>OY754959.1:73989991-74207491 GCA_963576555.1 Ferdinandea cuprea | reverse complement strand
TTTCTCACCTTAGGCATAGAGAGAACGTACAGCAAGACCGAGTTGTTGGAAAAAACCGATGGCTTCCCATATTCTATTGGCTGAATTTCATTTTCGTATGGCAAGGTTTCGACTTCACTGATGATCCTACCTATTTCTTCCTTGTCTAACAGATTGGTGTTAATGATACCACTTTTTGCCATCTGGCATGCGCGAACTATATCGTTGGTCTCTCCCTTAATTATAAGGATTTGGTTCAGAATATCTTGTTCAAATTTGTCTGTGCTATTTGCTTTAATTTTGTTGAAATTGGTAATTATCCAATTGATCTTTTCCGTTATTTCTTTTGTCACGCCAAACAGTTTTTCGTTGATTTTGTACTGGTGGTTGTTGTTTTCCGTTATTCCATGTTCATTCTGAAGGATCTTGTCCCAGTCCCCAGCGTCGGGGTTTCCTGCGATCCATTTCCAAGCCGTACCAATCCAGTTGATAGACCTCTTCTGTTTACGAGACCCGCCTTTCAGTAGGCTTAACCGGTCGTTTATTTGCGTTAAATGAAATGTGATGACTGCTTTCCTTTCCGATTCCTTAATGGTAGCACTTACTGCGCTCGCTACCCCTTCTACCATGCGTTCGAGTTTCTTCAGATCAATTACGTGTACCAGTTTGAAGTATCCGTCTATGATTCGGCCCTGTCCCTTATTTTTTGTCGAACGTGCTGCAATATTGCACGATATTTTGGCTTCCCTCTTATTATAGAGAAGTCCTTTAGGATCCCTTCAACAGTATGAATCCAAGAGACATACTGCGTTGGATCACCGTCAAAGGGTTGTAGTTCTTTAACGCAGTCAGGAAGTTTTTCAATTTCCTTTAAGTCGGACTCCGTTTCCGGGCCACGTAATGGTGGTGGTCCTTCGACAGCAGCTGGTTCTACTACAACCTGCCTTTAATTTTCCAATTGTTGGATTCTCAACTCGATAGATCTGAGTCTATCGTGAAAGTTATTCACAGCACCTGTGAGTTCTTTCACCGCGGTTTGGATTGCTTCCATGTCAATATACGTATAATTATATATGTTTAAAATTTAAATATTCTGTAATATGAAATATATTCAATATTTAAGAGATGTTACCTGGGTTGAGGGCCTCCAAATGTGCCTTTTATTAATCAAATATATTTTTTTATTTCGTGCTCTGAATTAATTAAGTATTGCACTCTAATTCACTCAGATATTGCACTGAACTTAGTACATTTTACTATATGTTGCACCTTAATTTTTTTAGGATATTTGGTTTTGAAAACCTTTTTTATAAACTTTTATTTTTGATGATAACTAAATTCTGGACATATCCGTTGTCGCTCCCTCCTTGCTCTTCACAGCGATACACCGCACCTTTGAATTTATTTTTCTTTCAAAAATTTATTTTAATTTATAGTTGCTGAATCCTTCAGAAATCCACGAATTTAACTATCTTGTATTTACTACACTTTGCGTTTTATCGTTTGTTCTTGAGGAAATTCACAAATTTAACTAGTTATGAATTTGGCTACACTTTGCGATTTAGCTTTTCCTTTTGAGGAAATTCACCAATTTAACTATTCACGTATTTTACTGCAATTCGCTTTTGTTCTTGGTTTTCTTTTATATTAAGGTGAAGAAATTGTTTTAGCACTCACAAAAGGAACATATCCGTGTAGTAGGTGTTAAAGAATGGGTTCTTTTACCCAACCTGATACTGTCATAGGTACATAAACCTAGACTGTGGTGATTGTATAAGTCGATTCTTGTATCGATTATACGTTTTCAACAGTCCTCAAGCAGACTCACTTGAGGTAATAACTTAGGTCTTTGGTTACTGGTTGAACAATAATTTTATTTTCTTCCATTCTACCTTATTTATACTTATTCTATAATGCTTAATTGACAAAAGTTTCAAAATCAAAAGAGCTTGCCTAACATGCAGTAACACAAATTCAATATCGCTTAATTAACATAAAGTAACAAAAATCCAATATTGCTTAATAAACAAATTATAAAATAATCCAAATTATATTTATTGCTGACATATCTAAATTATGTAATGAATTGCATTGACCTGGTGGTCTGCAATGTTATTGCGGATTAAACATTCTGCCCGCGTTGAACAAAAGGTTCAATAGTAAAATCTTACCTTTATTATGAATTCATATATTTAGAAAGTTATGTTAAACATCAATATGTACATTAAATCTATCATTATGTATTTCTTGTTGTGGTTCGATATTTCTTCTTGGCTTCGGGATTGGGTGAATGCACTGCTTGTTCCTTCTGGCTCTTGTGTAACAGTTTGTGACCAGGAAGATGGCTGTTAAGACCGCCAATATTAGCCCAGCGTAACCAATGTTGTGGTGAACCTCGTGACTCGGCAATTCTGCTGGCCCCGATTTGATGAGCTCTTCGATATTCTGTTGCAACATCCTGACTTCCGACATATGACGTTGATATAGATCTTGTGGAGGGTCCAGAGCCCCCCCTGGCACTTGGGATTACGGCCTCCGTGAGATTACTTAGGGGGTTGTATGATAGTCTAGTGGTTGACGGATATATATTATGTCCTCGAATTGTTAGGAAGTGCTGCTTCATTAGACATTCCCTTTGTAGTTTGGCGATACCCGATCCTCTGATGGTTAAAGATGTTGTGTTTTGACCACATACTACGTTTACTATCGTTTCTTGTCGTAAGGCGTAGATCCATTCGTTTGGGTTGCGGAGCTGAATCCAGTGAGGCTCATCCCCAGTCTTTTGAATTCGACATTTATCGTATTCAGGCAGGTGATTGAAAAATGAAATCTCGCAGGCACTGGTCAAGGAACCCTTATGATGTAGAGGTCCGCCTTGCTTACATACGTACATTTCGTGATTAACTGATAAACAGCTATTCATATCGGAAACTGCGTAGTATAGATCTCGATGAAGGTTTATTAGGATGTATGGTGAAGAAGGCTGTATGGCGGTAAATGTTCCATTTACCAGCACAGGTACTGGTATTACGTGAAATATCTCAAAATCCTCCGCTGATATTAAAGGTATTGTGATCTCAAAAATCGCATGTTTTGGTAATATTTTCCCTTCAATGGTCATCAGGTTAAGAAGAGTGGTTAAATCCATATAAGATGCAGGTAGTTTTAACGATGAGGGTAAATGTTCTTTTATGAAGCGTAACTCCTGTTGCAGCTGTGCGGGTGGCATTAACAGTGGGCTTATTTTTCCATGTTGACTGTGCGTCACCACATCTAGCAGAGAGCTTTGGATACGTTGGAAATTTGAGATAGTGGTGAGTATTTGAATTGCCAATGATATAAAGGTTTGTGCTAAGTCTTCTTGATATAGTTCACGGGAAATGTTATTGGTCTTGTAGGTCATCTCAACAATGTGGGATGACAATGTCTCAAATTGTTTTGCTATGGTTTCCTGATCGCGGTTCATTATATTAATGGTGGCTGCAAGAAATGATGTTTGATTTTTAATGTGGTTCCTTAGTAATTCTGCATTGGTCTTGATGCCCTCAATAGTCCTTGAAATTTGGTCCGCGTAGTCTGAATCCAGGATGCCGAATAATGAGTTGGCCACGTTCCCTACAAGGTTGAGGGCGCCTCGTTTCATTCGGTTACTGCTTGACGGTGGTATCAATAGCCTATTGGTTCTTACGAGTTCTCCTTCCAGATTTTGTATCTGTATGATTATTTTTTCGCATAGTGTGCCAGATTTAATCAGATGACATAGATGTTTCAATGAAGAGGTTGTATTCGTAAGTAATTGTAGTTCCTTCGCGTAAATCTCCATATCTTAATAGGCTATAATTTTCCACTCACTTGATAATACGTTGGCTGCTCCCATGTTTTCAAAGTAGATCCCTGATTGCGAGTCGAATGGTATTAGCTCGACGGGAAGTCCTTCAGTCAATGGAAGTGTAAGTAAAGCCAAAAGAATTGTTGCAATTGTGGAGCCCAGAGATCGTCTTACCCTTTTTTTTGGTGATTCCTCCTTGTTGGTGGATGGTTCGGTTGCTTTTTGAATCATCGTTGAAGGCTGCTCTTGATCTCCTGGCTGTTGAGGATCTTCATCTACTGGTAAAGGGGCAAGGTTATGAATTGGTCGTTTGAGCATACCACGGTTCGTTTTAACTTCTGCCACCCGCACTAAGCCGTCGCTTCCTCTTATGCAGTTCATAATTCTTCCTAACTGCCACTGCATAGGCGGTAAATTGTCGTCCTTTATGATCACCAGCATACCGGGAACGATCGTGTTGTTAGCTTGCTTCCATTTGTAACGATGTTGTAGCTCGTTGAGATATTCATGTGACCATCGTTGCCAACCTAGCTGCTGTGGTTTCTGCTTCTCCGTCTACGCTTGATGTTAATGGCTCTCCAATTAAAAAATGCCCTGGTGTTAGGACAGTAAGATCGTTGGGGTCGGACGACACTGGAACCAGGGGTCTAGAGTTAAGTATGGCTTCTATTTCGATTAACAACGTTTCTAGTTCCTCATACGTTAAGTTGGCTGAAAGAAGGTTGCGTTTCAGGAAATGTTTGGCTGATTTCACAGCCGCTTCCCATAGCCCGCCAAAATGAGGTGCTCGCGGCGGGATAAAATGGAATTCCATACTTCTAGTCGTGCAGAATGAGGTTATTTTTTCTTTCGATGCCGCTGTGTATATTGAGGATTTGATTTCCATGATTTGATTTCTGGCTCCGACGAAATTTGTCGCATTGTCGCAATAAAGGTTTAGACAATTTCCTCTCCTTCCTACAAAACGCTTGAGCGCACCGATGAATGCTTCCGTAGTTAAATCTCCTACAACTTCCAAGTGTACTGCCTTTGTTGCGAAACAACAGAAAACAGTTACATATGCCTTTCGAGGTTGCTTCCCCCTTACCTTGAAGTGGATCCATACCGGTCCGAGGAAGTCTACTCCTGCGTTGACAAATGGTCGGGCAGGTTGGACCCGCATTGCTGGCAAATTTCCCATTATCTGCGTCATTAGTTTAGGCTTTGCCCTGGAGCATCGAATGCACTTTTGTACCACGGAACGTGCCATCGTTTTTCCTTTGACGGGCCAGTATTTTTGGCGCATTGCTGCCAGCAGCCCCTGTGGTCCAATGTGTAAGTATTTTAGATGAACATCATGCATTAATAATTTGATAATCTTATGGTTGTAGGGTAACAAATGTCGCCACTGCTGAGGGATGGTGGTGCTTCTGATGGTTCTTACTCGATTGGCAATAAAGCTATGATAGTTAGCAGCTTCTGAATTTATCCAAGCGAGTACGATTTCTGAGTCGGTCCAAAAAAAACTCTTTCACTTCTCCTAATTTCATATCCCTTACTACTCGACGCATAAGTTCCGTTGCTAGTTTAGCTGCACACAGTTCTAACCGTGGTATAGTGGTAGCCGAAATGATATGTTCGTCACACCCAGATTTGATTGGTGCAACTCTAGATTTTGAGCACACTAAACGGACCATTACAGTGCCGTCGTTGTTAGTTGACCTTATGTATATCGCCGCTCCAAACGCCTTACCTGAGGCATCAGCAAACGCGTGTAGCTGAATTGACCTGGGTTCTGGATTTGAGAACAAGTGTCTGGGAATTTTGATATCCTTTATTGCCACTAGATCTCTTCGAAAATTGTCCCACTGAGTGTGGAGTTCCATTGGCAAGGCAGCATCCCAATCAAATTTAAGTTTCCATAACTGTTGAATGAATATCTTGGCCGTGATTGTGATTGGATTTACGATACCTAGTGGATCGAATATATGTGCAATTTCTGATAATGTTGTTCTTTTTGTTATGCGTTTGTTTATTTGCAATGCCGAGTTGATTAGAAATTCATCGGATCGTGGATTCCAACTAACTCCTAAGGTTTTCAATGTTTGTGAATCCTTATCCTTGACATCAGAATGTATGGCTTGATCATTCGGCGGTATGTATCTAAGCAGCTGCGGTATATTGCTGCACCACTTTCGAAGCTTAAATTGTGCTGATTGCAAAATTTGAATTAGTTGTTTTTGCATGGCGATGGCTTCTGATAGGTTGTTAGATCCGGACATTACGTCATCCATGTAAAGATCGTTAGCCAGAACCTTGGCTCCTAATGGAAACATAAGTGAGTTGTCCTCGGCAAGTTGTTGAAGACATCGTGTTGCGAGATAGGGAGCTGATGTAGTACCATACGTTACTGTGTTTAGTTGATAGCACTTTATTTCTTTATCCGATCCGCTCCGCCAAAATATGAGCTGGTAGCCCCGATCCTCCTTTCGCACAAGGATTTGCCTGTACATTTTTTCGATATCTGCCGTAAATACAAAGCGTGGGGTTCTGAAGCGTAAAAGTATGGAGAAGATGTCATCTTGTATTGTGGGCCCCGATAGCAGCACTTCATTTAATGAGATGTTTGATGATGTTTTCATCGATGCGTCGAACACCACCCTAAGTTTGGTCGTGGTACTCTCGGGCTTAAGTACTCCGTGATGAGGTAGAAAGTAGTGTGGTGACCTTAGAGTACTTTCGTCGACCTCACTCATATGTCCTAGATCGATAAACTCTTGCTTAAACTGGACATAAAGGTGTTTAAACTCGGCGTCGTTGTTTAATCTTCTCTCCATCGCCAAAAATCTTCCCAGAGCTATTTCTCTGGATTCGCCTAACTCTGAAGGTTGGCGTGAAAAGGGCAAGCTTACTATGAATCTCCCATTGGTTGGGTCGCGTTGAAATGTCTTTTGGAAGTGCATTTCACATTCTTGCTCTGCTCTAGTATTGTTACTGGCCTCCTCCGCGATATCTTCTAGTCGCCAAAATTTTTCTATAATCTTAGTGAGGGATCTCTCTTCGCTCCTCGTTGCACATTTTACCGCCGTGGCAATCACTCTGCTTACCTTGCCTGCTATCACCCAACCCAATACTGTATTTTGGAGTATTGGTAGATCTCCGGCCAACCGTATTTGCCCGACAACTAGGAGTTGATGGTAAAATTCTGCCCCTAACAAGATGTCGATTTTGTCTGGTCGGTTAAAATTTGGATCGGCTAGTGGAATATTGCTGGGAAGATCCCATGTAGAAGTATCCAATGGTTGAGCTGGTTGATAGGATGTTATTTTGGGTAAGACGAAGGCTTCGATTCTGCACGAGTATGAATTTACTCGAGATTGTAGTTCTATATTGATCCTTTGATTGGATCTTTGCTTGCCTTGACCAATTCCTTCAATAGACAATTCATCTGCCGTAGTGGTCAGACCAAGATTATTTACCATGCGCTGACTGATGATGTTTATTTGTGAACCGGAATCCAACAACGCACGACATTCCCAGGTTTTTCCTTTGGGTCCGATTATGTTTACTTTGGCCGTCCCTAATAGCACGAATGCGTGATTTTTATTGTTTAGTAATGCGCTAACCACTGGCTCCGGCTCCGGCTCCTTTGCTGTCGCACCTGCCCGACTTGTTGTAGTTTCCTTGTTCTTGATGATTATTGGGGATTTTGGTGGACGATTGACATTCATGTCTAAATGTAACAGAGTGTTATGCTTTTTGTGACACTTGGAACAATTACTGGAGCTGCAGGTTGATGCGAAGTGGCCAGCTCGCAGACAATTGACGCACAGGTTAAAACTGTTTGCATTTATAAATAGGATGGTTGTATTTGCAGATTATACAACCTAATTGCTGAGACGCAATTGCTGATAGCGTCTTACACCCTTGTTTTTGAGTTCTGCCTTCATCTGCTCTGTCCTTATTTCCCAATGTTTCGAGAGCTTGAAAATGAGTTTCTAAGAATTCGAGAAACTTCCGGAATGAAGGAAGTTGTCTTGGTTGTACCAACGACTGTTCGTACAGCGTGTGCGTATCTTTGTCCAATTTCTTAAGAAATAGATAAAGCAGGATCGGGTCCCATGCCTTGGTATCCACATCTAATCCTTCAAGTCCCAGCAAACACTCTCGTATAGTGTCGTGTAAGCTGCGGATTGATCTGGCATATCCAATTAGGACACTCTGATGGGACAACATTTTTGAAATCCAAGATGAAATTAGCAATCGAGGATTATCGTAGCGTCCTGTTATTATCCTCCATGCTGCACTGTAATTAGCACCTGACACTGTCAGATGACGCACCAATTTTTCGGCTTCTCCTGTAAGGCTTGATTTAAGAAACCACATTTTTTGCCCATCTGACAACTTTTGGTTGTGGATCATTTCTGTGTACAGGTCATTGAATTGCTGCCACTGGAGGTAGTTACCGTCAAACTTTGGTAACTCAACCTTGGGCATTTTCATAGTTGTTGAAGGCCTTTCCAATTCTTGAGCTAATGATGATTCCATTGTCCCATAGAGTTCTTGCAATAATTCCGCGAGTTGCTCCTGCAACTCAAAATAGTCTTGGATATCTTCCTGAGTAAGCTGGTTTTCCATTTTCCGATACATAGTAGTAACCTCTTCCCAATTTTGCTCCAATGTGCGAATTTTGATTTGACAGAATGTCTTGGTTTTATTCTGCTGTAGTATTATCTTATCCATGGATCCCCTTATGATTCCTATGACAAAATTGTATCGCTGTCTGATTGGCGTGTCTTCCACAGCTGGAGTGCGCTCTGGGTTCCGTCTTGGAACTGCTGGTTGTTCTTGGGTAAGTTTTGGTATTGCTCCCTTAGCTGCCATCTCCAATCCATCTTTCTTTGCTGGAACGGAAGGTACGTCACCTAGTCTCGTCGTATTTGCCAACTCTAATTTATCCTGGATGTCGTCCAGGAATGATTCTTGTAGTTTTTTGATCTCTCCATAATAATCACGGCTGAAATAGGGATGATTGAGGTCGATTTCCGCTATCTCCCTGATTTTGGAGTCCGTTGCATCAAACTCTTCCCAAAGTGAGTTCAACTGTTGCAGTTTTTCTTCCAAGTAATTCTTGGTTTTGCAGTCAGGGGAGTCTTTTTTAAAATTCCTCCATAACCTGCAAATATTCTGTCCAATATCCTCTTGATCCTTAGTTATCCTATCCAAATCCATCTTGCTGTCTTACTCCCCTTCCAACGAAGTAATCCCAATAACTGATTCAGTAACGAGAGTAATCAATCAGCGGCCGAATTTAGGATGAACTGTGTTATGGCCCAGTTTACGCCCAACCGCGAAAGAGTGAACGTTTATAAGTATGAACGAACGAGTATGAAGACCTTTTTTTTTTTTGGACACCAAGTCCTGTCACGGTCGCCAAATGTTAAAGAATGGGTTCTTTTACCCAACCTGATACTGTCATAGGTACATAAACCTAGACTGTGGTGATTGTATAAGTCGATTCTTGTATCGATTATACGTTTTCAACAGTCCTCAAGCAGACTCACTTGAGGTAATAACTTAGGTCTTTGGTTACTGGTTGAACAATAATTTTATTTTCTTCCATTCTACCTTATTTATACTTATTCTATAATGCTTAATTGACAAAAGTTTCAAAATCAAAAGAGCTTCCCTAACATGCAGTAACACAAATTCAATATCGCTTAATTAACATAAAGTAACAAAAATCCAATATTGCTTAATAAACAAATTATAAAATAATCCAAATTATATTTATTGCTGACATATCTAAATTATGTAATGAATTGCATTGACCTGGTGGTCTGCAATGTTATTGCGGATTAAACAGTAGGTATTATATCTTAAGTATTGCTGGAAGGATTAGCGAATAATCTTCTGAGGGAGAAACAAAAAGTAATGTCACTTTCGTTAGGTTATTTCACGTGGGAGCCGGCAATGGAAGTGTCGTGTTTATCCCTTTTGGATGCGAGCGTTTATGATTGCACGCAACCTACTCATGGCACGATCGATCTTCACTACTGTACTCTCTATCGTATCGGATCTCTGACATGTTCCCATGGGTATGTCGGAAGGATGTTGTAGCTAATCGAAATGGTGACTGTGTTCTCATGGGTACAGCCATTTGCACTCACAAGAGCGTATCGATTGCAGATCCCACATTTAAGGGTATTTACATCTATCACACAGATGAGAGGGTACAGTATTTTTGCCGGCCCCTGCTCGGGCGCCAGTTAAAGATATCCTTAGCGAGGATATTAAAAAAACGCGAACGTGTGCCCGTAGGCACGCCCACTGTTCGACTTACTAAATGAAACACGCAAGTTATTAGCAATTACTTTATTCTCCGTACGACGTGTGGATTAAGACTAACTTAATGAATACATGTTTCCCGTTAGGAAACCGCTGGTCCCACGATGAGAAATGCTGATTCGTCCAAGTAGCTCACTGCACGCGTATCCGGTAGCGACGGCATGTGCGTAACATGATCCGAATGCACCTGGATGGAATGTACAGGTTGAAACATGCAAATGTTGACTCAGCATGTTGCGTTATCTCGCTACTGGGTCGACGGCTGGTTGCATCGTGTTAACTTTGTTGTTGTTGTTGTTGTTGTTGTTGTTGTTGTTGTTGTTGTTGTTGTTGTTGTTGTTGTTGTTGTTGTTGTTGTTGTTGTTGTTGTTGTTGTTGTTGTTGTTGTTGTTGTTGTTGTTGTTGTTGTTGTTGTTGTTGTTGTTGTCGCTGCTCTTAGAGCTCATCATATGCTTGGAGCTGCTGTTGCTTGAGCACCTTCTTTTTCGCCAGTTTTTCTTGGAGAATTTTCTCCCTTTTCAAGAGGAGCTCCTGAGTCAGCTTATTCCTCTTCCGCCTCAGGGTCGTCATCAACCTTCTGGGCTAGGTCCCTGAAAGTGTTGCCTTTTCCCACGTATTGGCGATCGCCTGACTCATAGGAACTCAGGTTAGCATCAGCAAACGATGCTGTGGTCAGTCACGCCTTACCACTTGTCGCCATCGCCACTCTCTTGGCAGACGACTCCGCAGCAGGTTTAACACCCCTTCTCTTTTCGGTTTTTTTTTTCTCAGGTATTTCTTCTGACCCTGAAGTTGACATCATTGCTGCTGATATTGACGCTGGTGGCGGCTTCAGTATTGCTGCTTCCTTTTTTTTCTCCGCTTGTACTGGCGGTGCAATTGATAGCGCTGCCGGTTTCAGTATTTTGAGCGCTGGCGCGGGACCGCCTTTAGATGAGGGTTCATCGCGTTGGAGAGTCTTTATCACTTTTTAATTAATTGTTCTTGTAATACTAATTTTTCCACCGAAAAAAACACAAATTTTATTCCGATGTGGCTGGGAAACGAACCTGGGCTTCTGGCGCTCAACTACTGCCCTATTAGGTGTATGGTGTTTGTCAGAATTTAGCTGACCACTTCAATAACTACATTTGGAAAATTTCTCCGTTACTAACTAGCCGTCCTTTCTCTTCGAGAGTTGGGAATCGAGGTTGGTTGGGCACTCTTCCACTGATCTACCCCGCTTCTGTTACAAGTAGTAAAAAGAAAGATATCCATTATACCGGTAGGTAGGGAAAATGAAGGTAAGTTGGAAGCGGAAACGCTGAATCACCTAAAATATGGCCACAGCCTACTACATCCTCCGAATTAGCCCTTAACTCCTTCCCAATTGGACTGCTTTCCCAAACGTTAGTGTCATGACAACTTCCCGGAAAACCGGAAAAAACATCGATGAATTTTGGTTGCTATCACAAATTGCCTTTGAATTATATGATATATTTAGTTACTTTAAATTAAGAAGTTAATTGACGTTTATCTGAAGATGGCTTGAACATATTCCTTTTCTATTGTAGTAGCTTATCTTATCACAAGAAGTAGCAAGGATTGGAATGTGGCTTCCGTCCAGACAACCGACTACATAAGGAATTGGATTTATGCGTAGAGGCCATTTTATAAATTTTCGACACATCTGATACAAAAGTTTAATAACTTAAAAAAAAATAATTAAATGCAGTTCCAATTGCAACATTGAACAGATTAGACAATTCTCTGAAACAGGAACCGTTAGCTAGTTTCAAGATCGTTAAGGAAAAAGCCAGTTTCAACGCTACCTTTGGTCGTCCGGTGGTTTTTGTTTCCCATAAAATGTATAACTCCTTTTCAACAACCTATGGATAGGAATCTTTTAATCTATTTGTTCTGTATTTTGCAATGCAAGAACTTACATACATTGAATGTAGATCTGGACATTCTAAAGTGGCTTTGAACACATCGACGGGACACTTTTGAATTATGTTTATAAAGAATGGATTTTTTGGAACAGCCCGATACCTTCTAAGACTCACAAATCACTTTAAAGCTACATTCCTCTTTGTTGTTCGAGAAATGTTTTTTGCAAATATGTTATTATATTTACTTTCCGACTGCAACTCAAAAATTAAACTCGTAATTATTTGTTTCGCGGCCATTTTTGACGTTAATGAACACAATGATTGATGACAATTGGACTAAAGCAGGCCTGCGGACATTTTGCAGCGTGTGTGTGTACTTTACATGAGTAAAGAAATGCTATTTTACTAGCGCAGATATCCGACGTTTATGAAAACACACATACTCTTACTTCAAATAAGTTGACCAATGCTACTACCAACGTTCCGTCTCATAGTTTTACACGTCAACCCACAAAAGAGAAAATTATGAGAATGAAGTATCAGAATAGGCAGAAACTAACAACAAAACTACTTGGCGGCAACCAGGTTGGCTCTCAAATCTTCATCAACGACAGCTTGACGTCGTAATGCAAAAAAAAGTATGTTATTTTATGTGATGTTATTAAGATTAGTCTGAGCATCGCCACTGCTTACAAATTAATATTCATAAACTTATGTCACGAAAAGTTTTTCTTTTTTTTACTTTTATCGTTTGAATGAAAATAATATTAGCAAGAACATATTCTTGGAACAGATGAATAGCTTACTTAAAGATGTACAGCCTTATTTATAAACATATTTTAAGGCCAGCGTAACCTTACGCAAAACTTACACTGCCCTATCCCCTCCCTGTAAGTTATGTGTAAAATATGTTTTGATTGCAAATGTCATTTTTATATTTTCATTCAAACAAAGAAGTTTTAAAAAGATATAAAAATGTCATTTGATTTCGGAGCTTTTCTGAAGGATATCGATTTAATTAACTTCATCAGCCAACAAAGTAACCCGAGACAAAGAAATTGTATAGTTGATTATTATATATGAATGTGTGGTTTTATAACATATTTTTTAAAAAATGGAATCCCAATTTTCCAACTTTTTTCTTTTATTTTGGAGTCCATTATGGTACGCAAAATATTTCAGTATAAATAAACAAAGATCTGCCAAAAGCTGCTGAGTTTCTGCACCCTTAAAGCAAAATGTAGTAGAATTTTATGTTTTTTTGCACTAGTTTTATAAGCGCCCTTACTTATTTAGACATAAACCTAGTTTAGTTAAAACACAGAGGAAAATCGTTTCTAAATTAAAAGAAGCGTAAAGGTTGCGTAAATACTTACTTACTTTTTAACTATGCAACCTCTGAGAGGTGTTTTAAGGAAATCCAATAAATGCGGCTATCAGTCTTTATTTTACAATATTAATATTATTAACAAACCAATTTCCGATTTTAGCCCTTAGTCAAAAATAGAAAGCGAAATTTCTAAAATAGAAAGCTTGGCAAATTGCACTATTGACTATCCGAATAACAACAATTTCATTTTTAAGTACAATTTTTAATATCATAAAAGTCTTGACTTACCGAATTGACATCAGTGAATTGTATGAAATATAGCCTCACATTTTGTTGAACATTCACATTTTTTTGGAATAAAAAAGCCGCTTTCAGCTGTAAGTCTCAGCGCCGCACTCAGTCGGCAGTATGTGGTAATAGAAGATGCAAACACGCCTGGCTTCAGCTACGCTTCAAGTTATTGAAGCACGTATTTGACGGAGTCTTTGTTAAGTTTGAAATATCTTCTAAATCTATGAAATATACCAATGATATGAAAAAATTTAAATAATTGCATGATTAACATATAGAGTATCATCCAAATGTTACATGCCTCCTTTAGTCACCTTCTATGAATTTTCTTTTTTGTTGGTGTATCGCCTGTTTATGAATTGCAACGATAGCAATTGATTTCATTAATTATTATTTTTTTCACTTAAAAAACGAAAATAGTACAAAAATATTTTATTGTGTTCCACAGTTAAATAGTTCATTACATATATATATTTATAGACAAAAATAAAAACCACTTAAGAGTGTGCTAAATGCTGAACCGAAGTGTGTGGGAACAGAAATGTTAACCGGGGATAGGTTAAACGTACTCATGCGATGAGTTAAGGGCTTATCAACATGAAGATTGCCATTGAAGTTATTATTATTTCTTGTGAAGACGGCTCCGCGCCAGCAGCAGAAAAGCAAAAGGAATTATTTCACACAGCTAAGCAAGAGACATACAACCGAAGGATCACCACTGAACATCAGCAGTATCCAGAGCAACAGCATGTGAAACCGTACTTCAAAAACACACAGGAACAGGGTAAACACAGTAAGCAATAATTCGAAAAAAATTTTTTAAGTAAAATACAATTTAATGAAAAAACCGTTAATAATGAAATATATTTAATAACTATTATTATAATCATGACGGCCAATTTTGTTATTAAATTTTATTCTTGGCATAAAAAGTCGCTTCAGAAAACATATATGGCGAGAGGCTGCATCTCTCGCACAAATGAAATTTTGGCCTTTATGCCTAGAAAAAGAAAGTTGGTACCTATATATTCTTTTATATAAATGGAATGGCTAAAAATACTAGAAAAATACGAGAAAATCAGAAGTTCTCGACAGATCCACCAAATGCCATAACGTTAATAGACCTGTAGGGCTAGAAACTTTGAAGAGGAACCTTTAAATATTTATAAAAAAATTAGAAAATATAAGGGTTATATTAAATGTAAACTCCTCAAAGTTAAAGAACAAAGGACATAACCAATGAATTGTACAGTGATTCTAGGGAGAAAGTTATAAGAGCAGCATCTAGACAGAAAGTAGGCCTCAAAATACCTGGTTCGCTTCACGAAAAAGTAACACTTGACAATAGAACAATAGATCCAAACATAATGCCCCAAACTCCCATCGAGTTCTTAAGTATTGCCTCAAAAATCCTACCGGATTTCGAGGGCAATGCAGAGCAGCTGCAGGGTTTCCTAGCAGCTGTGGAACTTATTTACAGCATACATGATGGAAACAACATTGTTGCAATTAATTTATTCAAAACTAAAATAAAAGTAAACGCCATAAACTTGTTAGCAGGGACAGAAATTAGGATCATTCAAAGACTTGAGGTAACAGTTAATCGGTTGTTGTCATCACCACAAAACTTTTGAATATCCGTCAAAGTTCTAAGCCTGCAACTTCCTATGCACAAGAGGTTGAGGAGCTAACCAAAAAGTTACAAAGTGGATAAATTTCAGGCGGGCTTACATCCCAATTGCCAAAGACCTATTCCATCAAAACTGCCATTAAAGCCATGACCAAGAACTCCAGCAATGATCAGGCAAAATATTAAGGAGTCCGGCCAATTCAACAACATGAACGAAGCAGTGGCCAAATTCGTAAACTGCTGTACTGACAATTATGGTCATTCAAACCCAATTTTACATTTCAGAAATAATCGGGGTAGAAATTCAAAATTTTAATAACCGAAATAATTATTTTCGTGGACGTGAAAACAGTACATTAATGTACTTAGTTTTCCCGTGTAGCTTAGTGGCCCGAAAGAAAGCCTACAAGCAGCCTACAGTCGATTCTCCTCAGAACAAACAACAAAAGATGCTGACTTCTTGAAAATGTCCGGGTGCAGTAGTTTGCTTTGTCTACATCCACCGCAAACGCGCCACCGAATCTTGTGTTCACGAGAAACCCAAGCATCAAGCATGGAAGACATGACTAAAGATGTATGCAGACCGAACGCACGTTCGGGTCCTGAGAAAACTTCTTCTGAACCTTGTCTCGCAAGCTCATCAGAGATCTCATTTCCCTGGATGCCAGTGTGACCTAGGACCCAGACAATATTCACTTTGTTCAGTCTTCCGACCAAATTCAGAGAAAGCTTGAGTTCCAGCACTAACTTGGACGAGGTAAGAGGGTTTAGCAGCGCTTTTAATGCAGCTTGGCTATCACTGCAAATGCCTCTAGCCAACTCATAGCTCATAACCAACGAACCAACATATATTAAGAATTACAGAATTCCGCAAACCCATAAAAGTGAAACAAGTCAAACAAGTTGACAAATCAAAACGGGACGATATAGACTAACCCTCCGCATCAGAGTATAATAGTAAAATACTCCTGGTACCTAAAAAATCATTACCAGGTAATAGCCAAAAGCGATGGAGGTTGGTTGTTGATTATAGAAACATAAACATAATAGAAACATGCAGACAAGTTCCCGCTGCCCAGAATAGATGACTTTCTTGGCCAATTAAGTAAAACCAAATATTTTTCATGCCTGGACTTAACGTCCGGTTTTCATCAAATCGAGTTAGATGCCATTCATTGTGCAATTAATTATTTTAAGCCTTACATATACGGCACTAAGTTTTGGTTAAAAGTGATCACAGGCCGCTGTCTTATTATTTACAATGAAGTCCACTAAATTAACTCGCAGACTAGATCTAGAAGAATACGATTTTATTGTGGAGTACTTGAGGGGAAAAGAAAATGATGTAGCTGATGCATTGCCGTGCATAGATTTTAAAGATATCCAGAATATAAAAGACACATACAAAAAAATATTAAAAGTAACAACTAGATTGCAATCAAGTAAAAACAAAGAAAAACAGCGCCAGGCTAGCTATTCATGACGTTTGTTTAAAAGTTGTAATGAATATAAAAGTGATCACTGAACAAATTAATTACCTAATCACGACTAAGAAAATTCACTTGTATCAATTATTTCCACTGTTTGAAAAAATAACAAGCTGCAGTAGTCTTTGGGAGATAATATATTCGGGAAGATCCGGATCAGTGAGTATAAAGAAATAGGAAATAGAGCTCTGAAAAACATACAAATTTTAAGAAGCCTGTAATACCAAAAAAATAACAAAAAAAATAACAAATAATGACGACAGAACACAAATTATAAAGGGTGATCCATTTCGAGGTTCCCTACTTTTTACAGAAAATTCAAATTTAATGGAGAATGTTTATTATCATTTGAAGGAACATTCTTCGGCTTTTATTTTTTGAAGATTACGTCTATTAAATGTTGGCCGTTGCTACGTCGCAGATGGTCCATCCGTTGAGTCCAATTTTCGATCACTCGTTCGAGCATTTCGACTGGTAACTGTCGAATGACACGCGTGATGTTTTCCTCCAAGGCCTGAATCGAAGCGTGTTTGTTGGCATAAGCTTTTGACTTTACATATCCCCACAGGAAAAAGTCTAACAGTGTGATATCACACGATCGACCGGCCCAAAACGTGAAATTATGTGCTCACCGAAATGTTCCCTCAATAAGTCCATTGATTGATGCGATGTGTGGGAAGTGGCGCCGTCTTGCTGAAACCAAATGTCGCCGAGATCACGAGCTTCAATTTCAGGCATCAAATAGTCGGTTATCATGGCACGATAACGGTCGCCATTGACGGTTACGTTCGCACCGGCATAATTTTTAAAGAAATATGGACCGATGATTCCACCGGCACACAAACCACACCAAACCGTTGTTTTTTCTGGATGAAGTGGCAGTTCTTCAATCTCTTCAGGTTGCTCTTCGTCCCAAATGCGGCAATTTTGTTTGTTTACATACCCATTGAGCCAGAAATGGGCCTTATCGCTAAACAAAATTTGCCTCGAAAACGTCGGATCTTCTTGGAACTTTTCAAGAGCCCATAGAGCGAAGCGATGTCGCTTGGGAAGGTCGAGCGGCTTCAGTTGTTACACAAGCTGTATTTTGTACGCTTTCAATTTAAGATCTTGACGTAAAATGCGCCAAGTCGTTCCATACGTCAGTCCGAGTTGCTGCGAACGGCGCCGAATCGACTCTCTACGGTCTTCGTGTACACTCTCAGCTATGGCCGCTATATTTTCTTCACAGCGTGAACGTGGTCTATTCGGTCGAATATTATCCAATAATGAATGCTGGGTCTCAAAATGGGTGATGGTGTTGCGAATAGTACGCTCAGTAGGCCGATTATATTGACCATAAGTTGAGCGAAGTGCACGAAACACATTCCTCACAGAACGTGAATTTTCATAATAGTTGAAGTTGAAGAATTTGTAAACGATGTTCACGCGTAAGTCTTTCCATTATGAAATGCCAAACAATACTAAACAAAAATAACATGACAGCATGACACGACCACACGTGATCTGTCAAAAAAGGCTATTGAAAACAGTATCTCTACTTGGATCACCCGTTACAAAGGTACCATGATGATCTAATCTGGGGTGGCAACTCAGGGATTACACGTACGCTTAAAAAGATACGGAAGAAATATCATTGCAGGAACATAACGAAAGATGTCATAAAGTACGTTGCGACAAATATCAAAGAAACAAATCTCTGAGAAACGTAAAAGAACCACTACACTCTGTCCAACATAAATGGCCAGTACACGTCTTATGGGGAAGCTTTTTAAAAATCACTAGCGTGCCATATTTTTCTACCATACTAAATTGAAAGAAACCCCGCATAAAGTGTTTATCCTCCAGTGAATTTCCAATTGCATCAGATGTAGATCCACCACGTCTTATTCAGCGCGCATGTGAGTGTGCACTGACCTGTGGCTGCTGCTATTCAACGCGCATTTAATTGATGTTCGTTCACCTTTTTATACCCTATCCTAAGGGTATATTAATTTTGACACATAGTTTGTAACACCCCTTCATATTCGTCGCAGACCCCTAAAAGTATATATATTTATGATCAGAACCAAAATCTAAGACTATTTAGCAATGTCCGTCCGTGCGTCCGTATCAACTTTTGAGGCCTTTAAAATTATGCTAGGAAGCTGAAATTGGAACATATACTCCCTAGGGTTCCGAAATGGTAAAGTTTTAAGGCTTAAGTTAGAGAGATAAAGTTGTACAACCTTCACAAGATATGTAGGTATTGCCCACCTTTATTAATTTGTTATATAAAGTTTTTTGCCACGCCTACTTTTTGTGGGCGTTTTTCACTAAAATGCTGTTTTCTTCGAAAATTTTAATAGAAATCGAAAACAAATTTTTAACAATATATTATGACAATATTTTTCTCAATATATCGCCCATACAAAGTTTTTGGCCACGCCCACTTTTTGAGGGGGTTTTTTGAAAAAAATAATTTTTTTTTCTATAAATTTCATAGAATGAAATAAAATTATCCATCATCTTCCTAATGCTTTTTTTCTTTGGGGTACATAGGGATAAAGATAGGGTATCATACTGTTCGCCCCAAGCGGACTGTAGCCTTTTCTTATGTTTTTTCTTGGGTTTCTGTTGAAGAGCTTTAAAAAAATGTTCTTAATGATAAGTGTTATCGTGGAGGTCTGGTTTTGATCTTTGACATTTCTTTTAATGTGCGGAGAATATGTATGTATGTATAAATGGAGTTACAAAATTGCAATCTGTTTTCTTTAAGGAAAAATATTATTTGCGTTTGTTTTATTGGTTAGAAATGGCTTTAATTTCATCCAAAGACTAAAGTGCCGAAAAAAAAAACAAATTGTTGACGCGACAAAAAAAATTCATCAAAATTTGAAAAACAAAACAGTAACTGCGAATCAAGTAGGTTCTATTTTTTCTGGGTAAGTTTATAGACTTCTTAACGAAACTCGCCACCAAAGAAAAAAACCAAACTGATTTAAAAGAAAAGTAGATGATTTCAATAAGTGTGCCATCAGACAAATTGTGCATCAGTTTTTTCTAAATAACGAACTTACGACGCTGGATAAAATACTGCATAATTTAGGACGCAATGCAAACATCACAAAAATTAGCAGGTCTTCTCTGCATATGGTTTTAAAAATTAAACTGAGTTTTTAATTTGCCCATCGTCAGCGAAATGTTCTTTTGGAAAGAACTGACATCATAACAAAAAGATAAGTTTGTTTTATTTTTGATAAATTAAACAATTAAAATGAAAATTTCAATCTAAAAAAAAGAATGGTTCCCAACATAATATTCTCTAGGTTTTTGCTGATTTAAAATCCTTAGTACGGAAACACTGTAAGAGCTTTTGATAGAATAGCATCTTACGGAAAACAAAAGAGTGTGAATGAGAGGCAAACATCCCTATCTTCCCTGTACTGCCAATTTATGTTGGACAGAGTATAGCTGCTCGTCACTTGAAACCCCACTCACCGAGCTTGGTTAACCTTCCGTTGATTAAGCACATTCCTGGTCAGCGATCGCCTGGCCATCCGAAACCACTTTCAGGTGCGTGTGAATGATTAAGTTAGCGTATATCGCATAAGGTTGCGACATCATCAAGATTCAAAAAAAGATAATAAAACTGACTTTCAAACCGAATGGTCGTAGCCTTTTATTTTCTCAATACTACAGTGCTATTCTAACAAAAGCTCTTAAAAGGTTTCCGTAGTAGTGATTTTAAATCAGGAAAAATCCGAAAGAATATTTGGTAGGCATATCATTCCTTTTTTTAACAATGAAATTTTCATTTAAATTGTTTTATTTATAAAAAAAAAAACAAATCAACCTCTTAAATAGAAAACAACCATAAATAAAAAATGTTTTAACAAAAAAAGTATAAATTCATGTATTAAATAATAATATTAACAAAATATTTTTCGTACAACATTTTTTTTTTGATTATTTTGAAGCCATTTCTAACTACTATCTTACTATCCAAACACAAAATACACGACTTACAAATATAAATTGCACAAAACTAAAATCAAGAACTCACCGAGCGCTCCGAAAACCTACTTAAATAATCTTTTTCCTTAAAGAAAGCAGCTTACAATTTTGCAACTCATTTTAACGTATTTTCCACACCTTAAAAGAAATGTTAAAGATCAAAATAAGATCCCCACGATAAGACTTATCATTAAGAACTTTTTTTTTAAAGCTCTAAAACAAAAAGCTACTCATTATGATCCCAAGGAAAAAAGGTGAACGAGTTACCAAACGGAAAGATCCAATAATTTTATTTAACTTTCGAAACACTTTTGATTTTGATACCCTATCCTAAGGGTATATCAATTTTGACACATAGTTTGTAACATCCCTTAATATTCGTCGTAGACCCATAGAAGTATATATATTTATGATCAAGACCAAATCCTAAGACTATTTAGAAATGTCCGTCCGTCCGTCTGTCCGTCCGCAACAACTTTTGAGGCTTTTAAATGTAAGCTAGCTGAAATTTAGAGGATATGCTCCCTAGGGTCTCGAAATGGTAAAGTGCTAAAAGTTCTTGAATCCGCCCACTGCCACGCCCACAAATTAGAAAAAACCGTTTTAGGGCTAAAGTTAGAATGTTAGAACCTTCACAAGATATGTAGGCTCTGCCCTCCTTTATAAGTCTGTCATATAAATGTTTTTGCCGCGCCTACATTTTGTGGGCGTTTTTCACTAAAGTGCTGTTTTCTTCAAAAATGTTCATGGAAAGCGAAAAAAATGTTTAACAAGATATTTAGCCAATATTTTTGCCAACATATCGCCCATATAAAGTTTTTAGCCACGCCCACTTTTTGGGGCGTTTTTCCAAAAAATATATTTTTTTTTTAATTTAATAGAATGAAATAAAATGCTATCCATCCTAATGCTTTTTTCGTTTTGGCATATAGCGGAGGGTAGCCTTTCCTTATGTTTTTATTCATAATTTGGGAATTAAAAGTAGGAGTTAGGTCGATTGAGAATGAGAATTCTGCGTTAGAGTGAGAGGGATGTGATTTTTGAATGGGGATTGATTGTTGTTGTCGTTGCATTCGGTTTGGTTTGTGTCGTCATGTTTGTTTTATTTTTTCTTGTTGCTTTTTCTGTGGTTGGCTATTGTGTTTGTTTTATTTTTTCTTGTTGCTTTGTTGTGTGGTCGGTTGATGTGTTTGTTTTATTTTTTGTGGTCAGATATGAAGGAATGAATCTTGAATGAAGTTGAGTGTCGTCATTTTAGTTAGCAGTTTAGTGTCCTTGTTTAATTTTTTGTTTTTGCTTTAATTGATAATGTGTGATTAGTGTGCGTTGAGGGGGATTCTGTTGAGATGCGGTAGTGAGCAGTGTGTATGTTTGTGATTCATGGAGCTGTCGTCATGTTAGTTATCAGTTAAGTGTGATTTGGATTATTTATTGCTCTAAGTAGGAGCACCGTTGCCACTCGCGGAAAAAAAATCCTACCAAACTTCCCAATAAAACCTACCAAACCAAGAAAAACCTACTAAAGCAAAATTGATGTTATAAAAAAATGTAAAGCTTTAGCAGTCAGGGTTGTATGTAAGCACTTATTTTATTAACATAATATAATATACATAATATTTACTATTGATAACATGGAAACCTGTATTATTTCTCAGTTTGGTTTTTATAAGCGACAAATCGAAAAATTTCCTTTCCGCTACTGCTGAACTGTGGGTAGGGTTAATAAATTGAAATTTGTCAAATCCTTAAAGCATAGTTCATCCATCCCGTTTTGGCCGACTTTTTCTCAAAACTAATTAATGTCCATAGTAGCGTTCAATTGGTTTTCGAAAATTGTATGCGCTTCCATTGTATCCCGATAATTTCGGGATCTATTATCATCAAATAATTGTTTTATGCATGGATAAATAGTATCCGCATCCGATTTGAATAATTCAATCAGGCCCAAAAAACGATCATGGATGCATTTTGAGATCTTGTCAACATACCTTACCACCAATACCAGTGACTTTTTTGTTGACAAACCTGTCGTCTCGTCCACTATTAGGGAGAATTTTGCAGTTTGGATATCCGAAACAATATATTCTTTGGCTTTGTTCCCTAAAACTACGGCCAGTTCAGTCGCCTTTGTTCTGCAACACTTTATAGAATTGGCTCTTTTCGAATCTGGACAACATTCTTTGAGCAAATTCGGCAAAAAATCCATAAGTAAGATTGGCAAGTTGTCGTTAATTATAAAGAACACCAGAATTAGCTCAGCTAGGCGGACTTGATCCTGAAACTGCCTCTTTTCTCCGTTCATAAACGTGTCAATTTGAATTTTATTTTTTTTCTTCCCGATATTTCGAATGTATGACTCGGTTTTTTCGTGTGATTTGATGTAGCTTAAGTGGTAAACTATTGCTTTATCGCAAGCATTGCAGTAGCATTTATTGTTTTTATGCGTCATCCAAGGGAAAGCAGCTATCCACTCTTGGCGAAAGTATCGTTCTTTCTTAATATTCTCTTCTTGGTCCAAATTTTCTTCTCTATAAGAATTATTAATTATTTTAAACTATTTGGATACCTAAGTTTGAATATAGGCTGCCGGCTTGTAGATGGTAATCCTCGATGTCGGCACCCGTTTTAGGTTTTTTCGTATCAAAAATCTTTTGAACAAATTTTATTCGGTATTTATTGCCACAAATGCAATTATTTTCATAAAATATTACCTATCCATGTTTCTCGTGACAAAGAAAACAATAATGCTCCAAGAATAAACGATTTTTGTTTTTATTATACCCTATCCTATATTAATTTTAACACATAGTTTGTAACACCCCTTAATATTCGCCGTAGACCCATAAAAGTATATATATTTATAATCAGGACCAAATCCTAAGACTATCTAGCAATGTCCGCCCCTCCGTCCGTCCGTACGAAATTTTTAGGCCTTTAAAATTAAGCTAGGAAGCTGAAATTTGGACCAAATATTCCCTAGGGCTCCGAAATGGTTAAGTGCAAACATTTTTTAAATACGCCCACTGCCACGCCCACAATTTAGAAAAAACCGTTTTAAAGCCAAGGTTAGAGAGATAGAGTGTTACAACCTTCACAAGATATGTAGGCACTGCCCTCCTTTATAAGTTTGTTATATAAAGTTTTTTGCCACGCCTACTTTTTGTTTGCGTTTTTTACTAACATGCTGTTTTCTTCGAAAATTTGTACAGAAAACGAAAAAAATGTTTAACAAAATATTGACCCCATATTTTTTCCAACATATCGCCCATACAAAGTTTTTGGCCACGCCCACTTTTTGGGGGCGTTTTTTCAAAAAAACCTTTTTTTTAAATTAATAGAACTAAATAAAATGCTATCCATCGTCTTCTTAATGCTTTTTTCTTTGGGGCATACAAGGATATGGATAGGGTATCATACTGTGCGCCTCAAGCGGACTGTAGCCTTTCCTTATGTTTTTATTTACATTCGGTGTGTCAATAGTCAATGTCAAATGAAGAAAAATGTGTAAATCCAGTCAACTAAAATAAATGTAACGCGTTTAAACGAGTTGATTCAATTAGGCTGTATTAACATGTGTACTTTTATTTGGCACAAATGATTTTGAGTTAATTTTAAATTATATTCATATTGTAAAAAAACCTACCAAATCAAATTAAATCCTACCAGCCTACCAAAGCTGAAAAAAACCGACCAAGTTTGGTAGGATTCTTCCAAAACGGCAACCGTGAGTAGGAGTTAGGTCGATTGAGACTGGGAATTCTGCGTTAGAGTGGGAGGGAAGGTGTGAGTTTTGAATGGGGGTTGATTGTTGTTTTCGTTGCATTCCGTTTGGTTTGTGTCGTCATGTTTATACCCTATCTTAAGGGTATATTAATTTTGACACATGGTTTGTAACACCCCTTAATATTCGTCGCAGACCCCTAAAAGTATATATATATATGATCAGGGCCAAAATTTAAGACTATTTAGCAATGTCCGTCCGTCCGTCCGTATCAACTTTTGAGTCCTTTAATGTTATGCTAGGAAGCTGAAATTTGAAATATATACTCCCTAGGGCTCCGAAATGGTAAAGTGTTAACATTTTCTAAATACGCCCACTGCCACGCCCACAGTTTAGAAAGAACCGTTTTAAGGCTTAAGAGATATAATTGTACAACCTCCACAAGATGTGTAGGTACTGCCCCCCTTTATAAATTTGTCATATAAAGTTTTTTGCCACGCCTACTTTTTCTTCGAAAATTTTCATAGAAATCGGAAAAAAATGTTTAACAATTTATTTAGCCAATATATTTTGCAATATATCGTCCATACAAAGTTTTTGGCCACGCCCACTTTTTGGGGGCGTTTTTTTTTCAAAAAATATTTTTTTTTCTATAAATTCCATAGGATGAAATAAAGTGCTTTCTATCATCTTCCTTATGAATTTTTTCTTTGGGGTACATAGGGATAAGGATAGGGTATCATACTGTTCGCCCAAGCGGACTGTAGCCTTTCCTTATGTTTTTTTTTTATTTTTTGTATTTGCATGATAAGTTAAATGTGTGGTTGCGATGGATTATACATTTTTATCCATCGTCCATCCAATGGCAGCTAAGCTGCAGCTTCAGCCAAGTGACGAGACCCCCAGTGAGTCCAGTATCTGGTACAATGCCCATGCCCTTGAAATCCAGCGGGACAGCACAATCGTCGTTCCCACACCAGTCCATCGTCCGTCCCAAGCAGCCAAGCTGCAGCGTCAGCCAAATTATCAGACCCCCCCAGGCGAGTCCAGTATCTGGGACCATGCCCATGCCCTTGAAATCCAAAGGCCAAAGAAACCGCACAAATGTCGTTCCTACGCCAGCCGAGAGGGCGATGTGAGTCTCTGATATGCGACACATTATTGTTTTTCATGATTTCGACACATTATGGTGTGCGATGGTTGAACTGACTACGTTAGCGTTAGTTTGTTGTTCGTGAATTGAGTAAATAGCCCCAAAGGAAACCTTGTTGTGGCATAATGGGTTGGGTACCGAATAGGATTGCTCTTATTATAATGACGAATTTGTTTCTTGGGACCTAAGTTGCAGCGTCAGTCATATGATCAGACTTCCAGCGGCCATACCCATGCACCTAAAATCCAACGGAACCGCACAATCGTTGTTCCTACACCAGCCAATACGATGATTGAGTCTCTGGTATGCCACACATTGTTGTTAGTTATGATTTCGACACATTATGGTGTCTGATGGTTGATTGGGATTGGGTGAATAGCCCATGGAAGGGGCACAGGAGTTTTGCAGGATTCCTGTCTTATCTCATTGATCATATTGTCGCGTATTTCTTTTTGATTATTGAATACAAACTGTGAAATTTTAGGAGTGGATTGCTTGTATAAAGGCCAAGTGTGATAATTAGGAAATTTCAGTTTAACTGATACACAAGGAAATGAACGAAGGCCGAAATATAATTCTTTTGATGAAGAATCTGCAAGAAGGAGAGGAATAATTGTTATATCAAACAAGGACAACCTACAAGGACAAGATCATTTGTCGGAATATAAGATCACCGTCTACGAGTATGTCCGAAAAGGACAGATTGTACTATTTGAAGACGCCACCAATAATAGTAGTAAAAGACTAAATTTACTATATTTCAATGCTCACTTTAATGTCATATCATCTTTGACGGCAGCCTTTTGCTGTGTTTACTATTGTGAAAATTGCAGCATACCGTACAATACAAAAGCCGATCATAGATGTGTAAAGGCATGTCCACAATGTCAGCAAGCACCTAGATGTCCGACGAACCTCCCCGAAATTCTATGCAAAGAGTGCAAATAGAGGACATACTTGTGGGGAGTTCTATTGCAATAAATGTGATCAACACGTCTCTCAAGAACGCTTGTGTTACATTCACCCAGACACTAGAAACCCAAAATTAAAAGATGTTCTCTACGTACTTTATGATTTGGAGAGTCGTCAAGAGAAGGTTATTGGTGAAAAGGTGATAAACGATTATGCCGATTCAATAAAACTTCACGAGCCAAATTTGTGTGTTTTCCAGCAACGATGTGACCATTGTTTGGGTGAATTTGACCACCAATTTTACCAGAGATGTAAATTCAGACTTAATGTGAAAAAAGGTCCGAATCTTATAGCCGAGTTTATACAACACCTTCTTAATGTTCGCAAACCTTTAAAAAAGGTTGTTGTTATAGCGCATAACGGTCAGGCGTACGATTATCAATTCATTCTAAACTATAGTCCACAAAATACCATATTTCAACCAGCATTGATTATGAGAGGAACTAAAATAATACTCATGAAATTGGAAAATGTGAAATTCATCGTTTCACTGAATTATTTTCCCATGGCTTTAGCAGTTCGTCCGCGGACTTTCGATCTAAAACAATCGCTAAAAAAGGGTTATTTTCTGCATTTCTTTAATACCAAAGAAAATTAAAATTATATTGATCCATTGCCGTCCGTAGAGTATTACAATCCAGATGCTATGAAAAGTAATGTTCGGACTGTATTCTTGAATTGGTATAAAGAAAATAAGCCTACAGAATTTAATATGCAAAGTGACCTTTTTGAATACTGGATCAGCGATGTACAGATCCTATCTGAAGCATGTATTAAATTCAGAAATTTGTTCCTTGATCAGTGCAATGTGAAGCCGTTTCTAGAGTCTGTAACTATAGCATCGGCATGTAACTTGGTATATTGCCGTAATTTTCCACAGCCAAACACTATTGGCTTGATTCCTAGAAATGGATACAGACAAGCTGATAATCAATCACGCCAGGCAATTGAGGGGCTCATTTGGGAAGAAAAAGAGGCGAAATTGTGAAAAATTATGCTTACAAAGTCTACAATACAAGAGATGACATCGAAAAAATTGTGTGTAAAGTAAAAGGAATAAATCTAAATTATTCAGCATCGAAGAAGCTCAATTTTGAGACGATTAAGGAAGCTGTACTGCTACGAACACGGATGATATAAACATTATTTCGAATGATATCCGTCGGACGCGGAACATCAAATAACTACTGTTGCTGAATTAAAAACTTACAAACCCAGAGCGAATATGATCGAATAGGTTCTTCAAACATAAATGACCACATATAAATGTATTAAAATTTTAACAGTTATTGTAATTATACTCAATATTTTCACCCAAATATTTTACAATCTCTATAGGCGATTGAATTACCAAAACTGTCAAGGTATTTTACAATATTTTTATTCTTAATATATGCCATCCAATGTGTCCCTGGTCCACCCGATCTTTTTGTTAATTTATCTCTCATGTAAACACCACGAAAATAGAGTACACTGACTTTTCCGAATTAAATAATATCAATATTGGTGAGTCAGTGATTGGGCATTGATTGCCTTAACTAGTCCTGCAGCTCCCCCATTTAGGGAGCCAACCGCTGATAATCCAGCTAAGATCGGTAATAATGGTAAGAAACCCCCAATTTTTGGTAGCGGTATGACTCGGGGAATGGCAATGCTCTTCCGTTTATTTTTAGTAACCTTTTTAGCTGCTTGTAAACCAGATATTGCAATTTCGTTTGGATCTTTCCTTTTTGGATTCCTAATAGCGTTTCTAGCCTCCATAATGGCTATTTTAAAAAAAATTTTATTTATTTTAAGTTTTTGTTTCCTTGCTCTGCTATGTTTAGATTTGCAACCCATACCGAATTTTGTTTTAGCTTTCATCATATTCGTAACCAATATGCTACTTAATTTCTCTGCTATTGATGAGTCTTTCGCTTTTACCCTATGCCATGCCTTTTCAGTTAGATTAGATTAGATAGAATAGATTAACTCCTCGATCTCCTCTAGCAAGACGTTCTTTCAATTTAGTTCCAGGTCCACAGAAATTATACGAGGGAAGATGCAATTCAAAGGGTAACTTATCGATTAAGTAATTTACTAATCCACACAACTTGAACGAATGTTTTGAAGTGATGGCTTTCACACTATAATCAAACATTTTATATCACTTTCTTGTTACACACATTGAGAATTTATGAATTTCGAGCCTTTTGTTATTATTAACTTCATTATTATTAGCTTCATTCGGTAGTGGAATGAGGTTCATAAAACAACAATAAGGTAGTATTATAGTTAAGAACTTTCAATACGAAAATAAAAGAAAATGGAAAACATGCAAAACATGGACAATTATTTCCTAATAGTATTCGTGGAATAATTGTGGGTCCATCAAACTGTGGAAAAACTAATGTTATATTCAGTATTCTGCTTGACCCCAACGGTTTAAAGTTTGAAAACCTTTTCATATATTCAAAGCCTACAGAATTTAATATGCAAAGTGACCTTTTTGAATACTGGATCAGCGATGTACAGATCCTATCTGAAGCATGTATTAAATTCAGAAATTTGTTCCTTGATCAGTGCAATGTGAAGCCGTTTCTAGAGTCTGTAACTATAGCATCGGCATGTAACTTGGTATATTGCCGTAATTTTCCACAGCCAAACACTATTGGCTTGATTCCTAGAAATGGATACAGACAAGCTGATAATCAATCACGCCAGGCAATTGAGGGGCTCATTTGGGAAGAAAAAGAGGCGAAATTGTGAAAAATTATGCTTACAAAGTCTACAATACAAGAGATGACATCGAAAAAATTGTGTGTAAAGTAAAAGGAATAAATCTAAATTATTCAGCATCGAAGAAGCTCAATTTTGAGACGATTAAGGAAGCTGTACTGCTACGAACACGGATGATATAAACATTATTTCGAATGATATCCGTCGGACGCGGAACATCAAATAACTACTGTTGCTGAATTAAAAACTTACAAACCCAGAGCAGAAAAACGTAGATTTCTTGGTGATCACAGTTCCCTGCCATATGGCTATAAAAGACTCAAATAAAAAAGGAATAAAAACACCAATTTCATATTTCATTAAAAGAATCAAAAATGTTTTTTTATTTTATTTTCCTATTCTATTTTGGGATAAAAACGCTTTAGTTCTTTAAAGTTCGGACAGCCAATATCTTCAATGTCCATCACTTCAACATTTTCATCTTGTAGTATTTCCTTCATCCATTGAGTTTTTTCAGTTCCTTTGACGTACAAAAGAGTATTCCTGATTTTCTCCTGAAGATATTTTCTCACTGTTCGGAATTCTGTGAATCCTCCGTCCCAAACCAAGCCGTGATGGTTTTCATACAACCAATTGGCTTGTCTTCTTAATGAGGGTGTTAACTGGTCAGAGCTGAATGGCGGCTTGCGATGAAATGATAATGATGACCACTGTGCAGTACTGCTATTTCCTTTGCAATAAACTGGTTGTTGGTTTGTAGATAACAATTGTTGGTTTGTAGATAACAAAATACATTTTTACGAGTGCGTGCACGTGTGTTTGCGGTAAAAAAGAGAAAAAAAGGACCTGTGTTTGCGATAAAAGCCAGCATTAAACTAAAGACTTATATTTCTTGTGAAACTGTCTCACTCAATGGATTGTAGTTTAAAATGTGATCGTGTAACATTAAACAGTTGGCAGATGTATTAGCAGGTATTATTTTTGTTGTTGCTGTTTTGATTTCAATACAAATAACAGTTGGACCGTTTTTGATTATTTCGCTCTAGTGCCGGCAATCAATTACGAAAATTGTTGCTTGAGATTTAAGAGCATCTCTTGATAAGAGTGGTTCAGCAAAAAGGCGATTTTGGTAGGTGTTTTGAAATTACAATAAACTATACTTATTTTTATCAAATGCCAAATTTAGATCTTCACATGGATAAGCATCGGAATTTAGATAAGCATTTATATTTAAAATATCACAATGATCAAAATGAGTTACATTTCCTTTCAGTAAATTACGTTTGTTAGTTTGCAGAGCAAGTATAATGTAGCGTGGCTTCTCCATTTGATAGGTTGTCTTTACATTCCAAATATGATGACTGAGGCTGGGTAATGCAGGATATTCGTATAGATCCCGTTTGCGAAAAGCCAGCTTCATAGTTTGTCCATTATTTATATGTTTGTATAGTTTTAATTTGTAAGTATAAGAGAGTGTTATATGTGGAATTTTCCATTGTAAATACTTTAAGCAAGTTAATTTAAGCAATTAATGAATTATCATCTGTGCGTGTGCCTGTTAGAATCAAATCATGACGGCCATTTCTTATAATTTTCCTATAGTCTTAAGCAAATCCCAGTAATTTATTAAGTGGCATGCAAAAATTAAAATAGAATCCATTAAAATTGATTGAAGAATGATGTGACCAGGATGCATGCATTCAAAGGCATATCACTTTCATTTTTATTTAAAGAGAGAACGTTTTGAATTGTTGACGTAATGCCGATACTTCGATTGCTATCAATTTCCACACCATTTAGTTCATAACGAATTTCATCGAATAAGAAAGCTACTCCATTATTTACAAGTTTTGTTTTCGCAACGGCTGATCCATCAGCTTTCGACACAGTACCCTCAATATAAATGTAACTTTCTGAAGGCAAAATATTAAGATTTTTATGTTGGACACAAATTTGAATGATGTCATTTTTGTCGAAATTATTCAAATATTCAGGCTTAGATTTTTAATTTGTAACGTAGTGGTAATAGAAATTGCCGATTTAGTACAGCTAGTACTGATATTTTCCTATCAGAAGCTGATAGTATATTGAGAGATTTAGTAATATCACCTGCTCTTTTATAATTTGAGGGGTACGATGGGTTATCATATATTATCATTGTTGTGGTTTTAGATGCAATCGAATTGTTATCATTTCGTTTCGAAGGTTTATAAGATTTCCGTCCTGATCTAAGAGATTCAATGTTATAGAATTTATCCTCTTAGCGCTCACTGGCAGATAGATGACATTGTGAGAAACTTCAACTATTGTATATCCTGGGCTTACATTAATAGAAAATGCATGCAGTATATGAGCAGGTCGATTGTTTATTTATGTTTTATCAATTAAATTACATCCAATTCGCACAATATTCATTCTATTGATGTGAACATATATATAGGTCAGATTCATTCATAATATCGGGAACAAGTTTCTTCATACTGAATCCCAAGAGTGAGCCAATACTACGATGATGAGAAAAATTAATTTCCATATTGCTGTATACTTTACATTTCAAAGTATTATTATTGGCTCTTAATTTAATTATAATTTTTTCAGCTCTATCCTCGTTGTGTAGCTTCAGAACCTCCTGAATTACATTACTAATATCCTCAATCTCGTAAGAACCTACCGGAAAAGTGATTTCATTTTTATCACCAAAATGAAACAAGTTATTAAATACATCCATATTAGGTATAGAATTGTAGGTCTGAAAGTCAACTAAACCGCAAACGTAATCAGTATTTAGGATTATTGGAGGAAAGTAATCGGCGGTGTGCGTAGATTTGTGTCCACTCAATGTAAGTGTTAACGACATTGGTATTGGAATAGAAATGAAACATATTTTGATTTTGTACTATTCATTTATATACATTTTGATCGAATAGGTTCTTCAAACATAAATGACCACATATAAATGTATTAAAATTTTAACAGTTATTGTAATTATACTCAATATTTTCACCCAAATATTTTACAATCTCTATAGGCGATTGAATTACCAAAACTGTCAAGGTATTTTACAATATTTTTATTCTTAATATATGCCATCCAATGTGTCCCTGGTCCACCCGATCTTTTTGTTAATTTATCTCTCATGTAAACACCACGAAAATAGAGTACACTGACTTTTCCGAATTAAATAATATCAATATTGGTGAGTCAGTGATTGGGCATTGATTGCCTTAACTAGTCCTGCAGCTCCCCCATTTAGGGAGCCAACCGCTGATAATCCAGCTAAGATCGGTAATAATGGTAAGAAACCCCCAATTTTTGGTAGCGGTATGACTCGGGGAATGGCAATGCTCTTCCGTTTATTTTTAGTAACCTTTTTAGCTGCTTGTAAACCAGATATTGCAATTTCGTTTGGATCTTTCCTTTTTGGATTCCTAATAGCGTTTCTAGCCTCCATAATGGCTATTTTAAAAAAAATTTTATTTATTTTAAGTTTTTGTTTCCTTGCTCTGCTATGTTTAGATTTGCAACCCATACCGAATTTTGTTTTAGCTTTCATCATATTCGTAACCAATATGCTACTTAATTTCTCTGCTATTGATGAGTCTTTCGCTTTTACCCTATGCCATGCCTTTTCAGTTAGATTAGATTAGATAGAATAGATTAACTCCTCGATCTCCTCTAGCAAGACGTTCTTTCAATTTAGTTCCAGGTCCACAGAAATTATACGAGGGAAGATGCAATTCAAAGGGTAACTTATCGATTAAGTAATTTACTAATCCACACAACTTGAACGAATGTTTTGAAGTGATGGCTTTCACACTATAATCAAACATTTTATATCACTTTCTTGTTACACACATTGAGAATTTATGAATTTCGAGCCTTTTGTTATTATTAACTTCATTATTATTAGCTTCATTCGGTAGTGGAATGAGGTTCATAAAACAACAATAAGGTAGTATTATAGTTAAGAACTTTCAATACGAAAATAAAAGAAAATGGAAAACATGCAAAACATGGACAATTATTTCCTAATAGTATTCGTGGAATAATTGTGGGTCCATCAAACTGTGGAAAAACTAATGTTATATTCAGTATTCTGCTTGACCCCAACGGTTTAAAGTTTGAAAACCTTTTCATATATTCAAAGCCTACAGAATTTAATATGCAAAGTGACCTTTTTGAATACTGGATCAGCGATGTACAGATCCTATCTGAAGCATGTATTAAATTCAGAAATTTGTTCCTTGATCAGTGCAATGTGAAGCCGTTTCTAGAGTCTGTAACTATAGCATCGGCATGTAACTTGGTATATTGCCGTAATTTTCCACAGCCAAACACTATTGGCTTGATTCCTAGAAATGGATACAGACAAGCTGATAATCAATCACGCCAGGCAATTGAGGGGCTCATTTGGGAAGAAAAAGAGGCGAAATTGTGAAAAATTATGCTTACAAAGTCTACAATACAAGAGATGACATCGAAAAAATTGTGTGTAAAGTAAAAGGAATAAATCTAAATTATTCAGCATCGAAGAAGCTCAATTTTGAGACGATTAAGGAAGCTGTACTGCTACGAACACGGATGATATAAACATTATTTCGAATGATATCCGTCGGACGCGGAACATCAAATAACTACTGTTGCTGAATTAAAAACTTACAAACCCAGAGCAGAAAAACGTAGATTTCTTGGTGATCACAGTTCCCTGCCATATGGCTATAAAAGACTCAAATAAAAAAGGAATAAAAACACCAATTTCATATTTCATTAAAAGAATCAAAAATGTTTTTTTATTTTATTTTCCTATTCTATTTTGGGATAAAAACGCTTTAGTTCTTTAAAGTTCGGACAGCCAATATCTTCAATGTCCATCACTTCAACATTTTCATCTTGTAGTATTTCCTTCATCCATTGAGTTTTTTCAGTTCCTTTGACGTACAAAAGAGTATTCCTGATTTTCTCCTGAAGATATTTTCTCACTGTTCGGAATTCTGTGAATCCTCCGTCCCAAACCAAGCCGTGATGGTTTTCATACAACCAATTGGCTTGTCTTCTTAATGAGGGTGTTAACTGGTCAGAGCTGAATGGCGGCTTGCGATGAAATGATAATGATGACCACTGTGCAGTACTGCTATTTCCTTTGCAATAAACTGGTTGTTGGTTTGTAGATAACAATTGTTGGTTTGTAGATAACAAAATACATTTTTACGAGTGCGTGCACGTGTGTTTGCGGTAAAAAAGAGAAAAAAAGGACCTGTGTTTGCGATAAAAGCCAGCATTAAACTAAAGACTTATATTTCTTGTGAAACTGTCTCACTCAATGGATTGTAGTTTAAAATGTGATCGTGTAACATTAAACAGTTGGCAGATGTATTAGCAGGTATTATTTTTGTTGTTGCTGTTTTGATTTCAATACAAATAACAGTTGGACCGTTTTTGATTATTTCGCTCTAGTGCCGGCAATCAATTACGAAAATTGTTGCTTGAGATTTAAGAGCATCTCTTGATAAGAGTGGTTCAGCAAAAAGGCGATTTTGGTAGGTGTTTTGAAATTACAATAAACTATACTTATTTTTATCAAATGCCAAATTTAGATCTTCACATGGATAAGCATCGGAATTTAGATAAGCATTTATATTTAAAATATCACAATGATCAAAATGAGTTACATTTCCTTTCAGTAAATTACGTTTGTTAGTTTGCAGAGCAAGTATAATGTAGCGTGGCTTCTCCATTTGATAGGTTGTCTTTACATTCCAAATATGATGACTGAGGCTGGGTAATGCAGGATATTCGTATAGATCCCGTTTGCGAAAAGCCAGCTTCATAGTTTGTCCATTATTTATATGTTTGTATAGTTTTAATTTGTAAGTATAAGAGAGTGTTATATGTGGAATTTTCCATTGTAAATACTTTAAGCAAGTTAATTTAAGCAATTAATGAATTATCATCTGTGCGTGTGCCTGTTAGAATCAAATCATGACGGCCATTTCTTATAATTTTCCTATAGTCTTAAGCAAATCCCAGTAATTTATTAAGTGGCATGCAAAAATTAAAATAGAATCCATTAAAATTGATTGAAGAATGATGTGACCAGGATGCATGCATTCAAAGGCATATCACTTTCATTTTTATTTAAAGAGAGAACGTTTTGAATTGTTGACGTAATGCCGATACTTCGATTGCTATCAATTTCCACACCATTTAGTTCATAACGAATTTCATCGAATAAGAAAGCTACTCCATTATTTACAAGTTTTGTTTTCGCAACGGCTGATCCATCAGCTTTCGACACAGTACCCTCAATATAAATGTAACTTTCTGAAGGCAAAATATTAAGATTTTTATGTTGGACACAAATTTGAATGATGTCATTTTTGTCGAAATTATTCAAATATTCAGGCTTAGATTTTTAATTTGTAACGTAGTGGTAATAGAAATTGCCGATTTAGTACAGCTAGTACTGATATTTTCCTATCAGAAGCTGATAGTATATTGAGAGATTTAGTAATATCACCTGCTCTTTTATAATTTGAGGGGTACGATGGGTTATCATATATTATCATTGTTGTGGTTTTAGATGCAATCGAATTGTTATCATTTCGTTTCGAAGGTTTATAAGATTTCCGTCCTGATCTAAGAGATTCAATGTTATAGAATTTATCCTCTTAGCGCTCACTGGCAGATAGATGACATTGTGAGAAACTTCAACTATTGTATATCCTGGGCTTACATTAATAGAAAATGCATGCAGTATATGAGCAGGTCGATTGTTTATTTATGTTTTATCAATTAAATTACATCCAATTCGCACAATATTCATTCTATTGATGTGAACATATATATAGGTCAGATTCATTCATAATATCGGGAACAAGTTTCTTCATACTGAATCCCAAGAGTGAGCCAATACTACGATGATGAGAAAAATTAATTTCCATATTGCTGTATACTTTACATTTCAAAGTATTATTATTGGCTCTTAATTTAATTATAATTTTTTCAGCTCTATCCTCGTTGTGTAGCTTCAGAACCTCCTGAATTACATTACTAATATCCTCAATCTCGTAAGAACCTACCGGAAAAGTGATTTCATTTTTATCACCAAAATGAAACAAGTTATTAAATACATCCATATTAGGTATAGAATTGTAGGTCTGAAAGTCAACTAAACCGCAAACGTAATCAGTATTTAGGATTATTGGAGGAAAGTAATCGGCGGTGTGCGTAGATTTGTGTCCACTCAATGTAAGTGTTAACGACATTGGTATTGGAATAGAAATGAAACATATTTTGATTTTGTACTATTCATTTATATACATTTTGATCGAATAGGTTCTTCAAACATAAATGACCACATATAAATGTATTAAAATTTTAACAGTTATTGTAATTATACTCAATATTTTCACCCAAATATTTTACAATCTCTATAGGCGATTGAATTACCAAAACTGTCAAGGTATTTTACAATATTTTTATTCTTAATATATGCCATCCAATGTGTCCCTGGTCCACCCGATCTTTTTGTTAATTTATCTCTCATGTAAACACCACGAAAATAGAGTACACTGACTTTTCCGAATTAAATAATATCAATATTGGTGAGTCAGTGATTGGGCATTGATTGCCTTAACTAGTCCTGCAGCTCCCCCATTTAGGGAGCCAACCGCTGATAATCCAGCTAAGATCGGTAATAATGGTAAGAAACCCCCAATTTTTGGTAGCGGTATGACTCGGGGAATGGCAATGCTCTTCCGTTTATTTTTAGTAACCTTTTTAGCTGCTTGTAAACCAGATATTGCAATTTCGTTTGGATCTTTCCTTTTTGGATTCCTAATAGCGTTTCTAGCCTCCATAATGGCTATTTTAAAAAAAATTTTATTTATTTTAAGTTTTTGTTTCCTTGCTCTGCTATGTTTAGATTTGCAACCCATACCGAATTTTGTTTTAGCTTTCATCATATTCGTAACCAATATGCTACTTAATTTCTCTGCTATTGATGAGTCTTTCGCTTTTACCCTATGCCATGCCTTTTCAGTTAGATTAGATTAGATAGAATAGATTAACTCCTCGATCTCCTCTAGCAAGACGTTCTTTCAATTTAGTTCCAGGTCCACAGAAATTATACGAGGGAAGATGCAATTCAAAGGGTAACTTATCGATTAAGTAATTTACTAATCCACACAACTTGAACGAATGTTTTGAAGTGATGGCTTTCACACTATAATCAAACATTTTATATCACTTTCTTGTTACACACATTGAGAATTTATGAATTTCGAGCCTTTTGTTATTATTAACTTCATTATTATTAGCTTCATTCGGTAGTGGAATGAGGTTCATAAAACAACAATAAGGTAGTATTATAGTTAAGAACTTTCAATACGAAAATAAAAGAAAATGGAAAACATGCAAAACATGGACAATTATTTCCTAATAGTATTCGTGGAATAATTGTGGGTCCATCAAACTGTGGAAAAACTAATGTTATATTCAGTATTCTGCTTGACCCCAACGGTTTAAAGTTTGAAAACCTTTTCATATATTCAAAGTCTCCGCATCAACCAAAGTATACATACTTAAGAAAACTAATAAAGTCAATCAAAGGAATGGGGTACAATGAATTTTCGTATAATTCTGAAATAGTCGCACCTTCTAAAGCAAAGCGAAATTCAATATTTATATTAGATGATGTAGCTTGTGATAAACAAAACAACATTGGAGAATATTTCTGCATGGGGCGATATAACGATGTAGATAGTTTCTACCTGTGTCCATGTTATACGCATATACCAAAACATTTGATTCGAGACAATGCAATGAACTTAATCTGAAACATATATATTTACAACGATCATACAAATTCAAATATGACTTTCAAACATTTCAGAGATTTGTGTACAAAATGTTGAAATTGAAGGAAATTGAAACTACTTTTAACCCAATAGTTGAACCTTTAAAAGAGATTGTTAAAAATGTCAAAAGTGTTTACACCGAAACACTGCTGCTGCTGCTGCTGTTAGTACTAAAATCGATAAAACAAAGCATCGACTACGACGACGTTTGCAGCTCGCAAGTTCTCCAGAATAATCAAACCCTCTCCAAAGGAAAGTTTTGACATTTCATCTACAGAATCAATTCAACTAACGGACAAAGATGTTTCATTTAGAACACCTACGAATTTTAATACCGACGACCCCGATCAAAGTACTTCATTCAAACGATCATCGTCATCAGATTCGAATCTTGATAAGATCTATGGGCCATATTTTGATGTGCCGTCAAATTCAACAAAATTGGGTACATCAAGTGTTACAATTAATGAAAAAAGGAATTTCATCATTGGTGATGATGGTGAAATCTGCTCTGGAACGTATGGTCTTTATGAATTAATTTTTCGGAAAATCCCCCGAAAAGATATATAGCAATGAAGATTGGGTGAATATCTTAAGATATTACAAAAAAAAAGCCCATCCAAAAAAAATGATAGTAGTAAATCTCAAGTTAAAGGAAATAGAGGTTATAAACATATTATTCAACCCTTACTTCAGAATGTTACCAAGAAAATTGGAAAATCATACAACGATAACTTACCTGACATGACTTATTCTAATAATTCGGTCGATTATGTGCACTGGGATAGCCCCAATGACCTCGTCAATAGATTAAAACTTTTAATTGCATCGCAAAGGGCAGGCAACAATAATCTTCAAAATGAGATAAATCCAATCATAGAAGAACTATGCGAAGCAAACATCATATATTAACAGCAATCCTTAGCAGAGAATTCGTTAAAAGCAAAATGAACGTCGACAAGTTCGGAAGGAGTTTCAATCGAATTCACAATTTAACAACAACAACTGGTCCTCCTGGAGAAGGATTTAAACTATCATCTGCTGGTGATTTTGATATAGAAGCAAAATGTCTTAATAATCTTGCAATGCCTAAAACATCACACCAAGCAGCCAACAAAGAATATGTGGATGATAATATTGATTTCCAAAATAAAACAACAATTATTCATCAATTATTCATCAACAATATGTTGATAATAATTTTGAATCTCTCATGAGCGCTATAAATGATGAAACTAAAATGGGTCTCAGGTTACACTCAGATGGCTACTATGATATGAAACATAAAGCCTTAAAGAATATAAGTAATCCTACCGATGCAAATGATGCTGCAACAAAAAACTATTTTGATAATCGTGTGCATGAACAATTTAAGAGCTCTCTCATTGGTATGTATGAAAAACTCGAAAAAAATGACAAAATGTTGCCCACATACAGTGATAAACAAAGCTTTAATACACTATAAATTGTAAACAAGCGTAAAAACTATTTCCTCGATATATTAGAGAAATATAATGAGAACATTGTAGGCCTTAAAGAGAACGGTGTGAAATTTACTAGAAACGGAAATAACTGTCCACTAATTTAAAAGACATTTGAAATTCAGTTTGAAACTAAATGTCAAGCATGAATACTCCTTTGATCTCGAAAGAAATTTTAAATTTCTGTCCGGAAATAACTGTCCACTAATTTAAAATACATTTGAAATTCAGTTTGAAACTACATGTCAAGCATGAATACTCCTTTGATCTCGAAAGAAATTTTAAATTTCTTACTGAACAACAAACACAATATACTTGAGGAACATTACGAAGAGATCTTAAGATGTATTTCCTTTCTAAGCAAATTTGAAAACGTGGCTTGTGTGAACAATGTGTGAAATCATTACTTGAATTGCTATTGGTCTTCGAATAAATGTACATTGGGCCCCGATACATGCTCATGTCATAGAATAGAATGGATGACGAATCGAATAAAAGCCCTACTAGTGTTCTATAAAAGACTCAAATAAAAAAAAAAATTAATAGTTACAGTTTGCAATTCAATTGAAAAGCATGTCCAATGTAAATAGTTGCACGGTTTTCGGTGAAATCCTAATATTTTTAAAAACCTATCAACACATTCTACTTGCTGAACACTACAATGAGATACTTGAGTGAATTTCTTTTTTAAAAAGCTTTGAGAAAATATCCCGGACTACATCTAATAATGGATGTCATTTTGTCGCATGCCCTTGGCCATCAAATCTCTGTAAAAATGGACCAGACACCTGTATTTGCTATATGATTGAAATTAAAATGACTAGAATTAAGAAATCAATGTCATTGTATGAAAGATTACAAACAAAGATAAAAAAATAAAAAACAAAAAGAAAGGAAATATGAATCTGTAGTTTCATTTTTGCTTTAATGTATGTATCCGATTCGATTTGGTATGATTTCGATGCAGTAAAGATGAATTTCATCATAATGCGTAGAATATAAAAAATGCTGAGCTAATCAATTACTTTTTATATAATGTAGTCACTGCTCGAGACAGAGTATCAGTTTCGATTAATAAACACACAGATTGAGAGTGGATCAGACAGAAGAAATGGATCGCAGTCAAACAAATAAAGACATAAATCCGAGGGATAGTTTTAAAAAAAAAAATTTAGTAGGCTTTTAAAAACAATTCATTTAAATTTGCATAATTATCATCATTGGAACCTAAGCAGAGAGAGCAATCTTCTGTTAAGTATTAAAATAAACACAGATTATAAAAGAAGAAAAAGTTTTATTTCTTAATTCATTAGTATATAGGATGAGTAAACAGGATGTTGTTGAGGAATTGCACAAAACTGCTCGAAGACACTTCGTCAGACGTCGAGTTGTCATTAGGGGATTCGGTGACTTGTGGCAAGCAGATTTAGTAGATATGATACCCCATAACAGCGATAAGAATATGTACACATAACTATTTGCTGACTGTAATTGATACCTTTTCAACGTATGCCTGGCCAGTTCCTTTGAAGAATAAGACTTCGAAATGCACTACAGAAGCTATGAAATCAATTATCAATAGTTCCCAGCGAGTACCAAAAAATCTGCAAACTGATGATGGTAAGGAGTTTTTTAATAAAATCTTCCAAGATTGGATGAGACTATACAAAATTAATCACTATTCAAAGCATAGTTCATTGAAAGCATCAATTGTTGAACGATTCAATAGAACTCTCAAGGAGAAAATGTGTAAAGAATTCAGTTTTAATGGTAACTATAAATGGCTACCCATTCTAAAAGGATTGCTCCACGCATACAATAACTCTACTCATAGAACAATAAAAATGAGACAAGTTGATGTGAATAAGAAAAATGCTAATAAACTTCTATCATCAGTTTACACTCACATTAAAATTACTCTACGGAGAAAATTTAAATTTGGTGATCAACCGAAGTATTCACAATAAGAAAAGTTAACCTGACTAATCCTTTCAAATATTTATTGAAAGACTTTCAAGGACAATCCACCCAAGGTTGTTTCTACAAAATGGAACTACAAAAAAACATCCACTCTGATGTATTTCTGGTGGTAAATGTAAGGGTGATCAAGTGTATGTAAAGTGGCTTGGACTCTCAAACGATCATAATGCATGGATAAATAAAAGTCAGCTGTTATAATAAAACAGTACCGAGCCTCTGATACAAAATCACTAACAACAACAAAGAAAACCAACAAAAATAAAAAAAATGTCTGTCTGGTCTGGTCTGGTCATTTGGCTGACGCTACAGCTTGGATGCTTGGGATGATTTCTAGGGCATGGGCATGGTCCCAGATACTGGACTCGCTGGGGGGTCAGGTCATTTGGCTGACGCTGTAGCTTGGCTGCTTGGGAACGACGATTGTGCTGTAACGTTGGATTTCAAGGGCATGGGCATTGTACCAGATACTGGACTCGCTGGGGGTCTGGTCATTTGGCTGAAGCTGCAGCTTGGCTGCCATGGGATGGACGATGGATGAAAATGTATAATCCATAGCAACCATACATTTGATTTATCATGCAAAAACAAAAAATAAAACAAACATGTCGACAATAGCAATCAACCATCATTCAAAACTCACATCGTCCCTCTCACTCTAACGCAGAATTCCCAGTCTCAATCGACCTAACTCCTACTTAGGTTAGGTTCTGATCCAAGAACCATGGTTGTCAACAACCTGGTTGCGGACTCAAGACTCCGGGATACTACGCACTGTATGTATCACACAAATATAACCCTAGATCTTGCATACTAGTTAAAAGTAGTCTTAATGTATTTTTACGACGGCCAAAGGCACGTACTGGCGGGCTTCGACCTATCTCGCCTATGATATCGTGGGAGATCTCATTGGGAACACCCTGGAGGATCTTTAAAAGAAGCTAAAAAACGCAACACTGGACTCATAATTGAGTGTGATGCCAATGCTCACCACTCAGTATGGGGCCGATACAAACAACAGAGGTTTTACACACAAATCTCATTGTTTGCAACACAGGTAGTGAAACTACTTTCACAACCAGAAGTCGACAAGAGGTCTTAGACATAACTCTCGTCTCTGATTTCATCACTGAATTGATTGGTAATTGGAAAGTCTCGTCTGTTCACTCGTTTTCGGACAACAGATAAATTCAATTCAGTCTAAATGATGACCCTCCCCGCCAATCAACCTTCGGAACTACCGCAAGACAAATTGGCTCTTGTACAGGGATTCCCTACGGCATTCAGTGAGCTCTATGCTTTTATGTTTCCCTCATGACACAAACGAGCTTGATCATAAAGTTAGGGAACTCACTATGGCTCTAAATAAAGCATTGTCCTCCTCGTGTCCTCTCACTCGACCGAGAGGCAAGCGTAAGCCGCATTGGTGGACATCGAAATTGAACCCACTTAGAAATGTCTGCAGAAAACTTTTTAATAAGGCTAAGGCCACATGAACGGATTCTGGGATGCCTACAAAGTATCCCTCAAATCCTTTTAAAAAAATTGAGGAATGCCAAAAGAATATCGTGGCGACTCTTCCGCAGCAAAATAGAGGATAAACAGCGTTGTGAAAATCGCCACGGTCACATTGTGCTAATTGCTCCGAGAACCATGATACTAAAGACTGTAAATCAACTAATATTAAATGTGCAAATTGTATGGAAACCCATAAGTCTACTGATCCTGTGTGTATAAGTCGGAAATGTTTTTTTGAAATAAGAGTAAAACTATCCACCAGAAACAAATCGGGCAGCTTAACCAAGCGAAATTATCACCACCATCCACAAACATTTATATCAAACATGAATGACTTCCGCGCTCTTAAGCCACACAAGAGCAACATATCCAAATCAGCAGCAGCACCGAATGCAACTTTTGTCTAACAACAAATCCGGTTTTAGGGAACCCACGCCCACATGCACACCCAACACAAGCCCCAGTGTACTTTTTTCTTGGGCAATGTAATTCAAAAGCAGATCAATTCAATTGAATTGCACAATTAGCTATTAAGTATTTATATGTTGGTAAATATTGTTAAACACAAACTTAAATATAATCTGTTGGAATGCTAGAGTGATTCGGAATAAATTTATAGAATTTTTTGCTTTTTTAAGTAATATTAATATTGATGTCAGTCTAGTAAATGAAACATGGTTAGACAAAAATGTAAATATTTCTAACAAAGAATATAAATGTTATAGATGATATAGATAGAGAGGAGAGAAATGGAGGTGGTGTTGCCGTGCTAATTAAAAGAACAATGAAGCATAGATTACTACCGATGGTTGATACAAAGTACCAATTAACTTCCCAACAACATTGTCCAATTATTAAAAAAGAGGAACAGATTAAGATTACTGTGGATGCGTAAAAGAGATCTTTGTTTCCGAACAGAAACTAAATTTTTTTAATAATCTAATTAAAACAGTTATTCAAGAACACAAAAATAAGACTTGGAACTCAAGGCTTCAAACAATACATAAAGCTGGTAGGCCATTTTGGAACATAGTAATAATAGTAAAAAAAAAATATTCCGATCCCGGCGTTAAAAAACGAAAACTCTGTACTGATGGCAAACCTCGAAAAAGCGAATGCAAATTTGCTAAAAATCATCTTTTGGGTAACAACATTATGAACAGCGGTCCGATTGAAACCGCTGTAGAGCAATCAATGAATTTTATGAAATCTCATCAAATTTGAGTTGACGATGACATAATTACTCTACAGGATGTTAAGGATACACTGAGTAATCTTAAAAATTCCAAGAGCCCACGTTTCGATGGTTTAAGAAATATAATGTTGAAAAATCTACCCAAAATAGATACATGCTTCAAAACCGCTAATACATGATACATAAACTTGTAATTCTCGATCGGAAAGATTTGTTAAGGTTTCAAACAATTGCTTCTCTGATCTATGTGAAATCCTGGCAGATGTACCACTGGGATCATTCCTGGGTCCCTTTTTATATGTGATATTCATGTATGATTTTACAAGTTTGGAAAACTGTAAATCAGCTATTTTTGCAGATGATACATGTTTGTATTCATCAGATTCACTTGGTTTTATCATTGAAACCAACTTGCTATCTGCGTTGAATACAGTGCAAAAGTACTTTAAAGATTGGAAAATTAAAATAAATGCTGGAAAGACTCAAGCCGTATTTTTCTCAAGGAAACATGCTACAAATAAATGGCATACCGTCAGAATGGAAGTCCAGTGTTAAGTATTTAGGAGTTCACTTAGACAAAACACTAACTTATGGACTTCATATACAGGAAGCAATTAACAAGTTAACTTGGCTAAAAAAAGCATATATCCACTCATAAACAGAAAGTCGAAACTGAGTACCAAAAATAAGCCTATAACTTTTAACGTCATATTTCAAAGCATTATATTCTATGGGTCACCAGTTTGGGAAAAATGTGCGAAGTGCGAAAACATATTTACTAACATCGAAAAACGAATTACAAATTTATTTGAACGGTATAATGTATCCTGCAGTTTATCCGGAAACTATTTGATCTCAAATTTGGCTACTTAAGGTATACAAAAAAAAAAAAAAAAACTGTGTCTACTTTTGGTTTTTGAGACTGTAGATGATATTCTTAAATTGTGTAGAGAAATCAACGATGGTTTTAATAATAACGGTACTTGTATAGCTCGATATATACATCGAAAAGTAATACATAACTGGTTTTCATCGTATTTATCAGGAAGAACGCAACGAGTGGAACTTGATGAATTAAGAATTTTAATATACGTATTAAATCCTTTGCTGATGATATAACATTTACGTACACATAAAATAACTTATTTAGTTCTGAATTTAGTCTTAATACGGACATACAAATACTATGCCAACGGTTTGCTAAACATGAACTCTACTCTGACCAACATAAATACACGTCTTATGGGGAAGCTTTTTAAAAATCAGTAGCGTGCCAAATTTTTCTACAATAATAAATTGAGAGAAACCCTTCATAAAGTGTTTGCCCGCCAGTGAATTTCCAATTGCATCTGACGTAGATCCACCACGTCTTATTCATCGCACATGTGAGTGTGCACTGGCTGTGGCTGCTGCTATTCATCGCCCATATAATTGATGTACATTCAGAGTTACCAATGTCCGTTTGGTAACATGTTCAGCTCTTTTTCTTGGGTTTCCGTTGAGGAGCTTTATGTTTTTAGAGCTTTGAAAAAAAGTTCTGAATGATAAGTGTTATCGTGTAGGTCTTGTTTTGATCTTTGACATTTCTTTTAATGTGTGGAGAATATGTTAAAATGCAGTTACAGAATTGTAATCTATTTCCTTTAAGGAAAAATATTATTTGCGTTTGTTTTGTTTGTTAGAAATGGCTTTAAATTCATCCAAGGACTTAAGCTCCGAAAAAAAAGAAATTGTTTATGCAACAAAAAAATCATCAAAATTTGAAAAATAACACAGTACCTGGGAATCAAGTATGTGATATTTTTTCTGAGTAAACGAACTGTTTATAGACTTCTTAACGAAAATAGGCCACAACTCGCCACAATAGAAGAAAAATCAAAATGATTTAAAAGAAAAGTAGATGATTTCGATAAGTGTGCCATCAGGCAAATTGTGCATCAGTTTTTTCCAAATAAGTTAGATAAAACAAAGCATAAGGTAGGACGCAAAGCAAACATCACTGAAATTAACAGGTCTTCTTTGCAAACTGAGTTTTTAATTTGCCCATCGTGAGCGAAAGAGTGTTCTTTTGGAAAGAACTGACATCATTACATAAAGATTAGTTTGTTTTATTTTTAATAAATAAAATAATTAAAATAAATATTTCAATCTAAAAAAAGATTAGTTTGTTTTATTTTTTATAAATAAAACATTTAAAATGAAAATTTCAATCTAAAAAAAGCCAACATAATATTCTTTCAGGTTTTTGCTGATTTAAAATCGGTAGTAAGGAAAACAAGAGAGTGCGAATGAGAGGCAAACATCCCTATCTTCCCTATACTGCCAATTTATGTTGGACAGAGTATAGTGACTTATTAGCAATAAAACAAAATTTATGATTTGAAATTTAAGAGGTCCTTGCCCTAATGATTGTAACATCTTTTTCCATTCCACTGCCTGCACAAAATTGTTTTTATCTATTCACACGTGTGGTTAAGAAAAAATTATATTAAAGAATCTGTATGTAGTCCAAATTGTTTGAAATTGAATGTGTTGAAAGTTTTAATAAGAACTTAAACTGGAAAGCGCTAGTAGAGGAGCTAAAAAAAATGTGTTATCTGTTATGCGTAAAATGTATCTTTTGAAACCACATTGCTGAAAGAAAAAAAAGTTAATGATTTACTACGGGCTAGCTCACTCTTAATTTGAATACTATAAAGCAAGTTGGGGTGGAACTTACAATCGCACAGCCCAGGTACTGAACATCGCCCAAAAACACCTTATAAGAATTATTTGCCGAGTTGACAGATTTATGAATAGTTTTCATCTTTAAAATCTTAAAAGTTTATTTCATGCGAAGCGGCATAGGCATACTCTCAGAAATTCGAGAACTTAAGTCTTAAGAATTAAATAAAATCTTGACTTAAAATCCAAAGCTGTGAAGAATATGGCTTCACTCAGTCTTTCCAATATCTCCTGGATATTGGGGATCGGATAATTATCGTTGATCGTGATTTCGTTCAATTTACGAAAATCAATTAGCATACTCCATTTAGCCTGACCGCTAGCATCGATGTATTTTGTAACGATGGCATATTATATTTTCTTCAAGAAGGTTCTGAATTTGTTTACTAATCTCGTCCTCGTGGACTTTCGGGCTTAGCTACACCTTTGCGTTAATCGGGAACAACCGTTCGTTCTAACTCTATGCTCTATAACAGATATTTCTCTCAGTTATTCCTCTCAGTAACTTAAAATATCTTTAAATTCTTTAACTGTATCTTTAAAGAATTTACCACTGATTCGTTCTCCAAATGATCTTTCATATTCCTTTAAAACGTTCTGAACCTACTTCTAGAGTTAAGGGAAGCTGATATTTAGAACATTTATTCCCTAGAGTTCCGAAATGGTAGAGTGTAACGTTTTTTTCTATACACCCACTTCCACGCCCACAATTAAGAAGAAACTGTTTTAAAGCCAACTTTAGAGAGATAGAGTATTACAATCTTTACAATATATGCAGGCACTGCCCTCCTTCATAAGTTTGTCATACAAAGTTTTTTTTCCACGCCTACTTTTTGTGGGCGTTTTTCACTAAAATGCTGTTTTCCTCGAAAATTTTCATAGGAACAGAAAAAAACGTATGACAAAATATTTAAAAAATGTATGACAAAATAAATATTTACCCAATATTTTTTCCAATACATTAACCATATAAAGTTTTTGGTCACGCCCTTTTTTTGGGGGCGTTTTCTAAAAAATATTTTATTTTAAAAATTTTATAGAATGAAATAAAATGCTATCCATCGTATTCTTGACGCTTTTTCTTAGCCGCATATAGGGATATGGATAGGGTATCATACTGTCCGCTCTAAGCAGACCGTCAAAATAATAATAATTTAATTCTATTAATCAAATTCTCTACTACCTGTTTCGTTCTTGTTGTTATGTGAGTTATCCCAATAACCATTTGTATCTATGTGGAATTCTAGTTCTTGCTCCTTTCTCAGTAACGTTGGTGTTCCAAATCTTTTCAGCTATATCTAGTGTAGTGCCTGCTTTTAAAGATGAAATACAAGTTTTTATATTTAAGTAAGCTATTTTTGTGAGTAGATCCTTCTCAGGTATCAGGATTCAGTATTTCGTCTTATAATAACAAAATAAATCGTTTACAAAGATAACTGCGCCTTTTGTACACTACCGTATAAATTCCTGGTTCTTTACCAAAAGCTATCTGCACTTTTGTTAAATTTCAAAGTAAATTTTGTAATTTTTCTACTAATTCAATGCAACGAAACTTGCTTTTTAATGTTTTCTTACTAAAATCAACCTCAGTGATTATGGAATTCTTTCTATGCAAAGAAACTAGCATTCTAATGTTTTCTCACTAAAATCAGCCTCAGTGATTATGGAAATCTTTCTAGCTTGACTCATCTCGATATAAGATAGAACCACATTCTGTTCCAAAAATAATGATATTTAATTGCTACCCAATAACTATTAAAACAAAACCGATATTAAAGATTAACACTATAATCTCGCATGCAAATTAAAATATGTTTTCCTGCCATTTTCTTGACACTGGCACTTTCTGTTTTTGCTGCTATTAGTGCTTTGTGTTTGGTGTTTCTTTCTGGTTGGTTGATTCTTCTTCCTCCTTGGAAATTCTTCCTGCTTTCTGCAGTTATTTTAGTTTTATTTTAATTTTTATTATTAACTATTAAATGGTTTTTTCATTTAAAATTGCTGTAGTAATTCAATTAATTAATTACTTTAAATGATAACTTTACCTTTTCCCTTTGAGTAATAAACTTTTTGTTTTAAATTTCTTTTAAGAATTTTGTACTGATTTGTTTTCGATCGATGGAAATGATATTAATTTCGCGGAATGGACCTGTCAATTGGCCACCAAGATCGTGTGATTTGACATTGTTGGATTACTTTCTTAGTGGATATATGAAGTCGCTTACCTACGCCAACAAACCAGAAATGTTACGCGACTTGGAAGCCAACATTCGTGGCGTTATTGCCGACATACAGCCCCAAACGATTGAAAAGTGGTTCCTCTAAACCTCTAGACTTGTCTTTATTCGAACCAGCCGCGGCGGCCACATGCCCGAAGTCATATTTAAACGGTAATGGCATAACATTTTCGTTCCAATAAAGACAAATTGATGGACTTTAAAACGATTTTCTTGTAAAGGGTGATCCATTTCGAGGTTCCCTACTTTTTTAAAGAAAAAAACTCAGAAAATTCAAATTTAATGGAGAATCTTTGTTATCATTTGAAAGAACATTCTTTGTCATTTATTTTTTGAAGATTATGTCTATCAAATGTTGGCCGTTGCTACGTCGCAGATGGTCCATCCGTTGAGTCCAATTTTCGATCACTCGTTCGAGCATTTCGACTGGTAACTGGCGAATGACACGCGTGATGTTTTCCTCCAAGGCCTGAATCGAAGCGGGTTTGTTGGCATAAGCTTTTGACTTTACATTACATATCCCCATATCCAATAATGAATGCTGGGTCTCAAAATGGGTGATGGTGTTGCGAATAGTACGCTCAGTAGGCCGATTATGTTGACCATAAGTTGAGCGAAGTGCACGAAACACATTCCTCACAGAACGTGAATTTTCATAATAAAGTTGAACAATTTGTAAACGTTGTTCACGCGTAAGTCTTTCCATTATGAAATGCCAAACAATACTAAACAAAAATAACATGACAGCATGACACGACTCACACGTGATCTGTCAAAAAAGGCTATTGAAAAAAGTATCTCTACTTGGATCACCCGTTATTTTATGTCAATTCGAAATTCTATACCTCTAAAAGAAACACTCTTTATTATTTGATAATGATAGTTATCAAGAAGTAGAATCGAAAAATTGTCTATTATCATTTCTGTCTTTGAACAGAGGCGTTCCTTAAGGTTTAATTTTGGTCCAATATTTTTTACAATGACAAAACGACCTCCCCTCGTGCACTTAAGCTGTTTTGTTGTCATGTATGCTGATGACATGCATGCCGAAGTTATTGAAGATCTTTACAGATTGTTAGTCGCGATCGAATGGCCTCTGCATAAATCCTTTCAACTCGAAATGTTTGGTTATTTGATGCATCTTATTTTCCGCATTTATATCTGACTTACCAACTCAATTTGTTGATTCAGGAAAAAAATCTTGGCATAACATTTAAAAGGACGGTTAGAATAATCACATGAAGCCTTCGAATCCTATGTACTAAATAAAACTTTACACCTTTTAAAACAAGAATTATTCTAGCGGAATCGTTAATAGGTGATTAGGTGATTTTTGAATAAAACACTCAAATTTGCATCAAATATTCAAAATATTTTTGTAATCGATAAATAGGCCTTTGCCATTTACGTTTTAGAAACAATTTCATGTAAATATTGTCCGCGGCTCCGTTTCAAATGGACCATTCGGAAGGTCCAATTTTGCGTCACTTTTTCGAGAATTTCGGCCTGTATTCGTATCGAATTTCGCGTGTTATGGAAGCCTTATTCAAATTCACCAAATTCATCCTTCAACATTTCCATTGTTTCACGAGCTGTGTGGCATGTGGCACCGTATTGATGAGACCACATGTCAACCAATTTCAACTCTGCCAACTGGGGCAAAAAAAGTCGCTTAACGTGGCTCGATATCGTTCGCTGTTGACGGTAACGTTTCTTCCAGGGTCGTCTTTGAAGAAAAATGGACCGATGATGCCACCAGCCCATTAACCACACCAAACTGTCATTTTTTCGAGATGCATCGGTAATTCTTGTATGGCATGTGGCTGTTCATCACTCCAGATGCGAACGTTTTGCTTATTTAAGTGTCCGTCCACAGTTTTTCGATAAGACAGCGGATTTTCACATTTTCCACAGAGTACGAATTTCGATAATAAATTTCAATAATTTGCAATCGTTGCTCGTTTGCAAGTCTTTCCATGATTAAATGGCAGAGTGTACTGAAAACTTTTCACTTTGACAGATGACGTGTAGACGCCATTACTAGACAGTTCTGCCCATCTGGAAAACTTAACTCTTAAAAAATCACCCTTTACAAATAATGTCAATACGAAATATTCAGCAATTGCGAATATGAACACAGAAGAAAATTAAAGCTTGCCTACATAGCGCGGTATGTCTACGGATTGAGAAAATATGACCATATTTCTCATATCTCTGAAAAATGTTTGACCTAAAACCACTATAAGTTTAGAACATCTATACTGTTCCAAATGTAATGCAAACTCATTAGCCATCGTACCTTTATGATACGTTTATTCGGCCGCGCTTAATTACTTAGTGACGAACCGACAATAGTTTATATATACTGTCTGGTTGTGGAATTTCCTATCCCTTTCCCTCCGAGTGTTAGTTGTACCAGCCAGTCAGGACGAGGCTCAGGCAGTATTTAGAAACACTTTGATGATGACAATTAGGTTTATTTAATTGTGTCCCTTTCCTTTTCCCTTTCTCTTTTGATTGAATAATATTTGAAAATGTATAATGAATTATGTAATTAATAGTTACTCTTAATCTTTACTGATGCTTTACTTGTAAAAATAACTTCGTTAATAGTTTTGCTATATTATATCTTAAAGCTTAATACTTATGATTCTCTTACCATATTTTTGACTTGCCGCTCGCTTTCCTCGGAAGTATTTGTAGTAAACATATTATTTTGTTGTTTTATTTTTTGAACCTATCGAAGCTCTCATTTAGGGTGGAAACATTTTTATTCTGAACAAAATGTTTTGACAAAAGTTATTTACGAAATGCCGAATTAAATTTATTTTATAATGTTTTGGATTGCGTTTCTTATAAGCGTATTTTTTTAATTATGTAAGTATTTCTTATATCAGTAAAATACTGTAGTAACATTTTTTGATAATATAACTTGACGTCCATTTCCAAATTCTTTAAGCTTGCGTAGCACACGGACACTGATTCACATCAAGGGGCACGGTAGTGCCCAGCCAAGTTCTTAGCAACCTGAATGACAATCCAAGAGTCCAAAACTATCTTACCGTCGCCTCCCGTCGCCGCACCACGAAAACGCATTAAACAATTTGGTACTATATGGACACCAGCTAAATGGAGGCGCAGGCTGGATAAATCAATTCTGAAACCCAGATGACTTCATTCTTCATTAAAGGTACGCCGATATTTCTTGGATAACGAATTAACGCAATTAATTACGGTATCAAAATCAGCCGAAATTTAAAATTCGACCTTTTTATTTAAAAATCGCGCTGGTGCTAAGGCATAGGTGTAAATGGATGGACAAACCTACTATGAGTCAGGAGAAATCTAATCTTAGTATTAAATCTAATTCTAAGTCGCCTAACCCCGCTTCCAAACCTCGTGCTTAATAGCGCTCTAGTTCAAGGAACAACATATCGAAACTCGTTCCCAACACCCTTCCAAAACCCGACTCCATATTTAAAACGAGCTTATTCCCCAATTTTGCCCCTCCTACCCATATCCCTTACCAATCTCATCAGTCTCCCGTTTACATAGCACCCAAGCCATAGTGTCAACGTGTTTCTTTCAAATTAGCCCCAACCATTCACCCTAATCATGCCCCCACTAGCAATTGTTGCCATAATTTCATTCTCAAAACCGGTCCTAATTACCTCAATTTCATAGATTCTATTACTATAAACCCAACTTATAATACACTATCCTCTAAATCTTCTTCTTCTCATACCCCTATTCTCGATCCCTTCTGCCTACTACATTCAAACGTACGACTCAGCTGACTTCCTTGTAGATATCCTTACTCCCGGCGACTTTAATTTGCCTCAGTTGCAGTGGACTCCATCCGATGATCAATCCTTTTTTATCGCCTCTTATAGCAACTCGACAAAAGAATCTCTCTTCCTTGATCGACTTACTCTTATCGAATGGAAGTTACAAAATCTTAATGATTAATTCATATCCGGCACAGACTGCGTCCCCGCGATATTTTTTAAAAAAAATTCTTTCAACCTTTCGCTTCCAGCTTTGAATGACCTCTTGTATAGCCCCAATACAGACAAAAGTATCAAAGAATGAAGTAACCAATTATCGCCCCATTGCTTAACTTTCTCGCCTTACCAAACTCGTTGATAGTATTTTATACGAAGCTTTCAATATAAGTCCATCATCCCTTGCCAACATGGCTTCCTGAAAGGCAGATCAACGAACAAACCTCGTCGAATTCGACTCTTTTTCCCTCTCTGCCTTAGACAATGTGAACGAGGTGAATATAATTGCAACCGATTTCAGTAAGGCTTTTGATAGGGAATATCATCAATTAATCATCTCCAAATTGTCTACCCTAGGATTTCCTCTTACATAGAAAAACATTCTTAGACTATTCTCTTCAGATCGTTCCACTCGGCTCCTTTCATGGCAACCTCTGGTGTCCCTAAAGGTAGCCATCAAGGTCCGCTTTACTTTAGTCCCTTCCCTCTGGCTGACGATATCAAATTTGCTTAAACTATTTTTTCCCCCCAAAATTCTCCTTCACGAAGACCTCGATAATTTTCATTTTCTTGAAAGCATTCAACGTCATTTTCTTCGATTCGCTCTTAGACGTTTACCCTGAAACAATAGAAAATAGGTTATCCTGCCTCCCTATCAAGACCGCCTTAAACGTATAAACTTGAATACCCTTCAAGAACGCAGGAACGTAGCAGACAGACTCCTCTCAGGTTCTATCCTCTACGACTTCGAAGTCATACCTGTCGATTGTGAGACGTTCTGTCCAATTCGTCTGCTTGTAAGTCTTTTCACTTTAACTGAAGAAAAAAAACATTTTATTTCTGCGACATTGGCGTCAGTAGTGGTGGACGGAAATCATGGCTATCATCGTCTAAATTGAATGGTTCGTTCTGCCTGACAGCGGAATTTTGGTCTTCTTCGTTGTTTAACAGTCTGCAGAAGTGGTTTTTCCATATCTTTAGCACCGTCTCTGAATCTACCACAAAATTCCCTTGCTCATCTCTACAGGTCTCTATTCGGGTTCTCTTGGTGTGACACGTTCTTTTCACCTATTGCTAAATCTTTGGAACATTTTTTCTGAAGTAGCACCTCTCTATTTCCTTGATCGCGTGCTTCTCCTGCTCTTTTTTCTTTTTCTTTCTGGAAAGCCGGTACTCTTCATCGTGCCAAGGGTTTCGATGTGGTGGTCGGGTGAAACCTAACACATCAGTTGCGGCATCCCTGTTGGCCTCTTGTCAGCGATACCATTGCTTCTCGGCACTGGGTCGATGCTGGCTGAATTGGACTTCTGGATTACTTTAGGGATACGCGATTCTTGCTGTTTGTTGCGATTGCAGCCGTGCGACTTCAAATCTCCTCACAGTATTTCTCCTTTGCTGTGGCTTCTAATCAGCATTCGTACCTAGGCTACGACCACAGATGAGGAATTAATCAGATAGCCAACTCGGCTTATCACTTTCAACACGCAAAAAATGTTTAATAATGGCCGCAAAATCCTTTCTCAATTTTCCTATCTGTGAATACGTGTGAGCCAGGCACATGAAGTTAGATCTAATTTGCTTCATTACCCGCCAAAAATAAGTGTGGGGAGTTTTGCAACAATTTCCAAATGACAAAAAAAAAACTGGTCTCGGCGGATGTGTTGGGAAATGCGAAGTGCTGCGAAGTGTTAAGTTATGTGATTCAACTTTTATAGCTATTTTAATGTAAATGTTTGTGAAGAAACAAACAATTAGTTACACAATAAATACAAAGTTGTTACAAATTAAGTCGGATATTTTTTGCGGTTATAAAAATTGTTCTCTATTTTACATCTGCCGTAAAATAAACATACTTGGGCTGTTTTATTTTTTCCATTTTGGTTAATAAAATGAGAAAAAATGTATATTTTATTGTATAATTGCATATATATTATTACTAAATTAATAATTTCTAGGTGTAAAGTATTTATAGTAAATAGTTTTGGAATGGTTTTTTATATATATTTTAAATTCTTTGATTGTTTTATTATTTATTTATTACTTGATTGTTTTTATTCAATTTATGGAAGTTTAATGAGTACACATATTCGGGTTCCGTGCATAGATTAAAAAATGTGGAAAAGAAAAATTTGTAATCCTTTCAAAATCCAAAAATCCTACAATTATGAATTTTTACATGAGCCTTGGATTGGCTTGGATAAGAAGTATAAGAATGTACCTAAATACTATTTGTGAAATTTTTAGTAATTACAAAACAAACTTGGCATTCTTTTTTTAGATCTCAGTACTTTTTGTAGCAGACTTGTAAGGCAAAAGCGTTTTTTGTATAAAAGAACTTGGCTATTTTTTAACATAAATGTTTTTGGTGTGATTTACCTTTCCAGGCACCAAAAAACGTTTTCGCTCCTGGAAAAAGATTAAAATATTAGATTTTGTATGCACAAACATGAAAAATAAAGCATTTGCTTCTTTAAAAAAATCCGAAGCAATCCAACATTTCCATTATGGCCAAATTAAATCAATCGCACAAAAACAAAAAAAAAATTATAAACAAAAGAAATTTGAATACAATACCTAATATCAAAGTGATTACCTATATTACGAATAGTTCAAGTGAAGGTTTTGATACTAGATTCATTCACAAAATGTTCCCGCCAATAATTTAGAACTCCTGCGCATTGACTTAATATTATAAAATTTCTTTAGCTTTTTATAATTGTACCACAAGAAAGCTTTTTTTAGAAAGTTGGTCTAAAGTTATGCATCAGTCCGTCAGTATTCCCGCAGTATTTTTACCGACAGTATCTCTATCTGTTACTCTACTATATTTGCGTTTCGCGTGTTGTGACTATATATGAATGTATGTATATAGAGTTCACTAATCGTTCGTTCTTACAAGTAAAGTCTAATTTCTCATACCCCATATCAAGTCGCACCTTCTCTTTATGAATTTGTAGTGTTCTTATCAAATAGCGACGTATGAATAATCAATTGAAAATCTTTTTGTATAAAGTGCTGTTTCAAATAATTAAAAAAATTTAAAAAGAACTGTAAATGCTTTAATTCCGCAATTTTTTTTCCGGGAAAGGAAGGCTACAGAACCGTAATATTTTCGAACGTAAGTAACCTAAAGTATACAGCTACTAAATATGTAGTATTTACTTAATTAATATAAATCTGATCCCTTATATTAAGATACGATTTTAATTTAGTAACATGGAGTTCCTCTTATGTAAGAAAGATGTAAGTAGTGTAAATAAAAGTAGTCAAATTTTTGGTCAAATAGTATTAGTATTAGTATTTACATTTTAAATTGTTACCTGGATACCGTATTGTATAATACATACAGTGTCGAACATAACTAAAGGACAAAATAAGTTTTAGTTTTAGCATATTATTAAACCTCAGTGTCGATACTTCTGAAGTTATGACGAAACCATGATGCGATTGTAGGCGGGTATATATTCACCCCAACTCAAGTTAGGATTTAAACTTGAGTTGGGGTGAGTAAAGTTTCAAAGTTTCAATGTTTCAAAGTTGTAGTATTAAGAGCAATTACACCACATACTCACCCCAACTCAAGTTATAATCCTAACTATAATTTTGAAACTACTATAGAAAAAAAAAGGTTAGGGCAGTTTGAAGACTTAATTTAACGAGCTTAACTTGATTTGCACACACCCTTAAGTGCAGAAATTCATATAATTAGAAATATTAAATACTTAAACTTATTTGGTACTAAAGTTATGTCTTACACTGTAAATTGCTACAAGATTGATAAATTCTATTATATAATTACAAATTTTATTAGAATTTAAAATTTGTATAAGCTAAAGAACACACATAACTTATGGTTTCTAAATTCAAATAATATTTCGTATACATTTAAACGGTAAATGTAAAATAAATTATCCTGCCAGTGGCGATGTTCTTATTTTTCGATGAATGTTGTTGATTTTCAGTTAAGCAAGGAAAGAATGTTATGTACATTTATTTTGAGCAGAACTTTACAAAAGGACAAACAAATAATAAAAACATAAGGAAAGGCTACAGTCCGCTTGGGAATGATACCCTATCCTTATCCCTATGCACACCAAAGAAAAAAAGCATTAGGAAGATGATGGATAGCATTTTATTTCATTCTATGAAATTTATAGAAAAAAAAATATTTTTTTCAAAAAACGCCCCCAAAAAGTGGGCGTGGCCAAAAACTTTGTACAGCCGATATATTGAGAAAAATATTGGCATTGGTTAAACATTTTTTTTCGATTTCTATGAAAATTTTCGAAGAAAACAGCATTTTAGTGAAAAACGCCCACAAAAAGTAGGCGTGGCAAAAAACGTTATATGACAAATTAATAAAGGTGGGCAGTATCTACATATCTTGTGAAGGTTGTACAACTTTATCTCTCTAACTTAAGCCTTAAAACGGTTTTTTCTAAATTGTGGGCGTGGCAGTGGGCGTATTTTGAAAATTTTAACACTTTACAATTTCGGAACCCTAGGGACTATATGTTCCAAATTTCAGCTTCCTAGCATAATTTTAAAGGCCTCAAAAGTTGATACGGACGGTAGGACGGACATTGCTAAATAGTCTTAGATTTTGGTCCTGATCATAAATATATATACTTTTATGGGTCTACGACGAATATTAAGGGGTGTTACAAACTATGTGTCAAAATTAATATACCCTTAGGATAGGGTATAAAAACAAGGAAAGGCTACAATCCGCTTGGGGCGAACAGTACGTTAAAAAATTTTTTTCGGTTTCTATGAAAATATTCGCTAAAAAGCATTTTAGTGAAAAAACTCCCACAAAAAGTAGGCGTTGCACAAAATTTTATATATGACAGACTTATACAGGAGGGCAGTGCCTACATATCTTGTGAAAGTTCTAAAACTCTGTCTCTCTAACTTTAGCCTAAAAACGGTGTTTTCTAAATTGTGGGCGTGGCAGTGGGCGGATTTAAAAACTTTTAACACTTTACCATTTCGGGACCCTAGGGAGTATATGTTCCAAATTTCAGCTTTCTAGCATAAATCTAAAGGCCTCAAAAATTGATACGGGCGGACGGACGGACGGACATTGCTAAATAGTCTTAGGATTTGGTTCTGATTATATATATATATATATATAATTATATGGGTCTACGACGAATAGTTAGGGGTGTTACAAACTATATGTCAAAATGAATATACCCTTAGGATAGGTTATAAAAAGAGCCCAAAAAGCTACCCGGCGGACCTAAAAAGAATGACAAACCCAAAAGAGGTACAAAGAAGCTAATCAATGGAACGACGGAAAAATGTAAAGGAAATGTCCAACCTGCGAGAGAAAGACATATAACAGAAAAGTAGTCGACTGCCGGAATGAAAGCTAAGCCACGAAAAATGGCCCGAAAAATTTATATAGAATATATGTAGTTTTTTTTTTTTTATAATGAAGTAACACATTGCGTTCATTACAGAAGTGATGGATTTGGAAAAAGGAGCTACCGATGCACATTGGTTTAAAATATCTGTAAACTATAATTTGCAGGAAAAACAGAGCACGGTACACCATTCCAAATTCGTATTGTATGAAGCCTTGTATTTCGCTGTCCGTCCGAATATAGGCTTGAGGGTGAACTGATTTGCATTCCTAGCATGGGTCGTATAGATGTCGAACTGCTGTAGTCGTGGAATACGACTGGCTATTTCGTTTGCGTACTTATAGTGGTAGTAGCGATAAGATAACGGTAGGCAGGAAACATTGCGACGATGGCTAAGAGAGTCAAGCGATATCGCAATGTCTCTATCGCCAAAAAGTTTAATCCCACGTTTTTGAATCCTATCCAGTAGCGCCAAATATGTTATTGGTGCACCATACCATATATGAGCATTGTAAATACTAAAGTTTTGGATGAATGAACGCCATATAAATTCCAGCCAGATCAGAAAGGGTAAAATATTTCTTGCATCGTTGAGAGAACCTAGATATTTCGCAGCGTTCTTGGCGACGTCGTTTGTCGTTAACACGCATACCGAGTGTGGAAAGCCTTTCGGTTGCAGCGCTGATAGTGTCATTCATGGATAATCTCAGAATATTGTACAACGGCGTTGTATTTTGGAAGCATTAAATTTAAGTCTATTGGTTTTACCCCACTAAAGAATGCTGTGAAGTTTAGAATTTAATGAGCTTGCCGTTCTAGCTGCACGCCCGAATATGAGGGCAGTGAATAATAAAACGAATACGCGAAGCTAAGGGTACAGTCATCAGCGAAGAAATGGATTGGATTAGAAGGAGATCATTTATAAAAATGAGAAAGAGAGTCGGAGACAAAACGGAGCCTTGTGGGACATCAGCATTTATTTTGGTGATGTCAGCTTTTCAAATAAATCACTGTAGGTGCTATGCCCATATTCTTTTAGGAACTCGTTTGGGCATGATATGGGCATAACAACTACAGTGATTTATTTGGAAAGCTGACGTCAGGATCTACACGGTACGGCATAAGAATTTTAGGGTGGACTTGAACAATATTCGTGGGTTTAGGTCCAATTTTTGGTAATTGTACGCCCATGCGATTCACAATAAAACCAGGTGTTTGGGACTAAGTGAAACATTCTGATTTAACAGAGTTTTGTCTGCCTGGGTATAATTAAGTGCCATTATTCTTATTAACTTGAGTTGGGGTGAGTATGAGGTAAAATTGCTCTTAATACTATAACTTTGAAACTAATATAGAAAAATAAGGTTAGGGCAGTTTGAAGACTTAATTTAACGAGCTTAACTTGATTTGCACACACCCTTAAGTGCAGAAATTTATATAATTAGAAATATTAAATACTCAAACTTATTTGGTACTATAGTTATGTCTTACACTGTAAATTGCTACAAGATTGATAAATTCTATTATATAATTACAAATTTTATTCGAATTTAAAATTTGTATAAGCCAAAGAGCACACATAACTTATGGTTTCTAAATTCACTTTAATATTTCGTATACATTTAAACGGTAATGTAAAAAAAAGCACTATATTTGAAAGAAGGGGAGGGGGCGTCTGTATTACTTACCGATCTTTTTTTTTTCTTGCGGAGCGTTGACGTAATTAAATGTTAATCCAGGGGTGAAGAAGATTTTGTGCAGAGCGATACTCTTATCTTTCGATGAATGTTGTTGTTTTAAGTTAAGCAAGGAAAGAATGTTATGTACATTTATTTTGAGCAGAACTTTACAAAAGAACAAACAAATAATAAAAACACAAGGAAAGGCTACAATCCGCTTGGGGCGAACAGTACCATAAACATTTTTTTTCGGTTTCTATGAAAATTTTCGCTAAAAAGCATTTTAGTGAAAAAACTCCCACAAAAAGTAGGCGTTGCAAAAAATTTTATATATGACAGACTTATACAGGAGGGCAGTGCCTACATATCTTGTGAAAGTTATAAAACTCTGTCTCTCTAACTTTAGCCTAAAAACGTTTTTTTCTAAATTGTGGGCGTGGCAGTAGATTTAAAAACTTTTAACACTTTACCATTTCGAAGAGAGTCAAGCGATCTCGCAATGTCTCTATCGCCAATAAGTTTAATCGCGGTTTTTAAATCCTATCCAGTAGCGCCAAATATGTTATTGGTGCACCATACCATATATGAGCATTGTAAATTCTAAAGTTTTGGATGAATAAACGCAATATAAATTCCAGCCAGATCAGAAAGTGTGAAATATTTCTTGCATCGTTGAGAGAGCAAGTTTTAACCACCCCCACTTATTGGTGGGGTTTCTTCAAATATTGCAGATACTAAATTTTCAATATTTGAAAAAAAACGCCACCAAATATTGAAGATTTATCTTAAGCTTTAAAACGATTTTCACTAAATTGTGGTGGTATTAAACAAATTTTTAATATTTCATACAAAATGGAATAAAATGTCAGCCGCTATGTTTTTAACAACTTTTTATGGGAGGCATATAGGCATATGGAGTATACTGATCGCCCCAGCCGACTGTAGCCCTTCATAAGTTCGTTATATAAGGTTTTTTTGCGACGGCTCCTTTTTGTGTTTTTTTTAAGGCTTAAGTTAGAGAGATAAAGTTGTACAACCTTCACAAGATCTGTAGGTACTGCCCATCTTTATTAATTTGTCATATAAAGTTGTTTGCCACGCCTACTTTTTGTGGGCGTTTTTCACTAAAATGCTGTTTTCTTCGAAAATTTTCGAAGAAATCGAAAAAAAATGTTTAACAATATATTAAGCCAATATTTTTCTCAATATATCGCCCATATAAAGTTTTTGGCCACGCCCACATTTTGGGGGCGTTTTTAAAATAAATATTTTTTTTTCGATAAATTTCATAGAATAAAATAAAATGCTATCCATCATCTTCTTAATGCTTTTTTCTTTGAGGCATATAGCGATATGGATAGGGTATCATACTGTTCGCTCCAAGCGGATTGTAGCCTTTCCTTATGTTTTTAAAAGAAATTGCAAAATATTTTGCAATCGCGTTATACACTATTTTGATATATCTCTTAGGACTGGTCATTTTCTTGATGAATGGAAAGTGTCTTTCATATTAGAGGTCTGCATGAATGCACTCATTTGCTTTGGCTGAACGGGTGCAATACTGTCTATCATGTTCTCAAGTGGGTGCTTGCTTTGAACTAAACATGTACCATAAAAATACACTGAGTACAATGAGTATACTGAGTCCACCTATTTTAAATGAGTCCACCCATTTTAAATGAGTCCACCCATTTTAAATGAGTTCACCCATTTGAATGAATGTAATAGGTTATTAGTTTCTAGCTTTCATGAGCCGAAGAGAATAAAAGTTCCTGATCCGGAATTTAGATGACTTAACAAAACGAACAAAAAAATTATAAGAATAAAACATAACATAAGTGCCGCCGAATTTCGAAATTCCTTCATATCATTTGCCCTACAATCATTAATAAAGTACTGACTAGATTCATTCAAAATGAGTGAACTCAATGTATTCGGTGTACACAGTGTAATGTAGCAATTATATATGAGCACACTGAAATTAATATGTTGTTAACAACGGGTGAAATACTGAATCAATAATCAAGTGTCTGGTTATTCATTCATTTTCTTTTTCAATATGTGAGCTCAGTGAATAAGGTATCCAAAAAGAAATGAATGTCTTGGAACTGGTTTCAAGACATTAATTGCAGACGTCTCTTACATATCACCTGTTTTTATAACCGTTTTTATACCCTATCCTAAGGGTATATTAATTTTGACACATAGTTTGTAACACCCCTTAATATTCGTCGTAGACCCATAAAAGTATATATATTTATGATCAGGACCAAATCCTAAGACTATTTAGCAATGTCCGTCCGTCCGTATCAACTTTTGAGGCCTTTAAAATTATTCTAGGAGTCTGAAATTTGGAGCATACACTCCCTAGGGTCCCGAAATGGTAAAGTGTTAAAAGTTTTTAAATCCGCCCACTGCCACGCCCACAATATAGAAAAAACCGTTTTAAGGCTTAAGTTAGAGAGATAAAGTTGTAAAACCTTCACAGGATATGTAGATACAGCCTACCTTTATAAATTTGTCATACAAAGTTTTTTGCCACGCCTACTTTTTGTGGGCGTTTTTCACTAAAATGCTGTTTTCTTTGAAAATGTTCATAGAAATCGAAAAAAAAATGTTTAACAATATATTTAGCCAATATTTTTCCCAATAACCACAATAACCCACTTTTTGGGGGCGTTTTTTCAAAAAAATATTTTTTTTTCTATAAATTTCATAGAATGAAATAAAATGCTATCTATCATCTTTCTTATGAATTTTTCCTTTGGGGTACATAGGATAGTATAGGGTATCATACTGCTCGCCCCAAGCGGACTGTAGCCTATCCTTATGTTTTAGAGAGAAATTATTAACTATCGACCTGTATCTGAACTTACAGCCATTTCCAAGATATTTGAAAAGATTGTGAGTTATAAATTGCGCTACTTTGTCAAAGAAAAATATTAGATTCACAACAAATTGTGCAAAGCAGATTTACAGCCACAAAATTAGGAATTCGATGGGAAAAAGTTGTAAAAAAATTTGGACTTGGCTCTTATACTGATATATATTTTACTGATTTTGTTAAGACAAAAGCGGTGGTTGTTTTCCAGAGCCTATCTTTGTAACTTTAGGTGTTTCGCATGGATGTCATATAAGAACCGCGCCTTTCGTCCTCTGTGTTAACGATTTTTCTTCTGAATATTGCTTGTTGATAATTGCTTGTGACTCCAAGATGTTCTCAATAATTTAGCACGCTGGTTTCAACGACACTTTCTGGACTTAAATGTATCCATATGTCAAAGCCTCACAAGGCCGAGATGCACTAATCCAATATCTATTTTTACGAATTGAATTAAGTAAATTCCAAATCCTGCGCCACCCTGTAAACAACACTAAAGATTTGACATTATTAGAAGTACAACATATATACAAATATAAAAAGTAAACAATAACATTAACTTTATTGTAACATAAATACATGTATATTTTTATATACAAAAATTGATTTATTTAGTGTACCAATTATTATACTACTGTACAATGTAAATTTTTTTATTATAATAAAAAGACTAAAGAGATTACAATTATACAATTAGAATGAAGTGATTAAAGAAAGGAACGAAAATAGATAGGGAGATTTCAATGCACAATGGTTTTTAACGTCTATAAACCATAATGTGAAGGAAAAACAGAGCGTGTTAAAGCATTCCACATTCGTATTGCACGGTTAAGAAACAAATCCGAGTATTTCAATGTCCGTCCGAATATAGGCTTAAGGGTGAAATGGTGTGCATTTCTAGCTGTTTAATTGCTGTGAGGGTGGAGGTAACGAAAAAATCGACAGGTAGGAGACATTGCGACTAAGAGAGTCAAGCGATTTCGCGATGCCTCTATCGCTAATAAGTTTCATCACACGTTTTTGAAATCTGTCCATTAGCTCCATACATGTATTTGGTGAACCAGATCAGATGGGAGCGTTATACTCAAGTTTGCGATCAGAAGGGGTGAAATATTTGTTGCACCGCTTGAGCAAGCGTTTAGTGTGCGAAGCCGAAAATGAACATAAAATATTATATATATATGGCAAAAACACGCTCGCAAAAAAAAAAAAAAACAATCTCTTCTTCTTCTATCCATTTAACGACGAGATTATGATTAGGATTAGTGGGATCATAACCCTTCCACTTCACTGCACTCCTACTGATCGGCCTTTGGAGTTCGCCGGTTCGACCTCAAAAGATATCTGCAGGCATCTCGATTTTGGATCACTTCATCATTAATTCCAATCAAATGCTGGTGTTTCTGCATTTGTGTTATCCAGGAGTTCTTAGATATTCCAGATATTTGAACTTTTCACACTTGGGAACCACCACTCTATTCAAATAAATGTCCGGAATGGGTTGACTTGGGTCAAATGGGCAATACAGATACTCTCTCTGTTTTTGGCTAATACGATACCCATTCCTTCTAAAACATCTACCCAGACATCAAGTACTCGTTGCAGAGAAGTCTGATCATAACTTATGATGGCTTAATCGTCAGAAGAGAATAACTGATGCACTTTTGGGTCAATCACTTTTCCCTCAAGCAGATAATCTAGGACTGTAGTAAGGAGCAAAGGACTTAAGACACTGCACTCTTCATCCTTAACTTCGTTGGTTTTATTACGGAGGAAATTTTCCATGTTGGTAATAAATGACTCGCCTTTGTCTACGTTGTACCAATTGGTTTTCACAGAAACCTTTGTTTTTTAATGTTTGTTCTTCTTCTCCATGAATATTTCTGTCAGGAAGAGATGGTGTTGCCGGGTGATCGCCTCTCCCAAGACCACTTTGCTATCTTTAGCTCTAGGCTTCATGAAACTTGCCACCTAATGGAAGTCAATCTGGGTTTCATTTCCGCCACTGCTATAAGTGACCAAGTGCCGGCTCTGTTTGATGAACATTGTATTTAAAACGATCAGACCGTATGGCTTGCATATCTTAGGATATCTTTACCGGAAAAATTCCTGCTGCCATATCCTAGTCCTCCATGGCAGTCTGCATAGTCTTCGTAAGACTTCCCGACATGTCCATTCAAATCTCCGCCAGCAAACAAAAGCTCATCCGTTGAGATATACTTGATGAGGTTGTGAAAATCAAGCAGAATGCATATTTTGCCCTCTGCTCGCACCCGATTTGGGGAGCATATGCACTGAAAATATTCCACACCTCACCTTGAATCACCAGTTTGAGAGACATCAAACGGTCACTGGAGTTTGAAAATTTCAATACGTTGCTAAGTAACTCTTTCGCAAGGATGATACCGATACCATTCTTACCCTATTCTTAAGTAGAACATCTTGAATGTTTTTGTCTTAACGTCCAAGAAACGTGCCCAATTTCCGGTGCTTCGCCATTTCGTTTCTTAGACACACAAGATGTCCAATCGCCTTCTTACCATCATCTCTTCCAGCTCGTAGCTGCGACCAACGTTCCAAATCGCGACGCTTAGGTTTCGCCTAAGTCCTTGCATTATTTTGCTATCCCCCGGAAACCGAATAGCTCTGACCGTGCATTTCTGCTCGTCCCAGGATCACAGCCATGCGTAGCATTAGATGTGCCTGGCGGGGTAGTGTTTCTCTGAACGTGAATTCCCATAGTGCTAGGTTAAGCAAGTTTGGTTGTTCAACAAGTACATGCTCCTGATATAAGTTCTTTATTGATCGTACTTTTATGGCACCGGTGATCTCCAGTCGTATCAACCCACGGATTCGCATGCACACTTGTGGGGCACTTTAATTGTATTAAATATATTGCTAGGCTCACCTTGATGTTTAAATTGCCTAGATGTGATTCCTCCTCCTTCGTCGCCTTTTACGACAAGCACTGGAGGCGCTGCAGGGGTATTCCTACTTCCCGTCCCTGCACGGGGCCCAACGAAAAAAAATATTAATGTGGACGGCAGTGCATCAAATAGTGAGCGAGTAATCAAATTAATCTCAAGTAGTATTGTCATAGGGTACATACCACGACAATGGAGACGAGCGAAGGTTGTGTTCATAGCAAAGGTGGGTAAAAAATATCCGATGCAGCCAAAATCGGCAGACCGATCAGCCTTACTACGTTTCTGTTGAAAACAATAGAGAAGGTTGTGGATAATTATCTAAGGAAGGAAACACTAAGCCTGTTCGCTCTGCATCATCAACAACATGCATACAGGGCGGGCAGATCGACAGTCCATGAGTCCATCAAACGGAGACAACAACACAGTGTCCAGATGGATGTGAGAACTGCTGAGCTCTAGATCAGCAGAGGCACAGACAACAACTGGAACTATGTATACAACTGGAACTATGTATACAATAGTAGGAACTACAAGCAGATGCCCACAAGGAGGCGTCTGATTACTCTTGAGGTGGAGTCTAGTTGTAGACGAACTATTAGAAAAATTAACTACCCTTGGCATCAGATGTCAGGCGTACGCTGATGACATAGTATTAATTGCCAGAGGAAAGTTTGAATAAACTCTCTGCGACATCATTCTACGATGAATGTACATAGCAATTGTGAGACCAATGATCACATATGGTGCAGTAGCATGGGCAAAACGAACAAGTCTCATCACAACGATAGAATCTCTCAATACAATGCAAAAACTGGCGTGCCTATGCATCACCGGCGCAATGCGTACATGCCCAACCGCTGCAATGAAGGTGCAATTGAAATTATATCCCCTACACCCACTGTTGCCGTTTTGGTAGAATCCTACTAAACTTGGTCGTTTTTTTTTAGCTTTGATAGGCTGGTAGGGTTTAATTTGATTTGGTAGGTTTTTGTTTACTATACAAAAATAATTTCAAATTAACTACAAATCATTTGTGCCAAATAAAAGTACACATGTTAATACAGTCTAATTTAATCAACCCGTTTAAACGCGTTACATTTATTATAGTTGACTGGATTCACACATTTTCGTTTCTTTATTTGACATTGGCTATTGACACACCGAATGTAAATAAAAACAAAAATGGTTTATTCTTCGAGCATTATTGTTTTCTTTGTCAAGAGAAACATGGATACATAATATTTTATGAAAATAATTGTATTTGTGGCAATAAATATCGAATAAAATTTGTTCAAAAGATTTTTGATACGAAAAAAACCTGAAACGGGTGCCGACATCGAGGATGCTTCTGGAAAGACATCAGCAACGATAGAAAAATTACCATCTACAAGCCGGTAGCCCTTATAGAATTCAAACTTAGGTATCCAAATAGTTAAAAATAATTAATAATTTTTATAGAGAAGAAAATTCGGACGAAGAAGAGAATATTAAGAAAGAACGAAACTTTCGCCAAGAGTGGATAGCTGCTTTCCCTTGGATGACGCATAAAAACAATAAATGCTACTGCAATGCTTGCGATAAAGCATTAGTTTACCACTTAAGCTACATCAAATCACACGAAAAAAAACGAGTCATACATTCGAAATATCGGGAAGAAAAAAAATAAAATTCAAATTGACACGTTTATAAACGAAGAAAAGACGCAGTTTCAGGATCAAGTCCTCCTAGCTGAGCTAATTCTGGTGTTCTTTATAATTGACGACAACTTGCCAGTCTTACTTATGGATATTTTGGCCGAATTTGCTCAAAGAATGTTGTCCAGATTCGAAAAAAGCCAATTCCATAAAGTGTTGCAGAACAAAGGCGACTGAACTGGCCGTAGTTTTAGGGAACAAAGCCAAAGAATATATTGTTTCGGATATCCAAACTGCAAAATTCTCCCTAATAGTAGACGAGACGACAGGTTTGTCAACAAAAAAGTCACTGGTATTGGTGGTAAGGTATGTTGACAAGATCTCAAAATGCATCCATGATCGTTTTTTGGGCCTGATTGAATTATTCAAATCGGATGCGGATACTATTTATCCATGCATAAAACAATTCTTTGATGATAATAGATCCCGAAAATATCGGGATACAATGGAAGCGCATACGATTTTCGAAAACCAATTTGAACGCTACTATGGATATTAATTAGTTTTGAGAAAAAGTCGGCCAAAACGGGATGAATGAACTATGCTTTAAGGATTTGACAAATTTCAATTTATTAACCCTACCCACAGTTCAGCAGTAGCGGAAAGGAAATTTTTCGATTTGTCGCTTAAAAAAATCAAACTGAGAAATAATACAGGTTTCCATGTTATCAATAGTAAATATTATGTATATTATATTATGTTAACAAAATAAGTGCTTACATACAACCCTGACTGCTAAAGCTTTAAATTTTTTTATAACATCAATTTTGCTTTAGTAGGTTTTTCTTGGTTTGGTAGGTTTTATTGGGAAGTTTGGTAGGATTTTTTTTCCGCGAGTGGCAACCGTGCTCCTACTTAGAGCAATAAAAAATCCAAATCACACTTAACTGATAACTAACATGACGACAGCTCCATGAATCACAAACATACAAACTGCTCACTACCGCATCTCAACAGAATCCCCCCTCAACGCACACTAATCACACATTATCAATTAAAGCAAAAACAAAAAATTAAACAAAGACACTAAACTGCTAACTAAAATGACGACACTCAACTTCATTCATTCATATCTGACCACAAAAAATAAAACAAACACATCAGCCGACCACACAACAAAGCAACAAGAAAAAATAAAACAAACACAATAGCCAACCACAGAACAAAGCAACAAGAAAAAATAAAAAAAACATGACGACACAAACCAAACCGAATGCAACGACAACAACAATCAACCCCCATTCAAAAATCACATCCCTCTCACTCTAACGCAGAATTCTCAGTCTCAATCGACCTAACTCCTACTTTTAATTCCCAAATTATGAATAAAAACATAAGGAAAGGCTACCCTCCGCTATATACCAAAACGAAAAAAGCATTAGGAAGATGATGGATAGCATTTTATTTCATTCTATTAAATTTAAAAAAAAAAATATTTTTTGAAAAAACGCCCCAAAAAGTGGGCGTGGCTAAAAACTTTTTATGGGCGATATGTTGGCAAAAATATTGGCTAAATATCTTGTTAAACATTTTTTATCGCTTTCCATGAACATTTTTGAAGAAAACAGCACTTTAGTGAAAAACGCCCACAAAATGTAGGCGTGGCAAAAACATTTATATGAAAGACTTATAAAGGAGGGCAGAGCCTACATATCTTGTGAAGGTTCTAACATTCTAACTTTAGCCCTAAAACGGTTTTTTCTAAATTGTGGGCGTGGCAGTGGGCGGATTCAAGAACTTTTAGCACTTTACCATTTCGAGACCCTAGGGAGTATATCCTCTAAATTTCAGCTTCCTAGCGTACATTTAAAAGCCTCAAAAGTTGTTTCGGACGGACAGACGGACGGACGGACATTGCTAAATAGTCTTAGGATTTGGTCCTGATCACAAATATATAAACTTCTATGGGTCTACGACGAATATTAAGGGATGTTACAAACTATTAGTCAAAATTAATAAAAACTTATACCCTCCCTTAGGATAGGGTATAAAAATCAAAAGTGTTTCGAAAGTTAAATAAAATTATCGGATCTTTCCGTTTGGTAACTCGTTCACCTTTTTTCCTTGGGATCATAATGAGTAGCTTTTTGTTTTAGAGCCTTAAAAAAAAAGTTCTTAATGATAAGTCTTATCGTGGGGATCTTATTTTGAACTTTAACATTTCTTTTATTGTGTGCAAAATACGTTAAAATGAAAAAAGATTATTTAATTAGGTTTTCGGAGCGCTCGGTGAGTTTTTGATTTTAGTTTTGTGCAATTTATATTTGTAAGTCGTGTATTTTGTGTTTGGATAGTAAGATAGTAGTTAGAAATGGCTTCAAAATAATCAAAAAAAATGTTGTAGGAAAAATATTTTGTTAATATTATTATTTAATACATGAATTTATACTTTTTTTGTTAAAACATTTTTTATTTATGGTTGTTTTCTATTTAAGAGGTAGATTTGTTTTTTTTTTTATAAATAAAACAATTTAAATGAAAATTTCATTGTTAAAAAAAGAATGGTATGCCTACCAAATATTCTTTCGGATTTTTCCTGATTTAAAATCACTACTACGCAAACCTTTTAAGAGCTTTTGTTAGAATAGCACTGTAGTATTGAGAAAATAAAAGGCTACGACCATTCGGTTTGAAAGTCAGTTTTATTATCTTTTTTTGAATCTTGATGATGTCGCTACATTATGCGATATACGCTAACTTAATCATTCACACGCACCTGAGAGTGGTTTCGGATGGCCAGGCGATCGCTGACCAGGAATGTGCTTAATCAACGGAAGGTTAACCAAGCTCGGTGAGTGGGGTTTCAAGTGACGAGCAGCTATACTCTGTCCAACATAAATTGGCAGTACAGGGAAGATAGGGATGTTTGCCTCTCATTCACACTCTTTTGTTTTCCGTAAGATGCTATTCTATCAAAAGCTCTTACAGTGTTTCCGTACTAAGGATTTTAAATCAGCAAAAACCTAGAAAATATAATGTTGGGAACCATTCTTTTTTTAGATTGAAATTTTCATTTTAATTGTTTAATTTATAAAAAATTAAACAAACTTATCTTTTTGTTATGATGTCAGTTCTTTCCAAAAGAACACTTTTCGCTGACGATGGGCAAATTAAAAGCTCAGTTTAATTTTTAAAACCATATGCAGAGAAGACCTGCTAATTTTTGTGATGTTTGCATTGCGTCCTAAATTATGCAGTATTTTATCCAGCGTCGTAAGTTCGTTATTTAGAAAAAACTGATGCACAATTTGTCTGATGGCACACTTATTGAAATCATCTACTTTTCTTTTAAATCAGTTTGGTTTTTTTCTGTGGTGGCGAGTTTCGTTAAGAAGTCTATAAACTTACCCAGAAAAAATATAACCTACTTGATTCGCAGTTACTGTTTTGTTTTTCAAATTTTGATGAATTTTTTTTGTCGCGTCAACAATTTGTTTTTTTTTTCGGCACTTTAGTCTTTGGATGAATTTAAAGCCATTTCTAACAAATAAAACAAACGCAAATAATATTTTTCCTTAAAGAAAACAGAATACAATTTTGTAACTCCATTTATAAATACATACATACATATTCTCCGCACATTAAAAGAAATGTCAAAGATCAAAACCAGACGTCTACGATAGCACTTATCATTAAGAACATTTTTTTAAAGGTCTTCAACAGAAACCTAAGAAAAAACATAAGGAAAGGCTACAGTCCCCTTGGGGCGAACAGTATGATACCCTATCTTTATCCCTATGCACCCCAAAGAAAAAAAGCATTAGGAAGACGATGGATAATTTTATTTCATTCTATAAAATTTATAGAAAAAAAAAAAAAAATTTCAAAAAACCCCCTCAAAAAGTGGGCGTGGCCAAAAACTTTGTATGGGCGATATATTGAGAAAAATATTGGCTTAATATATTGTTAAACATTTTTTTTCGATTTCTATGAAAATTTTCGAAGAAAACAGCATTTTAGTGAAAAACGCCCACAAAAAGTAGGCGTGGCAAAAAACTTTATATAACAAATTAATAAAGGTGGGCAGTACCTACATATCTTGTGAAGGTTGTACAACTTTATCTCTCTAACTTAAGCCTTAAAACGGTTTTTTTCTAAATTGTGGGCATGGCAGTGGGCGTATTTTGAAAATTTTAACACTTTACCATTTCGGAACCCTAGGGAGTATATGTTCCAATTTCAGCTTCCTAGCATAATTTTAAAGGCCTCAAAAGTTTATACGGACGGACGGACGGACATTGCTAAATAGTCTTAGATTTTGGTCCTGATCATAAATATATATACTTTTAGGGGTCTGCGACGAATATGAAGGGGTGTTACAAACTATGTGTCAAAATTAATATACCCTTAGGATAGGGTATAAAAAGGTGAACGAACATCAATTAAATGCGCGTTGAATAGCAGCAGCCACAGGTCAGTGCACACTCACATGCGCGCTGAATAAGACGTGGTGGATCTACATCAGATGCAATTGGAAATTCACTGGAGGATAAACACTTTATGCGGGGTTTCTTTCAATTTAGTATGGTAAAAAAATATGGCACGCTAGTGATTTTTAAAAAGCTTCCCCATAAGACGTGTACTGCCCATTTATGTTGGACAGAGTGTAGTGGTTCTTTTACGTTTCTCAGAGATTTGTTTCTTTGATATTTGTCGCAACGTATTTTATGACATCTTTCGTTATGTTTCTGCAATGATATTTCTTCCGTAACTTTTTAAGCGTACGTGTAATCCCTGAGTTGCCACCCCAGATTAGATCATCATGGTACCTTTGTATTTATAATTTGTTTTCTTTCGTCATTATTTGTTATTTTTGTTATTACAGGCTTCTTAAAATTTGTATGTTTTTCAGAGCTGTATTTCCTATTTCTTTATACTCACTGATCCGGATCTTCCCGAATATATTATCTCCCAAAGACTACTGCAGCTTGTTAATTTTTCAAACAGTGGAAATAATTGATACAATTTTCTTATTTGTGATTAGGTAATTAATTTGTTCAGTGATCACTTTTATATTCATTACAACTTTTAAACAAACGTCATGAATTGCTAGCCTGGCGCTGTTTTTCTTATTCCTGCTACTTATCTTTGGCTGTCAGTTTTTCTTTATTTTTACTTGATTGCAATCTTGTTGTTACTTTTAATATTTTTTTGTATGTGTCTTTTATATTCTGGATATCTTTAAAATCTATGCACGGCAATGAATCAGCTACATAATTTTCTTTTCCCCTCAAGTACTCCACAATAAAATCGTATTCTTCTAGATCTAGTCTGCGAGTTAATTTAGAGGACGGATTCTTCATTGTAAATAATAAGACAGCGGCCTGTGATCACTTTTAACCCAAAGCTTAGTGCCGTATATGTAAGGCTTAAAATAATTAATTGCACAATGAATGGCATCTAACTCGATTTGATGAAAACCGGACGTTAAGTCCAGGCATGAAAAATATTTGGTATTACTTAATTGGCCAAGAAAGTCATCTATTCTGGGCAGCGGGAACTTGTCTGCATGTTTCTATTATGTTTATGTCTCTATAATCAATTCCCAACCTCCATCGCTTTTGGCTATTACCTGGCAATTTTTTAGGTACGAGGAGTATTTTACTATTATACTCTGATGCGGAGGGTTCGTCTATATCGTCCCGTATTGATTTGTCAACTTGTTTGATTTGTTTCACTTTTATGGGTTTGCGGAATTCTGTAATTCGTAATATATGTTGGTTCGTTGGTTATGAGCTATGAGTTGGCTAGAGGCATTTGCAGTGATAGCCAAGCTGCATTAAAAGCGCTGCTAAACCCTCTTACCTCGTCCAAGTTAGTGCTGGAACTCAAGCTTTCTCTGAATTTGGTCGGAAGACTGAACAAAGTGAATATTGTCTGGGTCCTAGGTCACACTGGCATCCAGGGAAATGAGATCTCTGATGAGCTTGCTAGACAAGGTTCAGAAGAAGTTTTCTCAGGACCCGAACGTGTGTTCGGTCTGCCGACATCTTTAGTCATGTCTTCCATTGATGCTTGGGTTTCTCCTGAACACAAGATTCGGTGGCGCGTTTGCGGTGGATGTAGACAAAGCAAACTACTGCACCCGGACATTTTCAAGAAGTCAGCATCTTTTGTTCTATCTCTGAGGAGAATCGACTGTAGGCTGCTTGTAGGCTTTCTTTCGGACCACTAAGCTACACGGGAAAACTAAGTACATTAATGTACTGTTTTCACGTCCACGAAAGTAATTATTTCGGTTATTAAAATTTTGAATTTCTACCCCGATTATTTCTGAAATGTAAAATTGGGTTTGAATGACCATAATTGTCAGTACAGCAGTTTACGAATTTGGCCACTGCTTCGTTCATGTTGTTGAATTGGCCGGACTCCTTAATATTTTGCCTGATCATTGCTGGAGTTCTTGGTCATGGCTTTAATGGCAGTTTTGATGGAATAGGTCTTTGGCAATTGGGATGTAAGCCCGCCTGAAATGTATCCACTTTGTAACTTTTTGGTTAGCTCCTCAACCTCTTGTGCATAGGAAGTTGCAGGCTTAGAACTTTGACGGATATTCAAAAGTTTTGTGGTGATGACAACAACCGATTAACTGTTACCTCAAGTCTTTGAATGATCCTAATTTCTGTCCCTGCTAACAAGTTTATGGCGTTTACTTTTATTTTAGTTTTGAATAAATTAATTGCAACAATGTTGTTTCCATCATGTATGCTGTAAATAAGTTCCACAGCTGCTAGGAAACCCTGCAGCTGCTCTGCATTGCCCTCGAAATCCGGTAGGATTTTTGAGGCAATACTTAAGAAATCGATGGGAGTTTGGGTCATTATGTTTGGATCTATTGTTCTATTGTCAAGTGTTACTTTTTCGTGAAGCGAAACAGGTATTTTGAGGCCTACTTTCTGTCTAGATGCTGCTCTTATAACTTTCTCCCTAGAATCACTGTACAATTCATGGGTTATGTCCTTTGTTCTTTAACTTTGAGTAGTTTACATTTAATATAACCCTTATATTTTCTATTTTTTTTATAAATATTTAAAGGTTTCTTCAAAGTTTCTAGCCCTACAGGTCTATTAACGTTATGGCATTTGGTGGATCTGTCGAGAACTTCTGATTTTCTCGTATTTTTCTAGTATTTTTAGCCATTCCATTTATATAAAAGAATATATAGGTACCAACTTTCTTTTTCTAGGCATAAAGGCCAAAATTTCATTTGTGCGAGAGATGAAGCCTCTCGCCATATATGTTTTCTGAAGCGACTTTTTATGCCAAGAATACAATTTAATAACAAAATTGGCCGTCATGATTATAATAATAGTTATTAAATATATTTCATAATTAACTTTTTTTTCATTAAATTGTATTCTACTTAAATATTTTTTTTCGAATTATTGCGTACTGTGTTTATCCTGTTCCTGTGTGTTTTTGAAGTACGGTTTCACATGCTGTTGCTCTGGATACAGCTGATGTTCAGTGGTGATCCTTCGGTTGTATGTCTCTCGCTTAGCTGTATGAAATAATTCCTTTGCTTTTCTGCTGCTGGCGCGGAGCCGTCTTCACAAGAAATAATAATAACTTCAATGGCAATCTTCATGTTGATAAGCCCTTAACTCATCGCATGAGTACGTTTAACCTATCCCCGGTTAACATTTCTGTTCCCACACACTTCGGTTCAGCATTTAGCACACTCTTAAGTGGTTTTTATTTTTGTCTATAAATATATATATGTAATGAACTATTTAACTGTGGAACACAATAAAATATTTTTGTACTATTTTCGTTTTTTAAGTGAAAAAAATAATAATTAATGAAATCAATTGCTATCGTTGCAATTCATAAACAGGCGATACACCAACAAAAAAGAAAATTCATAGAAGGTGACTAAAGGAGGCATGTAACATTTGGATGATACTCTATATGTTAATCATGCAATTATTTAAATTTTTTCATATCATTGGTATATTTCATAGATTTAGAAGATATTTCAAACTAAACAAAGACTCCGTCAAATACGTGCTTCTTGAAGCATAGCTGAAGCCAGGCGTGTTTGCATCTTCTATTACCCCATACTGCCGACTGAGTGCGGCGCTGAGACTTACAGCTGAAAGCGGCTTTTTTATTCCAAAAAAATGTGAATGTTCAACAAAATGTGAGGCTATATTTCATACAATTCACTGATGTCAATTCGGTAAGTCAAGATTTTTATGATATTAAAATTTGTACTTAAAAATGAAATTGTTGTTATTCGGATAGTCAATAGTGCAATTTGCCAAGCTTTCTATTTTAGAAATTTCGCTTTCTATTTTTGACTAAGGGCTAAAAAAAATCGGAAATTGGTTTGTTAATAAATATTGTAAAATAAAGACTGATAGCCGCATTTATTGGATTTCCTTAAAACACCTCTCAGAGGTTGCATAGTTAAAAAGTAAGTAAGTATTTATGCAACCTTTACGCTTCTTTTAATTTAGAAACGATTTTCCTCTGTGTTTTAACTAAACTAGGTTTATGTCTAAATAAGTAAGGGCGCTTATAAAACTAGTGCAAAAAAACATAAAATTCTACTACATTTTGCTTTAAGGGTGCAGAAACTCAGCAGCTTTTGGCAGATCTTTGTTTATTTATACTGAAATATTTTGCGTACCATAATGGACTCCAAAATAAAAGAAAAAAGTTGGAAAATTGGGATTCCATTTTTTAAAAAATATGTTATAAAACCACACATTCATATATAATAATCAACTATACAATTTCTTTGTCTCGGGTTACTTTGTTGGCTGATGAAGTTAATTAAATCGATATCCTTCAGAAAAGCTCCGAAATCAAATGACATTTTTATATCTTTTTAAAACTTCTTTGTTTGAATGAAAATATAAAAATGACATTTGCAATCAAAACATATTTTACACATAACTTACAGGGAGGGGATAGGGCAGTGTAAGTTTTGCGTAAGGTTACGCTGGCCTTAAAATATGTTTATAAATAAGGCTGTACATCTTTAAGTAAGCTATTCATCTGTTCCAAGAATATGTTCTTGCTAATATTATTTTCATTCAAACGATAAAAGTAAAAAAAAGAAAAACTTTTCGTGACATAAGTATATGAATATTAATTTGTAAGCAGTGGCGATGCTCAGACTAATCTTAATAACATCACATAAAATAACATACTTTTTTTTGCGTATACCGTGCCACCACCTGGGCTATATGAATTCTTGCAGTTCGCATATTGATATTGCTACCAATATCACCCTCATTCTTACCCAAAAATATTATGCTCTTGCTCATCTACATATACTTAATTTTTATAGAAATTGGAAAGTTGGAAATTATAGACCAACATTCTTCTTTTTCATACTTTGACAGTCTAGCGAAAAGCATTCTGATCGGTTGAAGAGGACGAACGAAAGCATTTGTCCTTACAGTCAGCATATTGGCATATTTATCGCAGTTAATTCTGTGTTTGTTTCAAATTAAAATTAATTTTTCAACTATGTTTTTGCATATACTATATAAATTTAAATAATTTATTCTAATTTAAAATGAAATTATAAAACTGAACGTATAACAAAAAAAAACAGAAATTAGAATATTTGTTTGATATGGCATTGTATTGACAGAGATGACAACCGACAGTTGCAATCGACGATAAAAAGAAAAACTCAACAGTCAAAGTTCCAACGGATTCTATGGGACGGGCCATGTTAATTTTAAAGTTTTAACGCACTCACGCCAGCGACGGATTCTATGTGTCGGAACCTTATATCCTTTTCACACCGCATCGAAATCTGAGGTTTCGCCAAAACTCATGAAACCTTCATCGAAACCTCCTGATTTCCAAACCTCGATATTGTATGAGGTTTCGATGAAACCTCCTCAGAATCTGGTTTCAATGGTAATGTTGTCAACGCAAACGGTGTGAATAGGGCATTACGACGTCAAGCTGTCGTTGATGAAGATTTGAGAGCCAACCTGGTTGCCGCCAAGTAGTTTTGTTGTTAGTTTCTGCCTATTCTGATACTTCATTCTCATAATTTTCTCTTTTGTGGGTTGACGTGTAAAACTATGAGACGGAACGTTGGTAGTGGCATTGGTCAACTTATTTGAAGTAAGAGTATGGGTGTTTTCATAAATGTCGGAAATCTGCGCTAGTACAATAGCATTTCTTTACTCATGTGTTTCTGAACACACACACGCTGCAAAATGTCCGCAGGCCTGCTTTAGTCCAATTGTCATCAATCATTGTGTTCATAAACGTCAAATATGGCCGCGAAACAAATAATTACGAGTTTAATTTTTGAGTTGCAGTCGGAAAGTAAATATAATAACATATTTGCAAAAAACATTTTTCGAACAACAAAGAGGAATGTAGCTTTAAAGTGATTTGTGAGTCTTAAAAGGTATCGGGTTGTTCCAAAAAATCCATTCTTTACAAACATAATTCAAAAGTGTCCCGACGATGTGTTCAAAGCCACTTTAGAATGTCCAGATCTACATTCAATGTATGTAAGTTCTTGCTTTGCAAAATACAGAACAAATAGATTAAAAGATTCCTATCCATAGTTTGTTGAAAAGGAGTTAAACATTTTATGGGAAACAAAAACCACCGGACGACCAAAGGTAGCGTTGAAACTGGCTTTTTCCTTAACGATCTTGAAACTAGCTAACGGTTCCTGTTTCAGAGAATTGTCCAATCTGGTCAATGTTGCAATTGGAACTGCATTTAATTATTTTTTTTTAAGTTATTAAACTTTTGTATCAGATGTGTCGAAAATTTATAAAATGGCCTCTACGCATAAATCCAATTCCTTATGTAGTCGGTTGTCTGGACGGAAGCCACATTCCAATCCTTGCTACTTCTTGTGATAAAATAAGCTACTACAATAGAAAAGGAATATGTTCAAGCCATCTTCAGATAAACGTCAATTAACTTCTTAATTTAAAGTTACTAAATATATCATATAATTCAAAGGTAAATTGTGATAGCAACCAAAAATTCATCGTTGTTTTTTCCGGTTTTCCGGGAAGCTGTCATGACACTAACGTTTGGGAAAGCAGTCCAATTGGGAAGGAGTTAAGGGCTAATTCAAAGGATGTAGTATGCTGTGGCCATATTTAAGGTGATTCAGCGTATCCGCTTCCAACCTACCTACCGAGACAATGGAAAGAAAATTCAACGCTAGACATAAACAAAACTTCAGAATTCTTAACCATGTTGATATAAAAACCCTGAAGAATTTAAAATATATTGTTATGGCTTGCACAGTCTTACACAATATTATAATATAAGAGGACGGACTAGTAGAGGATACCATTATTCAAATGCTGAACACTGGAACTGATGAGCACAAGCGGAATGAGCATGGAGGAAACGAAGAAGCAAAACAAAAGAGAAATCAAATTGCTATGCTATTTTGTTCTTAAAAGCATGTATTAATAAAACAATGAATTTAACTTAAAAATTTTGTTTCATTTCAAAAACATTAACAAAAATGATACTAAAATAAAAAAAATTACTCACAAGGGGAGTACCAAACTTGGGAATCACGGATTCTGATAATTTTTATATATGTTGTAGGGAAGCTTCCCCTGACTAACACGTTAAAAGGGTAAGACGCACTTCTCCCCCCTTTTCGAGAAAAATCGCCTTAAAGTTTTGGTAGTAAGTAGATATAAATGATTTTTACTACTTGTAACAGAAGCGGGGTAGATCAGTGGAAGAGTGCCCAACCAACGTCGATTCCCAACTCTCGAAGAGAAAGGACGGCTAGTTAGTAACAGAGCAATTTTCCAAATGTAGTTAGTGAAGTGGTCAGCTATATTCTGACAAACACCATATACCTAATGGGGCAGTAGTGGAGCGCCAGAAGCCCGTGTTCGTTTCTCAGCCACGGCGAGAGTTTGTGTGTGTTTTTTTCCAGAGAAAAAAATAAAACAATAGCAAGACATTAATAAAGTGAAATAGACACTAAAACCAAGCGATGGACCCGACCCGACCTCCCTCTAAAGGGTGTAGCAGCTCTGAACAAGCTAATTCAGTAGTTCCTCCTCCTCAGAGAGAAAGTGCGCCAGGCCAAGGAAAAAAAGGAGCTGCTCCATAAGCAGCAGCTTCAAGCATTCGAGGAGAGCAGCAAGAACAGCGACAACAGCGACAGCAACAACAGAAGCAGGGACAACAATCACAAGGGCAACAACAGAAGCAGAGACAACAATCACAAGGGCAACAACAGTAGCAGAGACAACAATCTCAATTGCAACAACAACAGCAGCAGGCACCAAAGCAAACGAGGAGGGAAAAAATTCCTCCTATAAACGTAAGTGACTTTGAAGTCAAAGACTGAATTAAATTATGCAAATTGATAACTAAAAATTTTAGTATTAAGAGAATAAGTGCAAATAAGCATATTATTATGTGCGACACCCAGGAGGAGTACCAAAAGGTACGCACCGCCCTGGAAAATACACAGGTAGAGTACTTCACGTATACTCCAAGGGCTTCTAAATTAAAAACCGTCGTTTTAAAGGGCATTGATCCCTCAATAGAGACGGAGGAGCTCGAAAAAGAGCGCAAAATGTGGGAAAGCGATGACTTTAAGTTCGTGGGGGTTAAGCCGTTTTCGTCGGCTGTGGCAAGGGGTGGTACCCGTAATTTACCATTCTTCTTGGTACAGCTCACTCCCGAGAGCAGAATTGATGGTTTTAGGAAGATTAAATACCTCTACCACCATTCTGTCATGGGAGACATTAAAACGATCTGACCGCATACTTCAATGTATGCGCTGTCAGAGGTTCGGGCACGCCGCGGCTAACTGCAACATGCAGTTCAGGTGCGTAAAGTGCGATAAGGACCACATTCATGGGGATTGTCTTCTTGGCAGGGACAGAGTTGAGGACCGGAGTGTTCTTTCTTGTGTGCTCTGCGGGAACTCTGGGCATCCCGCGAACTTCAGGGGTTGTCCACGGTACCAAGTGCAGAAAAAGCGAGTCCAGGCCCGCAAGCAGTTTTCTGAAGAAGAGAAGCGGCAAAAGACTCGCGCGTTCTCTAATTTTGTGGCACTCAATGTGTCCTTTGCCCAAATGGTAGCTGGACCGGGTAGATTTACAATGACAGTAAATCCACCGAGGGTTGCGCAAAAGGCGCCTGAAGTTGACCTGGACTTGAAAGCGATCCTTCTGTCTTTGCACCAAAAGATCGATAAGTTCCAAGCACAACTTAATGAACAAGCGGGTCGAATAGACGTTATCTATTCGGAGCTGTTTGGTAGGTCTGGCGTGTGATAATTCCAATGGCTACGCTAGACGAGGGAATATTAAAGATCCTTGCGGTGAATGTTAATTCACTAGTCAGGATCGAGAAAAGAATGTCATTGTCCAACCTGTTGCAAACCGAAAACCCAGATGTGCTTTTGGTTAGCGAAACTAATCTAAATCAGAGGCACAAATTGGGATACAGAAACTACCATGTAGTTAGGAAAGACCGGCCCAAATCTGCATATGATTATGCGGGAGGGGTTGGAATCTTAATTCGAAAAGGCCTGCGCCATAGGGTTATATATAGCGGGGACGTGCGTAGGTTCCAGTTGCTGGAAGCATGCATCATATGCATTCCTCTCCATAGCCGGAGGAGACTGTATGCTTTACGCGTCTGAAGCACCTCCATCAAATCTATTTTTAGCAGAGCTCGAAACACTTTTTCGAAGCCTTCCGCTTCATTCGGAGGAGAATTATTTCTTCTTGACTGGCGATATAAACGCCAAACATGCGGCATGGGGAAATGTGACTCCCAACACAAGGGGCAACCACTTTTATGACTGGTGGCGCCTCAATGCGATTGAGTACAAACTTGATTTGTACGCGACGGATTTCGCTTCTTTTCCGAGAAGCGGTGCTTTCTTGGACTTGGCCTTAACGGACGCATGACTTGAATTGACCAACGCGGATCGACCCACGCGGAACGGTTTGCGTGCGGTCGAGTACGATAGTGACCACTACGGACTCGCCGCCGCATTTCGGACCCCGAAAAAAACGATGCTGGAGGAATACGAATCAGTGTGTTCTTTCGATTATGGAAGGGCACGCTGGCCGCACTTCTCCGGGTTGTTAAAACGTGAAATTCGTTTGAGTGGCATTGATCCACCAACTAACGCAAACATGACGAACGTTGACATCGATCGGTACCTAGTTCAGATGGACGATGTCATCAAACAAACGATGGAGCGGACTATCCCTCGGATAGTACGGTCCGAAGACGACCAGACAGAAAAGTACAGGAACGCTAGAATTGACGCACTATACAGACAAAAAAGTAGACTGCTCTCTAGGCTTAAACAGCTTCATAGACACTTAGCTGACCGCAACGAACCGGAGGTAAGGACACTGAATTCAGAGATCCGAAATCTGAAACAGTTGATCAAACAAAATTACAGATAATCTGTAAGTCTGTATTGGGGCAATCGAATTTGGGCTATAAAAACCAGTAGTCCGAATATGTTCCCACAGATAAATAGACTGTTCAGGAAGAAAGATCACAATGATATTTCAACTGTCCGAATATCCCAGACTACTGAAAACAGACAGACACTTCTGACTGCAGGAATAAGCCCAGAAAATGTTGCTTCGACCGATGGTCGCAGATCCCCAGGAGAAGGTTGACTTGCTGGGCGCTTGTTTCGAGGCCGTGTATACGGTGAACAATCCTGTTCGCCGTGATCGCGACATAGAGAATGGGGCCCTGGTAAGTAACCTTTATCTGCGCACTGAACTCGAGAATTGGCAATCTGAGAGTAACAGTTTTACTGTTTCCAGTGATGAAAACCATGCAAATGCCGTCGTCGCCAATATGAGAGAACCACCTCATTTGTTCGTTACGACAGATGATCTCTTGGGGATCTTTGATTCTCTTAAGAACAAAAAATCGGCGAGAGTTGATGGTTATCCCAAATGTCGTATTGAGACACCTGCCCCTAGAGGCTGTGGAGATTTTCACAACGATGTTCAACAATGCGCTGAATAATGCATATTATCCGGCGCATTGGAAAATAGCAGTGGTACATCCAATCCCGAAAAAGGGAAAGGATAATACTAACCCTGCTAATTTTCGGTCAATTAGTTTGCTTCCGAATATTAGCAAGGTGTTTGAGAAGGTTGTTAATAAAGCTCTGCTGAAATGGGTCAAGGACAATAAAATAATCCCAGATAACCAATTCGGTTTCAGGGCAAGGCATGACACTATTCATGCCGCGTCAAAACTGGTTTCTGACATTCAATGGAATAAATGCAAGAACCAGTGCACAGGTGCTTGTCTGGTTGACTTTGAAAACGCCTTCGACACCGTAAGGTTAGAGGGGCTTTTCTACAAGTTGATCAGTCTGGGAATGCACAAACACTTGCTATATATAATTTATAACATACTTATGGAAAAGATGTTCGTGGTCAAATGTGGCAACGTAACTTCGAGCAGAGTCTATAATATCAAAAACGGTTTGCAACAGGGTGCGGTGAATTCTCCGATCCTGTTTAATATTTACACGAGTGATCTGGTACGTTCACTCAGTCATGCTATAGCTTATGCCGACGATTTGGTCGCATACCGATCAGGTCCTAAGATCGAGGTCATCAACATCCTTCTGCAGCGTGACTTCGAGCAAATTAAGGGATATTGCGACGACTGGAAGTTGAAAATCAACTTCCAGAAGACGGAAACAATCCTGTTCAGGATTGGCTAATGCCACTAGGGATACCAGAAAAAACTGGAAAAAATTGGGCCATTATTGGACAGAATGTACAGGCATTGGCGGTGAAAAAAGTGGTCAGGTATATTGGAATCTGGCTCGACCAGTATCTGTATTTTAATAAACATGGAAAAAAGCCTCTGGCGGAACAAGGCCAGATCGGAGCGTTCTCTCCATGTGTGCTTCATTGGGGTAGTATGCCCCGAAGACCAGGCTATTATCGTTGGTCATCTCCCTCGCAACGTGCCTTCGAGTCACCTTAATGAGGAAATTGTCAATCCTATTCAAGTGAGCCCCATCTTATAATGCCGTGTTGGGATAATATTTTATGTACTCAGATTCAGGTGTTCGAAACAACCCGAGACATGTCCTAAGACATTGTCTCTCGAAAACCTGAATCCTTTCCATATACGATGGCGCTATATTGAACCACAATGGACAGCCATAAGCGATGATGGGCCTTATTAGGGCCACGAAGCATATGACCTCTAGAAGCAAGTTGACTGCTATGAAACAGTCTTCTTGTCAGAGCAAAAGCCTCCTTAGCTCCAGCAAGACAAGCATCTATATGTTTATTAAAATACAGATACTGGTCGAGCCAGATTCCAATATACCTGACCACTTTTTTCACCGCCAATGCCTGCCCATTCTGTCCAATAATGGCCCAATTTTTTCCAGTTTTTTCTGGTATCCCTAGTGGCATTAGCCAATCCTGAACAGGATTGTTTCCGTCTTCTGGAAGTTGATTTTCAACTTCCAGTCGTCGCAATATCCCTTAATTTGCTCGAAGTCACGCTGCAGAAGGATGTTGATGACCTCGATCTTAGGATCTGATCTGTATGCGACCAAATCGTCGGCATAAGCTATAGCATGACTGAGTGAACGTACCAGATCACTCGTGTAAATATTAAACCGGATCGGAGAATTCACCGCACCCTGTTGCAAACCGTTTTTGATATTATAGACTCTGCTCGCAGTTACGTTGCCACATTTGACCACGAACATCTTTTCCATAAGCATGTTATAAATTATATATAGCAAGTGTTTGTGCATTTCCAGTCTGATCAACTTGTAGAAAAGCCCCTCTAACCATACGGTGTCGAAGGCCTTTTCAAAGTCAACCAGACAAGCACCCGTGCACTGGTTCTTGCATTTATTCCATTGAATGTCAGAAACCAGTTATGACGCGGCATGAATAGTGTCAAGCCTTGCCCTGAAACCGAATTGGTTGTCCGGGATTATTTTATTGTCCTCGACTCATTTCAGCAGAGCTCTATTAACAACCTTCTCAAACACCTTGCTAATATTCGGAAGCAAACTAATTGACCGAAGATTAGCAGGGTTAGTATTATCCTTTCCCTTTTTCGGGATTGGATGTACCACTGCTATTTTCCAATGCGCCGGATAATATGCATTATTCAGCGCATTGTTAAACATCGTTGTGAAAATCTCCACAGCCTCTAGGGGCAGGTGTCTCAATACGACATTTGGGATAACCATCAACTCCCGCCGATTTTTTGTTCTTAAGAGAATCAAAGATCCCCAAGAGATCATCTGTCGTAACGAACAAATGAGGTGGTTCTCTCATATTAGCGACGACGGCATTTGCATGGTTTTCATCACTGGAAACAGTAAAATTGTTACTCTCAGATTGCCAATTCTCGAGTTCAGTGCGCAGATAAAGGTGACTTACCAGGGCCCCATTCTCTATGTCGCGATCACGGCGAACAGGATTGTTCACCGTATACACGGCCTCGAAACAAGCGCCCAGCAAGTCAACCTTCTCCTGGGGTTCTGCGACCACAAAAAAAGCATCGGTCGAAGCAACATTTTCTGGGCTTATTCCTGCAGTCAGAAGTGTCTGTCTGTTTTCAGTAGTCTGGGAGATTCGGACAGTTGAAACATCATTGTGATCTTTCTTCCTGACTGTAGACTGTATTTATCTGTGGGAACATATTCGGACTACTGGTTTTATAGCCCGAATTCGATTGCCCCAATACAGACTTACAGATTATCTGTAATTTTGCTTGATCAACTGTTTCAGATTTCGGATCTCTGAATTCAGTGTCCTTACCTCCGGTTCGTTGCAGTCAGTTAACTGTCTGTTAAGCTGCTTAAGCCTAGAGAGCAGTCTACTTTTTTGTCTGTATAGTGCGTCAATTCTAGCGTTCCTGTGCTTTTCTGTCTGGTCGTCTTCGGACCGTACTATCCGAGGGATAGTCCGCTCCATCGTTTGTTTGATGACATCGTCCATCTGTACTATGTACCGATCGATGTCAACGTTCGTCATGTTTGCGTTAGTTGGTGGATCAATCCCACTCAAACGAATTTCACGTTTTAACAACCCGGAGAAGTGCGGCCAGCGTGCCCTTCCATAATCGAAAGAACACACTGATTCGTATTCCTCAAGCATCGTTTTCTCGTTCGGGATCCGAAATGCGGCGGCGAGTCCGTAGTGGTCACTATCGTACTCGACCGCACGCAAACCGTTCCGCGTGAGTCGATCCGCGTTGGTCAATTTAAGTCTTGCGTCCGTTAAGGCCAAGTCCAAGAAAGCACCGCTTCTCGGAAAAGAAGCGATATCCGTCGCGTACAAATCAAGTCTGTACTCAATCGTATTGAGGCGCCACCAGTCATAAAAGTGGTTGCCCCTACTGTTTCAATTATAGAAGCCCAAACTTGGACCGTAATCTTACTTTTAACGAGTTTGATGAGTCATCCGATTCCATTACACGAATTGTAACCCTTTATCCACACACTGAAATCGTTGTTGCTGGCGATTTCAATGTTCACAATTCGAATTGGCTTCGTCACTCTGGACAGACAACACCCGAAGGCAGGTACGCTGAGATATTTGCTGAGGTAAACAACCTAACCCAGCTTGTAAATGAGCCGACACGAATTCCGGACATTAGTAGTCAAACCGTCAAAACACTGGACTTGTTTCTCACCTCTCACCCAGATAAGGACACCATAAATGTATTATCGCCTCTAGGTTCGTCAGACCACTGTGTTATATCGGCCAATTTCTCGTACAAAGTTAAAGAACAAGCTCCTAAAAGAACCGTATGGCAATACTAGGAAGCCAAATGGGAAGAATTAAACGGTTTTTTCTTCAGGAATTTTAACTGGTCGCTATGCTTCCTCGATGGCGATGTGGATGCTGCTGCCGATATGATAACAAACATAATTCACTTGGGTATGAAACATTTTATTCCTAATAGGATTAAAAGTATCAAACCCAAGGTGAACGCATGGTGTGACTTGAGCTGCAAAGAGGCTATCAGGTTAAAAGAGGTGAGCTTTCGGTCTTATAAGGCCAACCCAACTGAGGAAAACCGAATAAAGTTTAAACGAGCCAGAAATGACTGCAATGCCCACATTAATCGTGTGAAATTCTCCTACGACCAAAAGTTGAGGCAAAAAATACTACAAAGTCCCACCGGTAGTAAAAACTTTTGGTCGTTTGTTAAAAATATTAAGAATTCGGCTTCAACATCTATCCCGACACTCATTTGCAATGACATTCCAGCTGTCAGCTCTTTGGATAAAGCCAATCTGCTCATTTTGCAGCTAGCTCAACGCTACCAGATTGTGCTTTATCTCCCCCTGTACTCGAGCGCGTAGAATATACTATGGGACCAATTCATTTTCGCACTCGTACAGTGGCAAGAGTTCTTCGAGATCTCAACGTACATAAATCCGCTGGTCCAGATGGTATTTCCCCCATCGTTCGGAGGAGGTGTTCTTCCACGCTGGCAAAACCACTGCGTAAGCTTTTCTATCTGTACTATTCTTCAGGGCTCTTTCCGAGAAGATGGAAAACAGCATTGTCCAGCCTGTCCCAAAAAAAGGCGAATCTTCCTCTCCCTCCTCCTACCGACCAATTGCAGTTACGTCCCTTCTTTCCAAGGTCATGGAAACGCTGATAAATCGTCAGCTTATGAAATATCTTGAATCGCGGAAACTTCTTAATGGCCGGCAGTATGGTTTTCGCGGCAACAGGTCCACTGGTGATTTGATGACATATCTAACCGAAAAGTGGAACCAATCTATTCACCATGGTGGTGAAAGCAAGGTCGTTGCGCTTGATATTTCAAAGGCATTTGACAGAGTTTGGCACCAGCTCTTTTGTCGAAAAAGCGTGCATTTGGAATCGATGATACCTTTATTCAATGGATTAGAAATTACCTTTCGGACCGTTCAATTCAAGTTGTTTTGGACGGTTTCAAGTCTGCAACTTACCAAATAAATGCTGGTATTCCCCAAGGCTCCGTTTTGTCTCCGACTCTCTTTCTCATTTTTATAAATGATCTACTCTATGCTACTTCTAATCCTATTCATTCCTTCGCCGATGACAGTACCCTAAGCTTTACATATTCGTTTCCTGGGCAACGCCCCTCATCTTCGGGCGTTGAACTGGAACGGCAACGTATGTTAAGCTCATTAAATTCCGATCTTGACAGCAATCTTGAGTGGGGTAAAACCAATAGAGTGGAATTTAATGCTTCCAAACAAAATGTTGTCTTCTGTCACTAAAGCGAAACCTCAATACTTTGCCATTATCCATGAATGGCACTTGCATCGCTGAATCCGAAAGACTTTCCATTCTCGGTATGTGTGTTAATGACAACCTTCGCTGGAATGACCACATATTCGATGTCGCCAAGAACGCTGCGAAGTGTCTAGGCTTCCTAAAGCGATGCAAGAAATATTTTACTCCTTCTGATCTGGCTAGAATCTACAAGGCCTTTATTCGCCCAAAACTTGAGTACAACGCTCATATCTGGTCCGGTGCACCAATTGCATATTTGGAGCTTCTTAACAGAATTCAAAAACGCGCGATAAAACTTATAGGCGACCGAGATATAGCGATTTCGCTTGACCCTCTTAGTTATCGTCGTAATGTCTCCTGCCTATCGTTGTTCTATCGATTCTACCATCACAAGTGCTCAAACGAAATAACCAGTTGCACTCCTCCCCTTCAACACTTCAACCGTAATACTCGCCACGCGAGGAATGCTCATCAGTTCACCCTAAAGCCTATATTCGGTCGAACAGTGAAATTTAAGGATTCGTTCCTCTGGCGTACAACACGAATGTGGAATGCTCTTCCTCACTCCGTTTTTCCTGACCATTACAACTTACAAACATTTAAAATCAATGCGCATCGGTTTCTCATCCTTTCTTCTAATCCCTCATTTCCTTAACGCCCGTGCTGTGGTACTATAACATTATAAGGGTGCTAACAATCCCTTTTGCACGTGCAAATTATACAAAAAAAAAAAAAAGCTTGGCCTGGCGCACTTTCTCTCTTTTGAGAAGGAGCTTCTGAATCAGCTTGTTCGGAGCTGCCTCCTCATCTATTTCCTCTTCCTCGAGGTCGTCGTCACCCTCCTGTGACAGCTCCCGGAATGGGTTGCCTTCTCCCACGTATTGGGGGCGACCGCCTGACTCATAAGAGCTCAGGTTTGCCTCTGCGAAAGATGCTGCGATCAGGCACGCATTATCCTCCCCACTTGTCGCCATCGCCGCTCTCTTGGCAGACAGGTTCGGCTGAGGGTTCAGCTTCCGTCTTCTTTTTTCATTTTTTTTCCTGTCAGGCTCTACTTCAGATTCATCTGACGTGGACATTGCTGCAGGTAGCTTTATTATAGCTGACGTTGCGCCTAAATTTTTTTTCACCGCTTGATGAGTTGGCTTCGCGGTTGACGACGATGCCGAAATTATTGTTTTAGCTGCGGACATAGCCGCAGCTCTTGGGACCACTTTGGCAACACTCTCCCTTGTTGCTAAGGTAACAATTTCTATGTGGTCACGTGACGTCACACCGCGCTTGGGCACTGATGTCATCACGGCTGTTGTGGTTGTTGTTATTATTTCTGCTATTGATTTTGCTGCTGCTGCTGCTGATGTTGTTGGTGTTACACTTGAAACTTTTTTCATTGCCGATATACTTTTTGCCAGCACTGCTGGACTTTTGCGCGGGCACCCTTCAGACGGGGCTCCATTGCTTGGTTTTAGTGTCTATTTCACTTTAATAATGTTTTGCTATTATTTTATTTTTTTTCTCTAGAAAAAACACACACAAACTCTCGCCGTGGCTGAGAAACACTTTAAATTAACACTTTAATCACTTCATAAATTGGAATTAATCCGCCGCTAACTAGTCGTCCTTTGTGTTCGAGAGTTGGGAATTGACTGACACACTTCCATTGATCTACGCCGCTTGTGTTACAAGTCGAAAAAATTATTTATATTTACTTACTACCAAAACTTTAAAGCGATTTTTCTCGAAAAGGGTTATTAGCATCACAAACTTCAAAAGACTCGCAGCTCGTCAAAGTTTTAAACTGGGTGTTAAGGGGGTGGCCCAGCACAAAAATCGACCGTGCAAGCGGATTATACCCTTATTATTATCGACGAAATGAACTCTCAGCCAATAAAGGAGTTCTGGTTTGGGGAAATCGTGCTGTCATTCCCCCTCCTGCTCGAAAAACAATCTTAAACGCTTTGCATGCACCACATCCAGGTATTGTCAAAATGAAGGTATTAGCACGTAGTTACGTATGGTGGCCTAACATTGATGCCGAAATCGAGCTGGTCGTGAAGAGATGCACATCATGCCAACAGACTCGCAACGAGCCACCACAAACTACAACTCACCATTGGGAGTCAGCCAAACGCGCGTGGTCCCGTTTGCATGTCGACTTCGCTGGGCCCTTCCAAGGCAGAACATTCTTCGTGGTTGTCGATTCTTACTCAAAATGGGTCGAGGTCTCCGTGGTGAACTCAACATCAGCAGCTGCAGCCATTAAGTTCCTTCGTCAACTTTTCGCCACCCATGGGCTTCCAGACGAGTTAGTATCAGACAACGGGACTGCGTTTACATCTGAGGACTTCAAGACCTTCATGCAAAATAACCTAATCCGAAATATTCGGTCTGCTCCTTTTCATCCGGCTACAAACGGCCAAGCGGAGCGCATGGTACATAGCACAAAAAACTACTTGAGAAGATTGGACCACAACACAAATATCGAGCTAAGTCTAACCAGATATTTGTTCAATCAACATATTACTCCGCATGCAACTACAAATCGCTCGCCCGCAGAGCTGCTGCTCAACCGCGAGCTCAAGACATACTTCGACAAAATAGTAGTTCAGTTTGGGTTCGCAATTATGCTGCTGGACCAAAATAGATTGAGGGTCGGGTATCGTGTCAAACTGGACCCATCTCCTACAGTATCTGTCTAAACGATTCGCGAGTAGTTAAACGTCATCAAGACCAGTTACGCAGTCGTGTGCCGTCATCATCACACTACGATTCCGATGGCGATACCTCATCCGACAGCGATTCAGAAGTCAGTGCATTACCTGAAGAAACTGGACTGAGTACTGCTGGACTAAACGTACGTTCAGCAATTGCCGACACAACAACTACCGACGTGCCATCACCTCCGGATGTGCCAGCGACACCTATGACGCCCCGTAGATCTGGTCGCAACAGAAAGGCCACACAATTCTATAACGCATCTGGGTGTTATGGGGTGTTGTGTATGCAGCCGTTTGCGTAAGCGTTGTGTTGTGGATGCAGTCGCCGGCCAGTCGATCGTGAGATGTCAAACGCAACGCATGTAAAATTGTGCACACATTCGTCAATTGTAACCATCATTATATAATAGCTTTAATAAAGATATATTAAATAATAACCCGCGCATATTTAATAAGTTCATAATAATAAGGATTTTTTTTTTTGGATATTGAATAAATATATGTAAATATATATAAAGAAAGGAAATATTTATTATATTGTATTTTTTAACAAAATAAGTGCTAACATACAACCCTGACTGCTAAAGCTTTACATTTTTTTAAAACATCAATTTTGCTTTGGTAGGTATGGAGGTCTCGGTTTGGTAGGTTTTATTGGGAAGTTTGGTAGGATTTTTTTTCCGCGAGTGGCAACTGTGCCTACACATCACTGTCTCAGAGGCGGCGGACAAAACTATTCTAAGAATAGCAAAAGAAGGAACTGGAAAGGGGAAATGCATCAGCTCGAAAGAATATGATGCACTACTCGGAAAACTTCCACCCTTGGCTATTCCAATAAATGACTTAGTAAACACAACTTTGAACTGATGAAGGAACTGGTGCAGGAGTGTTTGTGTTTCAAGCAGAAATATGCGCCATAGAAAGATGTGTTCGAATCAATCTCGAAAAGAATTACAGTAACTGTAACATAGCAATAATGTTATATAGTCAAGCTACTATAATGAATGGGAAACTGAACTTAAAGCAAGAAAAAATCTAGAAGAAATTGTCATAAGCTTGCAAAAGCAGATAAAGAATCTAGAAATTAAAATGCGAATGGTACTGTTAAACAACAACAGAACTCTCTCAAAAATAAAAAATAAAAGCAACAGGTAAATGTTCAACACACTAAAGTAGACATAATACCAGTTGCGACTAAAACAAACACTCCAGTTGTGAAAAAAAATCGTACTCCGAAATTCTAAAATATGCGCGTAAAGAAAAAGAAACATCAGTTAGGAAATGCTTTCTACTATTATTCAAAGATTGGATAATCAAGATAAGGCAATAGAGCTACTCAGCAAAGAACTTACCAAAAGTAAAATACAAAATAATGATTATTAACAAACTGAAAATCGCAACATGGAAGCAAACGGTTTTCACGAAAACATCTCTGAATTTCGGGTATTCCTATGCAATGAACCCATTTATATCTGCCTGATTTCTGAAACCCACTTCAAGCAGGAAACAACGAGTAGTATTCATAGGTACCTCTGTTACCATTCTCCCCATCTATCTGACAGTGCCAGGGGAGGTAGTGCGGTAATTGTAAAAAGTATTCTATAAAAAGTATTCTGTATAAAACCTATGAAATGCCAAAGATAGAAAAACTAACTATGCAAGTAGCGACAATAAATATTTTAACCAAACGACAGTAATTTACCATAGCTGCTATATAATGTCCACCAAGACATTTCCCTACGGAGGAAGATCTTAATGACCTTTTTAAAGCTCTAGGCAATAACTTTATGATTGGAGGTGATTTCAATGCAAAACACACCTACTGGGGGTCTAGATTAGTATCGACAAAGGGCAGGAAGTTTACAAAGCAGGGCGAAATTTCAATTGTGATTTTATTTAGACGGAATCGCCCACTTATTGGCCATCCGACTCAGCGAATACACCAGACCTTATAGACTTCTACATAACGAAAGGAATCAATACAAAAGAACTAGGGGTTGAAAGCAATGATGATTTGTCGTCGGATCTTAACCCGTAATCCTAACGATTAACGTCATATCAATAGAACAAATTGACAACGAAAGACTTACTAATATAAGAACTAACTGGTGTAAATTTAGAAATTTAATCGAAGGATTTACTAGATCTCCACTGGTCACAACACGGCATATTGACATCGAAGTGGAACAATTCATTGCCGATATAAAGGGTATTTTTTAGAGGTTGGTTTTTCGACCCGAATGAATCGATTCGCCACCGTGCACAGGAATTGGAGCTTTGTCCATCAACTTTATGGAAGATTTTGCGCAAAGATCTCTTCTTACCTTACAAGATCCAGCTTGTGCAAGAATTAAAGCCACGAGACCATGCAATGCGTCGTGATTTTGGTGTATGGGCCGAAAATGAAATTGATATCGATGCTGATTTTTCTTGCAAAATTTTGTTCAGTGATGAGGCTCATTTTGGGTTGAAAGGCTACGTCAGCAAGCAAAATTGCCGCATTTGGAGTGAAGAGAATCCACATGAGACCCTTGCAACATCCACAAAAACTGACTGTTTGCTGTGCTCTATGGGCTGGTGGAGTCATTGGGCCATACGGTCAGTTACCGTTAATGGAGACCGGTATAGAGCCATGATAACCGACTATTTTATTCCCGAGTTGGATGGCATAAATGTGGATGAGATGTGGTTCCAATAAGACGGCGCTACATGCCACACAGCGCATGTCACAATCGAATCATTGAACGAAACATTTGATGAGCGCATAATTTCGCGGAATGGACCTGTCAATTGTCCACCAAGATCGTGTGACTTGACACCATTGGATTATTTTCTTTGGGGATATGTGAAGTTGCCTAGGCCATCAAACCAGAAACGTTAGGGGAATTGGAAGCCAACATTCGTGGCGTTATTGCCGACATACAGCTCCACATGCTTGAAAATTGGACCTCCAGACTAGTCTTTATTTGAACCAACCACGGTGGCCACATGCCCGAAATCATATTTAAGCATTAATGACATACAATTATCCTTCCAACAAAGCCAAATTGATGGACATTAAAACGATTTTCTTGTGTTTTATTTCAATTAGAAGTTCTATACCTCTAAAAAAAACACCCCGTACAACAGGCAGCTGATGACAGTACATCAACTTATCGACAACGTGAACAAGCACCTGAAAAATATCGGACAGATACTAGGGATTAAATATTAGAAAAGAGGAGAGCTCGGAGAAAATGGCAAATGTCAAGATATCCTGTCGATAAAACTGAATTTAATAGACTAAATAATAAACTTAAAAAGATTATAGCCGAATTTAAAAATAGATCTCTTAATAGCTAACTACCTTTGTAACTTAACTGCTGACACAGACTGCTTCATTTGGAAGGCTGCTAAATGTTTAAAGAGACCCCAAGCGCAAGATCCCCCGTTCCATCTGATGGAAAATGGATCGGCGACCCAAAAGAAAAGATCAAACTCTTTTCAGAACATCTAACAAATGTTTTTAAACACTACCAAGTGTGGCAAACAATTTCCTCGAATTCTCTGATAGAATTGATGAAGATTTAATCACTTATGATTCGCTAAAAAAAATCAGCATATGTATTCATAAGCTATCTAATAGAAAATCACCAGGTTATGATCTAATAACTGCCTACATTTTTTGACGGAACTACCAGAACAAATATTTGTTCTACATTATTATTAGACGTTGTACAGGCTTTTGATAAGGACTGGCATGAGGGCTTAGAATATAAACTTCATAAAGATCCACCTAGACAGTACTATGAAATACTTAAATCTTATATTTCAAATAGATTCCTCAGAGTTCAAGGGCGTATGCAGGATTTTGATCAGGGTTGGGGGACACATTCATGTGTCAATACAAAGGCTGAATTCGTAAATGCAGTACTACGGCAGTACTACAACGGCAAGTATTTCTTATTGCAAATTTTCAAATCGCAATGTAAATGTATGTACTGCGCAAAAAAAACAACAATTTTAATCACAAACAAATCTGTTGCGATGACATTTGGGTTGTTTTAGTTATGTGTAATATGTGTTCAAAATTATTTCAATTTTTATCTGTTAATTTAAAGTATTATTTGAGTCATTTTGACTATATATATTTAATTAAAAATGTAATAGCTCAGCTGAGAAAAAAATGCCGGAGTGTCGTTTCAAAACGCCAAAAATTGCAATTAGCTATAATGCTCTTTTTTTGATATTTTGGAATTCTGCCAAATTTATGTGATAATAAAAATCTTACCTTAAGTGCAGTTTAAAATAGATTTAGTTTATTTGAAAATTTACTTAATAATGTAATTTTTAATTTCAATGTACATTATAGTTGTTTTTTTGTTCGCGTATTTTATTCATTGTGAAAGTACGTTACAAAATAAATGCAAACAGTTTCAGAATAAAAAAAGGTATGTTAGTAGGTATGTTCATGTACGTTTATTTAAATTAAAGACAAACGTCGTGGCGTTAGTTTCGAGCGAATCTTCCCAACATTTCTTTTAAAATTTTTTTCTTAATTTTCTTTAACAGATTTTCCCTCACCTATCTATCATTTCAAATTTTTAGATTATTCAATTACTATTCAAACGATTTTCAACCATGATTGAACGAGGCCAAGTTTTTACTCTCTTAACGTGCTGAAGGTCCTTTCAATCGAGCTTGTAGTGCAGGGTAAAGCTAAGGTAATATAGAGAGCCGGTTTTGTTACTGGAAAAAAATGCCAGCTTCTTGTAAAACATCATGAAACTCCATGAAAACCTTGCAATGAGTAGAACTCGATAAAGTTTTTTGAATTTATTTCAAATCTTGAACAGTCATTCTCAACATATTCGATGGATCTACGTTTAAGTGCCATAATTAATAAATCTAAATATGGAATCAAGAGTGATAGCTTTCAAAATTCAAAATTATTTGATGAAGGGTAATAAAACCGATGGTTTTTGACGGCCCACCGTTCTAGGCATTTGAAGTTCTACTTCAATTTCTTCTGCACATAATTTTGAATCTAGCATAAGGTCATCTATTCCTAAATCAACTTGTGCACGATGGTCTTTTGAAGCACAAGTATTGTACATGCAAGGAGGTCTAACTTGCGGGTGTTTTATAGCAGGGGCTCGTGCGACATGACGATCATACCCATGAACGTGATCACAATTCACAACAAAGGCTTTGCTTGCGTCTTTTCTCACGGAACTTTCGGATTTTGTTTCTTTTTAATATAGTGTTTTTTTTTTTAATTTTTTTTTAAAGATTTTGAGAAAAGGAAAAATATTATAAAATTATTAAGAAAATTTTGTGCAAAATCTTGGAATTTTTGATTTGAGAGTTTTCTTGGAAAAACAAGTATGCAATAATATTTTCTAGGCATGAGTCTATCTAGGAAAACATTTTTTTATCAAAATCATACGAAAACTTTTTATAATAAAACATAATAATGGAGTTATATTTTGTTTCTAATGAATATATAGGTAGGTTCTATGACCGCCAAAAGAAAGAAACGAACAAATAGAACAAACCAAAAAATGTAACAAAAAGAAGAAACAAAAAAAAAAAAGACTACCGGTCGATTGTAGGTAGAGGAAAATACATACAAACAATTGCCCCCCCTGCCAACCCCTTGCATACACCAGGTTAGAGTTCGCTATGTTTCAGTGCATTCTGAACTCAAAGAGTTACAAGCAGGAGTTCCACAGGGAAGTGTTCTGGGACCAACCCTGTATTTATTATATACGAGAGATATACCTCATTCAAATGATACGATGATAGCCATATTCGCAGACGACACTGCCCTTCTATCAACTGATAAATGCGTGGCTAACGCAACAGAAAACTACAAAGTTCAGTTAATGAGATATGTGATTGGGCGTAACGATGGCGGATCAAATTTAATGAGTCAAAGAAGATAACGAATGTTTCTGTGGTTATTAATAACCGAGTAGTTCCTTATTTTAATACAGCTAAGTATCTGGGTATAAACTTAAATGCTAAATTGAAATGGAAGGATCAAGTGAAAAAATAGAAGAGTTAAATATTAAATATAGAAAACTTTATTGGTTGTTAGGACGTAATTCGGAAATGTCCACTGAGAATACAATTTTATTATATAATCCGATACTAAAACCTGTTTAGATATATGGTATCCAATTATGGGATTGTATTAATAAAACAAATGTACAAATAATTCAAACATTCCAAAACAATGTCCTCCGGGGAATAGTAAATGCCCCATGGTATATTAGAAATAATGACTTGCATCGTGATTTACAGATTGATCTTGTGACGGACGTAATTAAAAAATACGCGATTCGTCACAATGAGCGTGTGCAGATGCATATTAATCCTAAGATAGAAGACGTCTTAAATGTACGATATAATATTCGTAGATTAGGAAGAACCAAACCTCACGATCAATCTTAACAAAAAATAAAACAAAAATAAACGATATGAAAACCCGTATTTAAATACCTTCCCAAACGCAACTGAACATTGAAAATAAAATCATTCGTCGATCTTTTTTTGATTGCTCATGATTTTTAGTGGCGTTAGAGTCCCACACTAATGGGGTTATTGTGTCTTTCGAGATTTTCACCTTCAATAACAAAAAGGAATATAGTCAAGCAGCTATCACATCACTTGACTCCATTATCCCTATATCCAAACTTGTATGGGAATGTCTACAAAGTCTCAATAAATTGGGCAAGAAAAATAGAGTATCTGGCTGCTGGACACCAAGCCATGTGGCCATTATTGTTAACGAGGCGGCTGACTCTAGCGAGAAAAGGGGCAGCAACACTCTTCATAGGACCTGAACCATTCTGCGGGATAGGGGAACACTCCCTACACGAAGAATTCCAATTTCCTGAAGGAAAAAAGGGGTAGAACCTTTCGAGATCTCCAAGTTCTGAGACAAGTCAACAAATTCTTAGGAGATTATAATCTAAAAAGATTTAAAGCATGTATCAGTCTAAGCAAAAATAACCTAAGTATTCTAACTGGTTTCCCAAAGGGGCATTGCAAACTCAGGGAACACCTTAGGAAGATAGGGATATCAGATGAAGGGCTCTGCAGATTCTGCAATGAGTCCACAAAAACTCCAAAACACATACTGGAATCCTCCAGGGCACTGACCCGAAAAAGGTTTAAATATTTGGGAAAGCACTAAATTCAAGAAAAGTGTACTACACCCTATATATATTATTATTATAATTATAATTATTAGTGTCATGCCGCATAAATATTTTGTTTTTCTTAAGAATAAATTGCTGAATGCTAATAATTGAGAAAATTCGAATGATATGTGCACTTCTAGTAGCCCATTCGGCAGCTTTAAAATGTGTAAGTTACCACAAGGCATTAAGTTAAGGCATTTGTGTGGCGTCTGAAATATTTCAGCGCTATACTTATCAATACTTCGGTGCATCCAGCAGAAATGCGTTTATTTAGGCGATTTAATCGTGTTTGGAAGAAATCAGCGGGAGCATGACGAAAATCTAAAAAATATTTTCGATGGAGTTCGCCATATCAGCGTTAAATTTATTCAATTTCAACATAATCTAGTTTCAGTAAAGTACTTACAGTGCTAGAGCTCTTACAGACACTTAACACGTATATGCTCATATCGAAAAAGAACTCCTAGCAATTAGGTTTGCATGTACCAAGTTACATCATTATATTTATGGGTCACCATATTCGCCAAATATTTGTGATCAATTGGAACTGTAATCGCAAGTTTATTGCACGAATATTCGAATTGCTATTATTTAGTCATTGTTGATTATATCTCTAACTGGTTGGAATTACTACTAATCAAAAACAAATCATCAAATAAACTAATAAAAAGGCTAAAAACCACATTATCTTGTCATGAAATTCCTAAAGCTATCATATTTGATAATAACCCATTTAGCTGCCCCGGATGTATTTCTTTTTAATAATGATTTACTCCGCAAGATTCATGCTTCGAAAACGGATTTATTTTTTAGTACTACTAGAGTATAAGAATACACCACTTCCAATCATTGGAGAATACCTTCGCACGATTAATTTTTAAACCTAAACTGCCAGAAAATCCCCAGCTCAAGATTGGAAAATCTTGACCTTGATCTCATGATCACGCCGGTGATCATATTTGGATGCAAAATTCAGATAAAAACATAAGGAAAGACTACAGTATAATACCTTATCCATATCCCAATGTGTATCCAAAATAAAAAGGCGTTGAGAACATCGTGGAAGGACATTTTATTTCATTTTGCATGAACTTTATAAAAAACTATTTTTTTAAAAAAAAAAACCCCCCAAAAAATGGACGTGGCCAAATGGGTGATATATTGGAAAAAACAACTTTTTTTTTCGGTTTCTATAACAATTTTCGAAGAAAACAGCATTTTATTGGAAAACGCGAACAAAAATATGGCGTGGTAAGGAACTTTATAAATTAGACTTATAATGGAGGGCAGGGCCTACATATCTTGTGAAGGTTCTAACACTCCATCTCTCTAACTTTGGCTGTAAGACGATTTTTTTTTATGGACGGACGGACTAATATTGCTAAATAGTCTTAGGTGTTATATCATAAATATATATGTATACCTTTAGGGGTCTACGACAAATTTTAAGAGGTGCTACAAACTATGTCTCAAAATTAATTTACCCTTAGGATAGGGTATAAAGTGGCATCCTGGAGTATAAATATTTTAATTAACAGAACCTAGATCCTACCTAGTTCAACTTGAACGGAACATATAGAAGAAATTCCAGACATATACGAAATTTTTATTCCTCACGTAACCAAGGCAAATAGTACAGTTGAAGCATCTTAAATCAAAATTCACAATACTGAAAGCCGCACTCAAAAAGGTTTTTCTAATTGAATTAAGTATTCAATTGTAATTTTTCATTTCTCTAACTTAATATAACCTAAGCTCACTAAGGCACTTCTCCTGTTTCCGGACAAATTATACGAAATCCTTCCGAATTGAAGACTCTGTGTACATTTTTTACGATTAGTTGCTTGGGGAAGGTCAGCATTGAAGCATCAAAAAAGATCGTCGATCTTCTGACTCGACATTTACAGTTCTAATGCAGACTCTCGTCCTAGAGTCCTGGACTGGGCTCCATTCGACGTTTGTGCTACTTGAAAGTTTTGCATTTGGCAATTGTTCAAAATGCCGGCTAAGTTTGATATGTTACTGGGAAGTCTACATGAATGGCCCAAAAAATTACAATTCTTTTGAAAATTAAAAATAGCCCCAAAAGTATGAAAAATGTCCCCAAAAATGTGTTACGTTCCAATGCAAAAACGGCCGCTATGAAAATCTTATTTGACTAACTACTGCAAAATAAAGGCCGTCAAGCTTTATTATTTTTTTTAAATTCTTAATGATTTCATGATGGTAATGGGATCTGCAACCCCTCTGCTTGGTTTCACTGCTAGATTTGGAGTAGACGCGTGGTTGGGTATATGTAGGCTGTACCCAATAAATATTTGCATATACCCAACCTCACACATACTTCTAATCTAACAGTTAAACAAAGCAGGGGGCCCCCTAATCCATTCGACTATTTTTTATAATTGAAATAACTTGCAATGGGAAAAGTAGTATTTTTTCCCAAAGTTTTGGGGTCATTTTTCATAATGAATTTTGAAGTAAATTTTTTTTTTTTTATTCCTTATCACGCTGTTATCAAGGAATCCAGTACAACCAGAATCTTTTTTAACGCAACATTCAAACCATTTTTTGGCACTTCCTTGGTCGTTTACATCTGTTATCTTGACAGCAAAAAGAACATTCGAAGCTGGAGGTCCATGGTTTCAGCGACATCTCGGAAAGGCATTTGGTGCGGCAGATTCTTTACGCTTCCTGAGCGGAGATGATCACATCCACATGCACCTGTTGATGACCAAGACAAAGATTGAACCTTTGGAAAAGAATAATACAGCCTAGATTGTAACTTACGTCCAGGCACAAGGATAATAAACGTTTAAAAAAAATTACAACTTTCCGTACAAAAATCTAATTGATTGATTGATAGCCAAAGAACCGAACTTATCAAAAAATGGTACCTAACATCTATGATTCCTTTGGTGATGGCACCCAACTTACCAGTTTCATTATAATTTGATTGCATCTATCCTTCTTACCTAAAATATTACGAATAAGAAAACATTAATTTCGACCAAAACTGATACTAATACCTAAAATATTATAAATCAAAATATATTAGTTTTAGTCAAATAATACTAATACCAAAAATATTATGAATACAAAAATATTAGTTTCGTCTGAAACTAAAATACTATGAATACAAACATATTATTTTCTGCCAACTATTACTAAAAACAAAAATATATTATGAATACAACAACAAGAGGGTATGATACCCTGCCCATACCCCCTAAGAAAATGCGTTAACAACATGATGGATAGCATTTTATTTCATTCTATGAAATTTTATAAAAAAAAAAAATATATTTTAAAAAAACATCCCCAAAAAGTAGCTAAAAATATTGGCTGGAGAGATAGATTAAGCGTCGGAGGAGCCTGCATGGGTCTTCGACGAGTATTAAAGGGTGTTACAAACCATATGTCAAAAATGCTGTCATGTTATTTTTGATTAGTATTGTTTGGCATTTCATAATGGAAAGACTTACGCGTGAACAACGTTTACAAATTGTTCAACTTTATTATGAAAATTCACGTTCTGTGAGGAATGTGTTTCGTGCACTTCGCTCAACTTATGGTCAACATAATCGGCCTACCGAGCGTACTATTCGCAACACCATCACCCATTTTGAGACCCAGCATTCATTATTGGATAATATTCGACCGAATAGACCACGTCCAGCACGCTGTGAAGAAAATATAGCGGCAGTAGCTGAGAGTGTACACGAAGACCGTAGAGAGTCGATTCAGCGCCGTTCGCAGCAACTCGGACTGACGTATGGAACGACTTGGCGCATTTTACGTCAAGATCTTAAATGAAAGCGTACAAAATACAGTTTGTGCAACAACTGAAGCCGCTCGACCTTCCCAAGCGCCATCGCTTAGCTCTATGGGCTCTTGAAAAGTTCCAAAAAGATCCGACGTTTTTGAGGCAAATTTTGTTTAGCGATGAGGACCATTTCTGGCTCAATGGGTATGTAAACAAACAAAATTGCCGCATTTGGGACGAAGAGCAACCTGAAGAGATTGAAGAACTGCCACTTCATCCAGAAAAAACAACGGTTTGGTGTGGTTTGCGGGTCGGTGGAATCATCGGTCCATATTTCTTTAAAAATTATGCCGGTGCGAACGTAACCGTCAATGGCGACCGTTATCGTGCCATGATAACCGACTATTTGATGCCTGAAATTGAAGCTCGTGATCTGGGCGACATTTGGTTTCAGCAAGACGGCGCCACTTCCCACACATCGCATCAATCAATGGACTTATTGAGGGAACATTTCGGTGAGCACATAATTTCACGTTTTGGGCCGGTCGATCGTGTGATATCAGACTGTTAGACTTTTTCCTGTGGGGATATGTAAAGTCAAAAGCTTATGCCAACAAACACGCTTCGATTCAGGCCTTGGAGGAAAACATCACGCGTGTCATTCGCCAGTTACCAGTCGAAATGCTCGAACGAGTGATCGAAAATTGGACTCAACGGATGGACCATCTGCGACGTAGCAACGGCCAACATTTGATAGACATAATCTTCAAAAAATAAATGCCAAAGAATGTTCTTTCAAATGATAATAAACATTCTCCATTACATTTGAATTTTCTTTGTTTTTTTCTTTAAAAAAGTAGGGAACCTCAAAATGGATCACCCTTTACCATTATGATATACCCTGTGCCTAACCTATCACTCTATGAGATTTATAAGAAAACCTACGGGCGAACGGACATTTCACAACGCGTAAATAATCGCAGAAAATCTACCAACATAAATATAAAAGAAATCTAAAATTAAAACAATTAAATATTTAATTAATAAATTTTTCCTTTACTCGGTACCCACTTTGGAATACAATATTATCGCCAATCATCACAATCGACAGCAGCAGCAAAAGCACATCTGGGTATGCAGCAACCACGGAATGTTTGCTTTTAAAAATGACATACACACATCACAATTAACAGTAGTCAACGTAACTTTAACGTAAAGTGACATAAATACAGTATTTTACGGATACATTTGTCTCTAAAATCAAGTGTATATATTGTAAATATTACGTACAAGAACAAAAAACTACGCATTGAACAAATATTTCTGGTATAAACGCGCTGCCAAACTTTCCGTCAATTACATATTGAATTGAATAAAAAACAATAACATAAGCATAATGGCCTTATTTACTAGATGCCAATTTTTGAATTGCAACATTATATTTTGCAAAATTGTTTAAAGTTTTCTGTCGAATCGTTCTTTTCGTGTTTTTGTTAACAACAGAGGCACTAGACTTGGTGACATTCCATTCAGGTTTCCCCCAAAGTTTCTCGAGGAGGATGATCATCGATCCGTTGCCAGCTCATCCAAATTCTCAATATCGTCAACTGCATCTCCTAGAAAAAGGGTCTAAAATTGCAAACTGACGATCAAAAAGTTGAGGAAAAGACCGTCTCTAGCGGATAACGACAAACAAAGACTTCAAAATGCTCTCGATTTCTTGGAGTCTTCGGACAGAGAAGAGATTTCTGCTAATACTCTACCAAAGACGATCTATCCAAAACGATCCAGCGGCTGATGTGACCACCAATGCCTGCGATATGTCTGGTCTATTGTGTCTGCCTCCAAAAAAGAGGCAAATTCGACATTAGATAGTATCTGTACGGTCGTTGCGAAGCCTAGTGAGCCAAAGGACAGCACATATTCCGAATTAACCGAAGCCGTAGCTGTAACGAAGGCAAACCTGGCGGACAATGTTAAGACGTCAGTCTGAGAAGCTGAAAACGCACTGAAAATGCGTTGGAATGCGCGCCGACCACTTGGCAGGCTTAGGAGCCGTGAACCTGGTACCCTAATTTTAATTTTTAATTTTGGTGGGGGCGAATGCCCCCATATATTAGGCTTATTACAAGCTATAGTATTTATATACTAACTTAAAAACTAAAATTTACGAACTAACATGGGAGGAATTGGGAAGGAGATCGAGATTGAAACAGGTAGTGCTGCGGTTAAAATGAAAAACCGTAAGTTTTGCGTTTACCTGTCGCAGCATACGGGAGATTGGTTCGTTGGAACCATAAGAGGTCCGTTGGGTTTGTAAATAAAAAAAGGAGGAAAACGTAAATTACGAGGGTTAGTGTTGAAGAAAATAGATTTGTAACTAGACGCGAGATCGATAGAACCTGAGAGGAGTCTATGAATGAAGAGAATGTCTGCCACGTCCCTGCGTTCTTTGAGGGTATTGAAGTTTATAAGTTTAAGGCGGCCTTGATAGGGAGGCAGGATAATAGGGTCGTACCAGGGTAAACCTCGAAGAGCGAATCGAAGAAAACGAAGTTGAATGCTCTCGATTCTGCACACATGAACTCTATGAAAGGGTGACCACACCTGACTGGCGTATTCGAGAAGGGGGCGAACAAAGAAAATCTAAAGGGATCTTGTCACTTAAAGGTTGGAGAATTCCTTGGACCACCGTTTAACAAAACCAAGTGAATAGTTAGCTTTAAGAATTATCTCATCAATATTCGAACGGAAATTTAGCTCCCAGTTGTACAGTATATCAAGATCGCGAAGAGATTGTATATTCAGGTAGGGGACTGGTTTTGCTTACGAGAAAAGGTAATAGATTGACATTTGGCGATGTTAAGCTGTAAGCAATTTTTGAGGCACCAAATCGAAAAATTATCAAGGTCTTGTTGAAGGAGACTAGAGTCTTGGGGGGAAGAAATGGTTTCGAAAAATTTGGTATCGTTAGCGTAGAGCGAGAGGGAGGAATGTTTAATAACCCGCTCCAGAACATTTATTGTAAAGATAAAGAGGAGCGGACCTGGATGGCTACCTTGAGGGACACCAGAGGTTGCAATGAAAGGAACCGAAAGGGAGAATCTGAAGCGAACACTATAAGAACGGCTTTCTAGGTAAGAGGAAATCCATTTTAACAATATAGGTTCGAAACCTAGGGCAGACAATTTGGAGATGATTAGTTGATGAGATATCCAATCAAAAGCCTTTCTGAAATCGGTTGCAATCTCTAAGGCAGAGAAGGAAAAGGAGACGAACTCGACGAAGTTTGTAGTAGTTGATCTGCCTTTCATGAAGCCATGTTGGCAAGGGGAGATGGACTTATATTGAAAGTATAAAATACATTGAGTATAAAATACTCTCTAAGAGTTTGGGTATGTGAGAAAGTTTAGCAATGGGACGATAGTTGATTATTTCGTTCTTTGACCCTTTTTTGTATATCTGGGTTATAAAAGCGGTCTTCCAAACCTCATACATTTTTTAAAAAATATGGCGGGGATACCGTCTGGGCTGGGTATGAATTCATCATTGAGATTTTTTAACTTAAATTTGATAAGAGTAGGATCAAAGCTATGAGGTAGAAAAGGACCGAAGGAGAAGTTAAGTAGGTTAGTTATCGCCAAAAGATTGTTTGAAAGGGGTAGCAAAAAAATTGGCAAAAAAGTTGGTGGATCGGTTAATGATTTGTTTTCGAAAAATAGGGAGGTGGGGTATTCGTCAGATTTTCTTTTATAGTTGACGAAGTGGTAGATAGACTTGGGGTTTTTTATAAGATTGACTTCCGCATTTGTAAGGTAGCGCTCGTAGAGAAAATTATAAAGTTGGATAAATTGAAAGTAAGTACCGAGATAGTTAGAGTAGTCTCTAACTCTAGTAAACTGCATATAACTTATTCCTTTTGTTCCGTAAAGAGCTAAGTCTTCGATTATACCAAGAAGAGGATGTAGATGATGTTTTGTGGCGAGAAAAGGGGACATACAGAGAAAAATAATTAAAAAGTTCTCTGTAAAAAGGGGCATTCGCATCATTTAAAGATAGGTTACTAAAATCAAAGGAACACCTTTCGAGATATGCGCTAATTTTGCGAAAATTTGCTTTATGGAAGTCGTAAGAGGTGAGATCTGTGGAAGAAATGGCCTGGAGTGGAGAGTTGTGAAAGAAGGAAAGAAGAAGAGGAGGATGAATGTTTTTAATAGTGGATAGAGATAGGGGACAAAGCGAGACAGAAGAGTAAATGGGATCTGTTGTAAAAATAAGGTCAAATTGTTTACCTATGTAATTTGAGACTCCGCTTACTTAAAGACATGAGTATGTTAATAGATCAAGGAAGAGACATTCTTTTGTCGAGTCGCTATTAGAGGCGATAAAAAAGGATTGATCATCTGATGGAGTCCATTGAAAGTGAGGCAGATTAAAGTCGCCGAGAAACAGGATATCGTCAAGGGAATCAGCTGAGTCGATAATTTTGTCAATCGCATCAATAGCAACTTGGTAGGATTCAATGGGTTGAGCTGGAAGGATGTAACAACACATAACGTACAGGGACCTACGGGGGAGTGTTATTTTAATTGAAATAAAGTCAATTTTAGTAGAAGTTGACACAGCAATGAGAGACGAGTCAAGGCAGTTATGTGCCAGTAGGGCACCTCGACAAGGAGAGCCAAGTTTACGGGGCTTAAGATCGTCATCACAAAAAACATTAAATGTAGAGGGAAATAACTCCTGCTTCTTAATATCAGGGATAAGATTGGTTTCGGTCGGAGCATAGTTTTCGAAAGGGCGGGCATGAGTTTGGCTCACAACAGTGCGGATTTTCGAGCGAAGACCTCTTACGTTTTGGTAGTAAAAAGTAAGAGGAAGGCTGTTGGGAGGAGGCACGGACAAAGATCTTGGGTTAGGGACGATCAATTTATCTTGGTCCACACGACTCCTATGAAGGTGTGACACTCTTTTTGAGTGAACATAATTACCGAAAGCAGCAAGGTCACCCTCCAATTTTTAAGGAGACAAATTGTAAATCTCGTGGAACCTGTCGTAAAGCTGTTTGCGACCGATGAGGTCGAGGTTGTAGGGAGATCTTCCTGCTGGATGGAAACCATCACACTTGTTTTTGTTTTTCCCTCATAGCATACCGAGTCAGATTTGTTATGTAAATAAGCAAGAAAGAGACGTACATTCTTGTATATTTTCTTTTCTCTAAGCCTAGATAGTGTATAACGACATTCTGTGGTATCAATGGTTTGCTGCGTTAGTTTTATTGTAGGAGGCAGAAGGGGATCGAGAATAGGAGTTTAACGGGAGATGAAGCGCGCGATGTGATTTAAGACACCAAGATTGTATAGCGCAGCACCAGAAATGAATCAGTAGTTTACAGGGGAGAAATGCCGATTGCCTTCCGCATTGTACAACTCAAGATCCGTAAAGCAAAGTGTCGGTCTAGCCGTGGATGAGCCTTGCTACTTGCAATACGGTTATGCACAATAGCAAAACAGAGCCTAATGTAGATAGAGTGAAGGCCTCCAAAGGTTTTACAGTGAAGGCGGACGCAGCGACAACGAAATGCCGATTGACTTTCATCTCCACTGCGTCTGGTTCAAAGCGCCCGGCTGGGTAAGGATGCGTCCAAACCTGAAGGAGCTCTGGGAAATCCCAAAAGAGTTCCACACGGTGACACAATCTTCCCGGTTCTAGGTGGGAAAGCCAAAAAGCGAAAGACCGCGTAAAAGGTTAAGGAAAGTAGCCGTGTCCCTGTTGTCTACCATGGTAATCCAAATCGGAGACTTACCAACGACCAGTGGCAACTTATAAAACTAACCATGGTGTCAACGACGCCATTCTGAAAGCAGACGGCAAGGTTTCACTTTTTGGACAGCTGACTAATTTCAAAGGATTCAACATCATTGAGTGTGACAATAGGAGCGCCCTAGAGTGGTTGAAGAATTTCATCGTCAACACTGACGCACCTTGGCAAAATGGTGACCTGCGTGTGGTTGGCAAGAAAAAAATCGTCAACTAGACAAGACCGAGGGGGCGCATAAACGTTTGAGGCCTGTACATATACGCTTGGAGAGAATCGAACGCAACTTGCGGTTTCTTAACATGGAACTACACAGCAAGGAGTGGAAGATTACCTTAGTTGGTAAACAGCTTAAAATCTGTGTTGGCATTACGCGGTGCAAAACTGTGCTCGCGGCGGCGACGCCAAATAGGAAAAGTGGGGAAGCGACTGGCCGTCGTGAAGATACTACAAGTAAATAGTCACCACAGTAAGGCAGCCGGGGCCAACCTTACTCTTCTTATGGTAGATGTCACCCTAAACTAAACATATACGATTAACGCACAAGATAATAAAGAGTATTTTTCTTAGAGGTTGGTTTTTCGAATAAAGATAGAACTGACATTTTGTGGCCAAATCTGGAATCTCTAATCATTTATGTTCCGCTTGGTTTGCCATTTCATTATTTCATCATGAACGGGTTGACAAATGAACAACGTTTGCAGATCGTGCAGATTTATTTCGAAAATAATGGTTCAGTTTGCGAAGTTTACCGCAAACTTTCGTTCAGTGATGAGGCTCATTTTGGGTTGAATGGTTACGTCAATTAGCAAAATTGCCGCATTTGAAGTGAAGAGACATGAGACCCTTGAAACGCCACATCCACAAAAACCGACTGTTTGGTGTGTGCTCTGGGGTGGTGGAGTCATTGGGCCATACTTCTTTCGAAATGGTGCTGGAGAGTCGGTTACCGTTAATGGAGACCGGTATAGAGCCATGATAACCGACTATTTTGTTCCCGAATTAGATTGCATTAATGTGGATGAGATGTGGTTCAAACAAAACGGCGGTACATGGAACACAGCGCACGTCACAATCGATTTATTGAAGGAAACATTCGATGAGCGCATAATTTCGCGTAATGGACCTACCAAAATCGCATGATTGACACCATTGGATTATTTTCTTTGGGGATATGTGAAGTCGCTCGCCTATGCCAACAAACCAGAGACGTTAGGGGACTTGAAAGCCAACATTCGTGGCGTTATTGCCGACATACAGCCCCAAATGCTTGAAAAAGTGGTTGAAAATTGAACCCCTAGACTTGTCTTTGTCTTTCCACTCACGGCGGCCACATGCCCGAAATCATATTTACACGTACATTAAGATACGTATGTACATGTAATGTTGCAAGGCAACAGAATAACCTTTTTCTCTTACCTAGCTACTGTATCATGGACCAACCCGTGGTTACATTGGAACGGTAATGAACCAACATGCATTACTCATAATAGACGTGACGTCTTAGACGTTGCACTCTACAGCAATTCACAGATTCTTAACTAACCCCAGGCAGGTGGCATCTTTCCACTACAGGGGGGTTAAACTAATTGCTTACGCAGACGATGTTGTGTTGCTTGCACAATCACCGACTATTTAGGGGATCCCTCTAAAGGTTGCCGAGAGTGCGAAGTATATAGGTTTTATAATTGAGAGGAAACTACCATGGAGGTTGAATGGCAATGAACGAGTAAGGAAGGCAGCAATGCATTTTATGCATGCAACCGCGTCTTCAGCAGAAGATGGGGACCAAAACGCTAAATAATTCTGTAGATGTACACGGCAATTGTACGACCGATACTCATATATGGTAATATAGTCTGATGGCAAGCCCCAGACAAATTAACCAATCCTAAGTTATTGCGAAAATACAGAGACTAGCATACATAGGGACAACTGGTGCAATGAGAACGACACGAACCGCTGGTTTGGAAGTGATTCTAAAGTTGCTACCCTTGGATCTATGCTTGCACGAATCATGTGCCAAGAGCGCCTGGAGGATCAGCCAAATAGTCGGCTTGAACCAAGGTTTCGCGGAGAACGCACAGATTCTGAAACTCTATATCCATATACACAGATGGATAGAAGATGGATTGTGAAACAGGTGCCGATCTATTCTCAGAGGAACTAAACATACACAACTCCATCAGACTATCTAATCAAAGTAGTGTTTTCCAGGCTGAGGTTCTGGCAATCGCGGAAGCGGCCCATACTGTATCAATGTTGGCAATTTAACGGAATTATATTACAATTTTCATTGATAGTCAAGTGGCCACGAGGACACCCCTTACTACCTTTGCTTGCTTGAGGAACAGAACACTTGGGAGTTTCTTCTTCCAAGACATTGAGGAATTGTCAGATGTCTCACTATCTAATTTTTGCAGGTTTCTGGAGACATCGGGATGGCTTGATAAAACTGAGTTACCCTGATCGGAGTGACAGACCTTAAAAAAGGGCACAACACCGGCGTATCACCCAATGAAGGGCATCACAAGGACCTAAGTGTGGCAGGAAAGAATTTATTCTTTCAAGATACTGCATTCCTTTCCTCGCATGAGTTCGCAAACTGTGTTGAGGCGAGCTTAAAAAAAGCGATGTATATATTATATAGATACTACAGTTACGTCGAAGCCATCATTCCCATTCCCCAACAGTGGCCTTTCCCACCCCCTCTTACAGTAACTCAATTTTTCATATCCAAACCTAACGGATTCGCCCCACTTCCCCTTAGCCAACATCCCATGCGCATCCAGCGTGATCCGATACACGCGCTGCCCAATGATGCACACGTATGCATTTCCCCCACGCGCGCTAGCCGCTTTCACATTCCATTAAAATAATAAGAAGAACACGATACCTGCAATTCACATGAATAAATGTACATTTTTAACGAGGTGTGATTACTCTGTTCATCTAATCTAATCATAAATAAGTACATTGCATTTCATTCGGGTTCTTTCTTTTTTCCCCATTGGAAGGGGGAGTGAGTGAAAGAGTTGACACTGGTCAAGTGTTTTTTTTATTACTTTTTTTAGTTTAGTAATTTAAAGTTTATTTAATTTAGTAGTTTAAAGTTTTAATAATTTATATTTGTGTGTACCGGACAGCTTCCCATCGGAGGCACCTGCTTCTACAGGAGGTTAATTTTATTGCGGTAAATTAAATGGTTTTATCCGTTCAAGTCGGCACACTAAATATGAATTGTTCAAAATATATATAATTTCGTTATTGCAAAGACCGCGAAGGCGAGTCCGTTGCTTACGGGTAACTGATTTTATTTCATCTGTAAAATATCGACCATATAACGATATGACTTAAACCGACCAAGTAGCCAATGCATTTGATTATATTCAATAAGTAGCTATTCCCGTTTCTTTTTTACGTGCGATTTCAATTGGAGTTTTGCATCTAATATGTTTTTCCCAAATATTTTGCTTCATTTGCGTACGGAATTTGTACGGAGTCTATGAAACTGGGTAGCGTATTTACATTTCTGTGAGTAAAATTAACGTGCTTAAATTTGGTTTCATTGGGGACAATACGCCGAGCTTTGTCCACTCAAAAACATTGTCGATAGTTCGTTGAAACTTATTCGTTGCTGATTCAACCGTGTTACTCACGGCTAAAATAGCTGTGTCATCCCCAAACGTAGCTACAGTCGTATCTTCTTCCCACGGAATATCTCGAGTGTAGATTAAAAATAAGAACGGACCCAGAACGCTTTCTCGTGGAACAACTGCCGAGATTTCATTAAATTTAGAATATATTATTACATGAAAAAGTCTAACCGCCAAATAAGAGCTTAATAAAGAGACGTTGGGGAAAACGCTAAAACATATTTATTTCTCATCGAGGGCTTTTTCACTTTCATTGGTTGAACTACATTGAACGTGACCGATTGTGGATTGTGTAATTCTAGACCTTAATAATCGGATGTAACCGTTTTGATAAAAACAACTTCAAATACTTTTGACATAATTGGTAAAAGAGATATTGGACAATACGATTTCCTGTCGTATGGGAATTTTCCCGGGTTTGGTACCAAACGAAGCAAATATGAGATAAATTAACATAATAAGTGCATTCTTAGGCATTTCTTTTAGAACCCGTCCCGTAATTAAATCGTACCCAGGAGCCTTGCTTAGTTTCAATTTTTGGATTTCATAGCACAGTTCAGCCAGTGATACACTTTTAATTTTGAAATTGTCAGGTATCCCCGCTAAGACCGTATCTTCGATTAGATCTTGACCGTTAAAGGGCTTAAACATTTAGTATTAGTGATCGGCCAAAATTTCGGGTTTTTGTTTATCCCCTTTCGCCCATTCGCCATTAGTTTTTCTGATGGTAGGCACTTGAAATTTTTGAAACTTTTCATAGCTTCCCACAACGTGTACTCTTCGAACTCTTATCCGCGGTGATACCTTCAAGATACGAAGAAATTTCGCTTTTTGCTTATGTTATTTTATTGTAAGGATTATTATACCAGGCTGAAACTTTGTTTGACTCCGATAAATTGATCCACTTCGACTTCAAGTTCAAGTGCCGTTTGAAGGGACAGATTACGATCAATTTTATTTTCGCAGTCTTTTCTAAAGGAGTCACAATTAGTTGATCCTAATGATTAGTTGAATGAGTTTCTATCTGACAACTCACTCTATCTGGCACACACGTGTTCTTTGTTGCTTTTCGCGCCGAGAGCAAAAATTGATAAAGTTTTTTTTTGTGTGTTCTCACATACAAATAAAACAAAAAAAAAATTAAACAACGGTCGCATGTGAATAAAGTGCAAAAAAACAATAAAGTGCACAGTGTGTGGTGTTCCCCCTACCTCCAATCCAACTCGTTTGCTGCTGCTCATGTTCGATCATAGCAAGTACATTGTGATTTCATTTATCACTTGTGTGTTGGTAAGGCGCAGCATTGGGCGAATAGCGGGTCGCGTGGTCTGAATTTTTGTTGGTGGACCAAAGCAATGGGCATAACACCTGTGGTGATTTGTTTTGGAAATCTAACGCAGAATTCGCGTTCCACGGCTCAGCTTAGGTAGCGTCTGAGCTAAATTTTTAACTTTCTTGTATACATAAGTATACTAAAGAGAAAGCAGATCGTACGGAAATTTCGAAATCAAACTGAGTATGAGGGATGGATGATATTACGACTATAGATAAGTCCAAAAAACGTCCGCCAATGCCGTCCGTCGGTCTGTCTGTCTGTCTGTCTGTTCGTCCGGGCGCCGTATGGTGAAACGGTTCGTCGGATTTGCTTCAAAGTTTGTATATAAGGTTTTTGGGGTTACATCATTAGTTTTTGCTTTATGTATGGTTTCAATGAAAATTTTCGAAGAAAACACAATTTTAGTGAAAAACGCCTACAAAAGGTAGGCGTGGCAAAAAACTTTATATGACAAACTTATAAAAGAGGGCAGTGGCTACATATCTTGTGAAGATTGTAACACTCTATCTCTCTAACTTTAGTTTTAAAACGAATCACAAACAAATCAATTTTAAATATGAAAAGAAAATTTCTATTGCTTCTACCACAAAAGCTTGATATTTAATTAATCTAATATATTATATAAAAAAACTGAGTCTAAATTGATTTAAATAGCAATATTTACAATTTCAAAAAATTTCCCGCGAATTGCAAAATTCTTGCCGCTAACTGTCACAGCCACATAATACAGACGCGATACACAAATTAGCAAGTGAAAAATTCGTTCGAACATGACCTTAAAATTGACACATCTTGCTGCTAACATTTACAAATCAGATTCGCGGGTACCTGTGACCAAAAAAAGTTCTCATGTGAAAGAAATGTCAGAATTTACGAATATTCGCCGGTTCGCAGTTCGCGGTTCGCTCTCATGTGAATGATCCTTAAGAGTGCAGTCCAGAAAAAGAGCACGCCCCAGATTAGCCACTAATATTTATCCCTATAGTCTGCTTGGGGCGAACAGTACGATACCTAATCCACATCCCTATATGCCCCCAAAGAAATAAGCGTTAAGAAGATGGATGGCATTTTTTTAACTCTATGAAATTTATAAAAAAAATTTTTTTTTAAAAAAAACCCCCCCAAAAAAAGTGGGCGTGGCCAAAAACTTTTTATGGGCGATATGTTGGAAAATATACTTTTTAAATAAATTGTTAAATTTATTTTTCCGTTTCTATGACATTTTTCGGAGAAAACAGCATTTTAGTGGAAGATTTTAGGGGAAGAAATTCTTATTTGAATTCCCTAAGCAGTTCTTGCCACGTACCAGTTGTGACCGTAATCATCTGAAATAGTCTTAGATTTCGATGCTGATCATAAATATATACATATATACTTCTAGAAGTCTACGACGAATAATAATAGGTGTTACAAACTATGTATCAAAATTAATATACATAATAATGAAACAGAATTGAACGAATATGGATTTTAGTTTTTAGTTTTAGTTTTGGAGTCTCCGAGGAGAAGGAAGTGTATATTTAATGACCGAAAAACTATTCCTCACCAGTGGACTTTCGCCCAGATTTGGGTGATGGGAATCTGTATAGCGTGCTATTTCTTATATACATGTTTTAATTCTTGGGCTCTTAGCCATGAAAGTCTTCGTTTAAGTTTTGTTATGTGAATGGTTGAACTGGTGTTGTTGATTTTTTTTTTTTCGTAGACCTGGGTCCTTTAAATTAACCTTTTCCCGAGTTACATTTCCGCGAATAGACTTTTGCTCGAATGACATCCCAACTAACACTTTATCTATTGCTTCTATTGTATTGCCAATAGGCTTATTTAGATATGTTTACTATTTTTCAATATATACTTTCAGAAAATGTTTCTTTAAGGCTTTTGGGAAATAATTTCACAAGCTGTACATAAGGCAGAGATATTCTTATTTTACGAGGTGGCTATAAAGCCTTTCGAAGTTAGTTGGTTGAGGTCTGATAATAGCTTCTTTAAAGCTTGCTATGCCAAGATTCTCCACAAGGCTTGTGCATAGAAGCATAACATACAATTAATATAGTGGTGATTTGAACCTGGGTTTAGATATCATATAGATATTTATTTAAGTAGAAGAAAATGAAAGGAAATAATTAATTTTTATTAATTATTTCGGTATTTATTTTATGGATCAGGGAAGGCTCTCATAGAATTAGATAGGGACTATAAATAAGAAACCAAAAATATAACAAAATGTTTGTGAATGATAATATTTTAATAGCCAAATAATATTTGTATAGCTCCAGTGGTAGTTATTATAAACAATACCTTAATTCAACTTTTACCTGTTTACTTTTTCAATGTTTACTAACAAGCAGACCTACTTTTATTACATAAGATGAAATTATTGTCGGCATCAAGGTCGTAACATCCTTTATAACTAGATACATCTACGATGTTCAAGGCCAAATAGTTTGAACTTATAAATTTTTAATCTTCACTCAATATTAACCAGTTTGACCTAGTGGATGCGTTTTGGGTTGGTACGCGAATTGTCTCGAGTTCGAATCCTGGACGAGGCTAAGTAATTTTTCAATTTAATTCATTATTTATTTCCTCTTCAGATAAACTTTCAAGCAACTTGATGCTTTCAAATGGTGCAAAATATTAATACAAGCAAATATAATAATCAAAACGAAAAGTGTAATAAAAAACTATGTAAATATGTGCGATTTTTTTAATTTCGTTAAGATTTCCGTAATAACTTCTGTAAGTCCTTAAAGTAACATCTAAATAGAAACTATTACTTTTGTAGACCCCGTGAACAAAGGTATTAAGGGAAGTAAGTAACTTCGCTAAAGTGGGCCAAATCGTTTTCCATAAGACCTCTTACAGTTATTATGGAAATAAGAAAATGCTTTCCTTCACCCTTAAGGAAACAAAATTGTTACTTGGGATAGGGATATCAATTGATTTGACCTTGATTTTAAAACCATCCCTTAAGTGAAAGACCCCTAAATGTATTTATATTTATGATCGGGACCAAAACCTAAGACTATTTAGCAATGTCCGTCCGTCCGTATCAACTTTTGAGGCCTTTAAATTTATGCTAGGAAGTTAAACATATACTCTCTAGGGTTCCGAAATGGTAAAGTATTAAAAGTTTCAAAATACGCCCACAATTCAGAAAAAACCTTATAAAGCTAAAGTTAGAGAGATAAGGTTTTACAACCCTCACAAGATATGTAGGAACTGCCCACCTTTATCAGTTTGTCATAAAAAGTTTTTCGCCACGCCTACTTTTTGTGGGCGCTTTTCACTTAAATGCTGTTTTCTTCGAAAATTTTCATAGATATCGAAAAAAAATGTTTAACAATATGTTTAGCCAATATATCGCCAACACAAAGTTTTTGGCCATGCTTACTTTTTGGGGACGTTTTTTTCATAAAATATTATTTTCGCCATAAATTTCATAGAATGAAATAAAATGCTATCCCAAATATTCTTAATGCTTTTTTTGGGGGTACATATGAATAAGGATCGGGTATCATAGTGTTCGCCTCAAGCGGACTGTGGCCTTTCCTTATGTTTTTATTTTATTTTCAACATTAAGGATGTATGTAAGTGTTTGCTGGAAAAGTCATTTAATCGTTTTTATTAAAACGAATGTGATATTAGTTTGATTTCGAAGTGTTCTTATAAGAATGATAAATGTTTCTGTAAGAGATTGATTTATATTTGAATCAATTTTTGAAAGAAAATCATTATTTTAAGAGTTTTATAACACACTTTTAAAAATGTATTACATTTGAAAATTGAAAAAAGACCAATTTAAAAAAAATGATTGCATCTAGCAAATGCCCACATAGAAATGGTATCCGCTTGTAAAACTTTTAAAAGCGCGTTATATGTCAAATGCAATAACGGTGCCTGGGCGGCACGCTTCGCGGAAAACAGGCATTTTAACCCTCTTTCCGCAAGCGGCAGGCACCGTATGCGCTTTCCGTCAGGCAGGCGCCTATAACAACAGCTTTTATAATGGATTTGGAACAGTCATGAAATTGTTTACATGCAAACATTTTTGATATCCAAGGAATCCTTGCGTAGAACCAACCTCGCACCCATAAAATATTATTGATTAAAATATCATTATAACGGTACATCATGAAAGCGATAAGTATTTCTGTAAGCATTTTAAATATGTAATTGTATTACATCATCATCAATCATCTCTGCGAAGTGAAATAAGACCAATTTTTAAAAGTTGGCCTTTTCCATTCCTCCACGTTTTATATGTTCGTCAACAATGCATAAGCAATGCTCGTTGTAAACGCTATAATAATGTGTAATATTCCGAACATAACATCCGTATTAACAGCAAGAAAATATTCCTGTATCCGTTTTAAATAAGTAATACAATTTATAACGTTTGAAAAGTGATTTAAGACCAATTATTAAAAGTTAGCATTTTCAACTCCTCCATATTTATATGTTTATGCATGTTAGTCAACAAAGCATAAGCAACGCTCTCATGTTTACGCTATAATAATGTGTAATATTCCTAGCATAATAAAATTACTCGGGCAATTAATCCGCTGGCAAACATAGGTTTTTCTGTTGTGTATTAATGTTTTGTTGGTTTTGTCATTTTTGTTCTTGTGTTAATGTGTGGGCCATCTGTCCGACCTATTTGTTTTGTATGACTTCATCCACTTTTTACCACCCATCGTTGTCGATACGCCAACGCGATACGCCAACACGACGATACCTGCTTTTGTCATCCTCCGGGTCTCTTGAAAACGAGCTAGCTTGAGTAGGATTGGAGGTCAGTCAGAGGCGGCCAGCAGGACGGCGGAAATAAAAATGAGGAGGTAGGGTTTGGGAATGGAAGTGGAAGTGTTGGAGGGGAAATAAATCTTCGTGGCGTTTCATAAGGCAAAAATATCAGAATGAAAATTAGGTTGCCTAAGGTAACTCAATCGCGTTCACATTAAACTAAAATTGACTCAACTAGCTTGGACTCTTAAGTGTTTCCCTTACTAATTTCAATCAATTTCAACAAAAAACATAAGGAAAGACTACAGTCCGATTGGGGGCGAACAGTATGATACCCTATCCATATCCCTATATGATGGTTAGCATTTCATTTCATTCTATTAAAAGTAAAATAAAAAAATTTTTTGGAAAAGGCCCTTCAAAAGTGGGCGTGGCCAAAAACTTAATTAAGCGATATATTGGAAAAAAAATTAGCTAAATATCTTGTTTTTTTTCGGTATCTATGAAAATTTTCGATGAAAACAGCATTTCAGTGCAAAACGCCCGCAAAAGGTAGGCGCAGCAAAAAACTTTATATGACAAACTTATAAAAGAGGGCATTGGCTACATATCTTGTGAAGGTTGTAACACTCTAACTCTCCAACTATAGCTTTCAAGCGGGTTTTTCTAAATTGTGGGAGTGGCAGTGGGCATATTCATAAATTGTTTACCTTTAACCATTTCGGCGCCCTAGGGAATATGTGGTCTAAATTTCAGCTTCCTTGCTTAATTTTAAAGGCCTAAAAATTGCGTACGGGCGGACGGACGAACATTGCTAAATAGTCTTAGATGTTGATGCTGATCATAAATATATATGCTTTGATGGGTTTACGACGAATATTAAGGGGTGTTACAAACTATTTGTCAAAATTAATATACCCTTAGGATGGGGTATAAAAAAAATGTCGGATGACTATGTGCAATGAAGCCTACAATATTTCAATGATGTACTGACACTTGGAGATACCCTACCCTTGCAACTGGCATACTTCGCCTAGTTGCACCATGGCTATTATCGCCTAAGAATCTATTGCAATTAAAGTTGAAAATATTTTTCCGTACACAATTTAAACATAGATATAGGTTAGGCTATATTTAAGTTAAGTTTTAAATAAAGTATGTAATTTTATGATACTTAGACTTCATTATTGTAAAAAAAAATTATTAAAGTTTGTCTTTAACTTTAAACGTACATATGTGAAAAAAAAAAATAAATATTAGGCGTAAACGGCTCATACATGACCTAAAGCCTAGCTACTCCAACCACTGTGTGTGCGAAGTTATTTTTTTGACACGAATGGAGGGACCTACAGTTTAATGCCGGTTCCGAATGGCAATTTATTTTTGAGAAGCTTCTCATGACATTTCGTACTCTTGGATGTTTGTTAGACGTTCGCAAGAGGTGGGGCAGCGAATAAAAACTTTCAGGTGGTACAGGTCGGGATTCTAACCAGCAACCTCTCGCCAGATTTCCAATGCACTTAACCACTAAGCCACTGCACCCACATATATATGTGAATCTCTACATATATTATAATGATTATATATTGAAAGGTAATAAATTACAATTTAACTTAATTCTAAAGCACTAGCTACTTTGGCCTTCGGTTAATTCAAATACTATATTCTATACTATGTATAGATATATGTACATATAATATATATATATATATATATATATATATATATGAGATTTGTACATCCCTATCTGACTTTCACTGAAATGAATTTATGTGATGGTGCCTCCAGATGGGTGGCTACACTGAGATAAAGTTAAATAAATGGGTGTTTAGGTAGGTGTTCGACTTTTTGACGATTTTAATCTGAACGATGATGGGTGATTTGCATGCGATTGCACTTTTTTAATGGCGCAGTTGTCTGAATTGCACTGATTCTTTACGATCAAGAATTATTTTTGTAACTCCAAAGATCGGGGCCTTTGAGAGCACTGTAATAAATTTAATCCGGATGCTTTTGGAGCACGCTGGCTACCCACTAGTTGCTTATTGTTGTGCCCTTTGTGTGTCCAAGTCTGCAATACACCACAAGGTTACTGGAATACTCGTAAGCTTCACAAAAGCAATCCGCATTAAGCTGAAGAAAAACGAATATGTTAATTTGAAATTACTTTCGGACTTTCAAATAATTTACCTTTAGGTTTTAAAATTGAGATGAAATCCACGTGTGTTATGGGTTTGGGATTTCAATTCATTCCCTTAATTTTAAATTGATTTGGGCATTTTACTTACTGGCCTAAATAAAACAAAAACTTGCCATTTAAGCAAGAACTCTAAATCGAAAAAAACTTACTAGACAGTGAAACAGTGATACTTCACAAGAAAATATTTTTTTGGACGATACGTATAGCTCAGTGAGAGTGCAGTCAAGAAAAGAGCACGCACCAGATTTGCCACTAATATTTATAAGTACTCTGCACTTGTGTATGTACTAGATATGATATAGATAGCGGGAAGTAACCACAAAAAAACATAAGGAGTGCCTATATTCCGCTTGGGGCAAACAGTATGATAAGAAGATGATGGATAGCATTTTATTTCATTCTATGAAATTTATAAAAAAAATGTTTTTTGAAAAAAGCCTCCAAAAAGTGGGCACGGCTAAAAAAATTGTATGGGCGATACGTTGGGAAATATATTGGCTAAATATCTTTTTAATTTTATTTTTCCGTTTCTATTAAATTTTTCGGAGAAAACAGCATTTTAGTGAAAAACGCCTACAAAAAGTAGGCGCAGAAAAAAACTTTTATGAAAAACTTATGAAGGAAAGCAGTGCTTATATACCTAGTTGTAACAAGGTTTTAAAGGATGTTACAAACTATGTGTCAAAATTAATATACCCTTTGGTAAAATAATGGTTACTTGGCAGACTAGCGCACAACTGATTTAAATAGTCAAACATACATTTTCGTAAAAGGATAAGGTTCATATACAAGAACATGCAGTTGGTCGTTATAAGTTTGAATGGGTGGAAAATAAAACATTCTTTTGTGGAGCCAGCAACTATTCAACGACCTGCTGAGAAAGCAAATTACCGGGTTGGGTTCGATATCCCGCTTTTTATAATCCCGATTCCAAAAATCCCGCTTTTTAAAATCCCGTTTTTATAATCCCGTTTCTTATTATCCCGCTTTTACAATCAAAAGTAGTTGTTTTATTCAGTTGAAAGAATCGCGCGGGATAATAAGAAAATTGAAATAAATTAAACGATGAGTGTGTTTTTGAAATGCATTTAGCATTTTTAGAGGAAATAAATAATAACAAAATAAATTTGTATACCCTATAAAAGTATATATATTTATGATCAGGACCAAATCCTAAGACTATTTAGTAATGTCCGTCCGTCTGTCCGTATCAACTTTTGAGGCCTTTAAATTTATGTTAGGAAGCTGAAACTTATAGCATATACTCCTTAGGGCCCCGAAATGGTAAAGTGTTAAAAGTTTTTAAATCCGCCCACTGCCACGCCCACAATTTAGAAAAAAACATTTTAAGGCTAAAGTTAGAGAGATAGATTATTGAAACCTTTACAAGATATGTAGGCACTGCCTTCCTTTATAAGTCTATCATATAAGATTTTTTGCCACGCCTACTTTTTGTGGGCTTTTTACACTAAAATGCTGTTTTCAGCGAAAATTTTCATAGAAACTGAAAAAAAATGTTTAACAAGATATTTAGAAAATGTTTCTTTCAATATATCGCCCATACAAAGTTTTTGGCCACGCCCAGATTTTGGGGGCGTTTTTTTTTTCAAAAAAAATATTTTTTTTTTATATATTTCATAGAATGAAATGACATCCATCACCTTCTTAATGCTTTTTTCTTCGGGGCATATAGGGATATGGATAGGGTATCTTACTGTTCGCCCCAAGCGGACTGTAGCCTTTCCTTATGTTATATTTTCTATTTCTCATTAATTTTTTACAGCGCGTGACTTTATAACATTAGTTTTTATACCCTATCCTAAGGGTATATTAATTTTGACACATAGTTTGTAACACCCCTTAATATTCATCGTAGACCCATAAAAGTATATATATTTATGATCAGCACCAAATCCTAAGACTATTTAGCAATGTCCGTCCGTCCGTATCAACTTTTGAGGCCTTTAAATTTATGAGCATATACTTCTTAGGGTCCCGAAATGGTAAAGTGTTAAAAGTTTTTGAATACGCCCACAATTTAGAAAAAACCGTTTTAAAGCTAAAGTTAGAGAGATAGAGTGTTACAACCTTCACAAGATATGTAGGCACTGCCCTGCTTTATAAGTTTGTCATATAAAGTTTTTTGCCGCGCCTACTTTTTGTGGGCGTTTTTTACCAAAATGATGTTTTCTTCGAAAATTTTGATAGAAAGCGAAAAAAAATGTTTAACAAGATATTCCAACATATCGCCCATACAAAGGTTTTGGCCACGCCCACTTTTTGGGGGCGTTTTAAAAAAAAAAAAAAAAACATTTTTTTTTAATAATAGATTGAAATAAAATGCTAGCCATCATCTTCTTAATGCTTTTGTCTTTGGGGTATATAGGGATATGGATAGGGTATCATACTGTTCGCCCCAAGCGGACTGTAGCCTTTCCTTATGTTTTTATATAATTTTTCTTGTCCATTTAGTAATTTTTCTATTTCAGTTTGCACCAAAATTGCATCCTTTCTTAAATCTGCAATGAGTTTATACAAGCCAGCACTTTTTCGTCCAACCAAAATTTTCAGTCTGCGATGACACGCAAAGGTTCTCGGGAATTGTTTTTCTGCACTGGCATACACAGACTAAAAGTTAGGAGAGTACTGCACTTGTTTACTTCCATTACGAATGTAATTAATTTTAAACCAATCTGCAAAACTAAGTGCCTCTTCGTTATCTTTCAAACTATTTTTCAAAGAGTCAAAATAGGAAGAGACTTCTTCTGGTGGTACAAATGCTAAACTTTTGACCATTTTTATTTTTAATGCAAACTCGTTACAGTTACCATATTTGGTCGCAAATCCTTTTTGTTGTACTCTTCGCCAAATGATTTGACCAAAGTGAAACAAACATCCTCTAAAATCTGAGAGCGGAAAAAACACTTTCGCAATTGAAACTATTGCCTTTTCGAAATCAGTTATTATTCTTTCGGGTTGTAACTCAATTTTGAAAACAGTGCAACCCTTAACGATTCGGAAAAAAATAGCTCGTACCACTTCATTGTCTTTTTTGACATAAAACAGAAAATAAGTGCGACAACACTTTTTTCAATTTGACCGTGCACCGTAAACAATTGACGCATTACAGTCGCAATGATATAAAATGTACCGTCCATCAACCAACATCTTACTCTTTTTAGGAGAACCAGACTAGACATTGTTCCCAACAAAATAATTTTGCTGCCGTCGCTTTCCTTCTCGGACAAAACAAATAATTCGCCATCAAGATACATAAAATCTTCTGGTATATTTATATCATTTTCATTTTGAGGTTCCTTAATCGAAGACGCTCGAACACGAGCTTTTGGGCAAAAGAAGATGGCAAGCACGGTCTGCGATAGATTAAAACATAGTGATTCTGCAGCTATTTTTATGTTACTATTTGTTTTGCAAACTTCTTTAACACGTGAATCAGGAGTGCCTTTTCTATGATATGTTTTCCGTCTTTTAAAGTTGTATTGACTCTTCCCTGGCAAAATCTATTTTTTCTCTGCGAACAGCACCATCGGAAAACTGCACCTACTTGTTTTTCAAGGTGATAATCGTAGCCGTCAACTGTTAATTTGTTGCCACCTTTATTTGACTTTACTTATATGATCTAATATAACTCATCGCGGTCAATAGTTCTGCGTGCTTACTCAATTCAATACTACAAAATATAAATTGGCGAAAACTTCAATTATTGATACAGCAGTAAATGATAAGGGTAAAACCGTTAGCAAGAAGTTTGTTTTTATGTGCATTATATACTATTTTCGCAATGCGTAAAAACAATGTAGAAAAAAACAAAAACCAATGTGTGCTTACAGTAAAAACTAAAAACATTTAGATGCATATTGTTTTTGATCGACAACATCTATTTTTTTGATAACAATGTTCTGTAAAAAAACGGGATTAGCGGGATTTGGTGGGATTTTATAATAGACCGGGATTTTGAACAAGCGGGATCTTAGAAGACGGGATTTTAATAAAGCAGTATTTTAGCAGACGGGATTTTAAAACTTTTTTTTCGGGATTTTTGAAAAGCGGGATTCCGAAACGCTCCCCAAATTACCTTCTCCCCATCTTGAAATTCCTGTGACAATACCGCTCCAATCCCAAAATCCGAAGGTTTTAACTAAGTTCGCGAAATTTGAAACAAAACGCCTGTACCACGAAAGAGCTTCCACGAAACTCCTAACTTCCTTAACGTTTTTCGGAGCACAAATTCTAACCACACTATCTACTATCTACGTGCAAACCATTCCTATCCAAAACGTAACTTCAAGGATTCCCTTCAACACTGGTTCACACAAACGTTTCAAACCGTCTTCGAGTATGTTACGGCGCAGTGGATTACCTATAAAAACATGAAGAAAAGCTACAGTCCACTTGGGCGAATAGTATGATTCCCCATCTAGATCCGTATATGCTCTAAAGAAAAAAGCGTTAAGAACATGAGGGATAGCATTTTATTAAATTCTATAAATTTTTTTTTTTTAAAAAGGCCCTAAGAAATTGCCGTTGACAAAATTTTGTATTGGCGATATATTGGAAAAAATGTTTGCGAAATATCTTGCTAAACATTTTTTCCGGTTTCTATAAAAATTTTCGACGAAAACAGCACTTTAGTGAAAAAAGCGCACAAAATGTAGGCATGGCACAAAACCTTTATGACAAACACTCTGTTTTAACACTCTATCTCTCTCACTTTAGCTTTAAAATGTTTTTTTCTAAATTGTGGGCGTTAGTAGGGCACTCTTACGCTGAGCTATGCCGCTTGTGTTAGATGCAGTGTAAAAATCGTTTGTATTTACTTATTTTCTAAACCTTAAATCAATTTTTCTCAAAAACGAGCGAGAAGCGCGTCTTACCATTTTACCCTGTTTTTCATGGGATGCTACCCTGCAACATACATATATGAAAATTATCGAAATCCGTAATTCCCAAGTTTAATACTCCCTTTGTAAGACTTTTTTTCAATGTCCGTCCATCCGTCATCACCAATTTTTAGGCCTTTAAATTAAAGCTGGAAAGCTGAAATTTAAAATATATACTCTCTAGGGTCCCGATATGGTAGAGTGTACAATTTTTTTGATACACCCACTGCCACGTCCACAATTTATAAAAAAACATTTTTAAAGGTAAAGTCACAGGGATAGAGTGTTATAATCTTCACAAAATATGTAGATTTGCCCTTTATGTATGCCTGTTGTGATTCGGTCAAGAAACCATTGTTGCATTACGACCTAATATGAATGTCCAATAAACGGTCTAGGGTTTTCAGCATATATGATGACTTGTCAAAAAATGACTAAAAAATGTTAACACTTTACTATTTCGGAACCCTGGGGAGTATATTTGCTAAATTTCAGCTTCCTAGCATAACTTTAAAGACCTCATAAGTCGATATAAACGGCCGGACGTACGGACATTGCTTAATAGTCTTAGGTCGTCTGTGTAAATTTTTGTTGTTAGATCGTTAAGATCGTTGTAACGGCCGATACCACAAAGTTAAAGAACAAGCTCATAAAAGAACTGTATGACAATACGAGAAAGCGAAATGGGAAGAATTAAACGGTTTTCTTAGGAGTTTTAACTGGTCGCTATGCTTTCTCGATGGCGATGTGGATGCGGCCGCTGATATGAAAACAAACATAATTCACTTGGGTATGAAACGTTTTATCCCTAATAGGATAAAAAGTATCAAACCCAAGGTGAACGCATGGTGTGACTTGAGCTGCAAAGAGGCCATCAGAGGTGAGTTTTTGGTCTTATAAGGCCAACCCAACTGAGGAAAATCGAATAAAGTTCAAACGAGCTAGATATGATTGCAATGCCGACATGTCAAATTCGTGTCAAATTCTCCTACGACCAAAATTAAGGTAAAAAATACTACAAAATCCCACCGATAGTAAACACTTTTGGTCGTATGTTAAGAATATTAAGAATTCGTCCTCAACACTCATTTTTAATGACATTTTAGCTGTCAGCTCTTTGGATAAAGCCAATCTGCTTGCTGCTCATTTTGCAGCTAGCTCAAAGCTTCTAGACTGAGCTCTGTCTCCCCCTGTACTAGAGCGCGTAGAATATACTATGGGACGAATTCATTTCCGCACTTCGCACGGAACTCTCGAATCTCGAATCCCGAAAACTTCTTAATGCCCCGCAATACGGTTTTTGCAGCAACAGGTCCACTGGTGATTTGATGACTTATCTAATCGAAGAGTGGAACCAATCTATTCACCATGGTGGTAAAAGCAAGGTCATTGCACTTGATATTCCAAATGCATTTGACAGAGTTTGGCATCCTGCTCTCTTGTCGAAAATGCGTGCATTTGGGATCGATGTTTCCCTTCTTCAATGGATTAGAAATTTCCTTTTGGAACGTTCAATTCGAGTTCTTTTGGACGGTTTCATTTTCCAATTACCAAATGCACGCTGGTGTTCCCCAAAGCTCCTTTTTATAAATGATCTAGTCTCTCTTACTTCTAATCCTATACATTCCTTCGCCGATGACAGCACCATCAGCTTGACATATTCGTTTCCTTGCCAACGCCCCTTATCTTTGGGCATTGCACTGGAACGCCAATTTATGTTAAGCTCGTTAAATTCTGATCTTGACAGCATGCTTAAATGGGGTACAACCAACAGATTGGAATTGAATGCTTCTAAAACACAATAATATCTTCTCTCATTGAAGCGAAACCCCAACACTCTGCCATTATCCATGAATGACACTTGCATCGCTGAAACCGAAAGGCTTTCCGTCCTCGGTATGAGCGTTAATGACAACCTCCATTGGAATGACCACATATTCGACGTCGCCAAGAACGCTGCGAAATGTCAAGGCTTCCTAAAACGATGCAAGAAATATTTCACCCCTTCTGATCTGGTTAGAATTTACAAGGAGTTTATTCGCCCAAAACTGTAGTACAATGCCCATGGAGGAACAGAGTCTGGGATCTTCTCAAAAGATCCAGAACTGAGAAGACTACCGGAAACAAGCAGCACCTTTCAAACAGAGTTTCTAGATGTCTTCAAGGCGGCTGAGCTAATTCAGATGACATCGGTATCCGGACGAGATACATCGACAGCCAGGCCGCACTTATGGCAATGGTAACATCAATTCTGATACAGAAAGGAGCTGTCGCACAATGCTTAAAGCATTATGCAGTCAGAACCGAGTGAGACATTGCTAGGTGCCAGGCCACTGTGGTTTTGAGGGAAATAAGCAGGCGGATAAGTTTGCAAGAATAGGAGGGGTACTTGTTGACAGTGAGATTGCAGACATCAAACCTCCACTCTGCATAATAAAGGGCATAATTGAAGAAAAAAACATCAGGCCTGCCAATCTAAGGTGGAAAAGTCTTGAGGGACATACGGTATCTAAAGCTCTATGGCCACTTCTCCACTGTAGGAGGTCTAGGAAGCTTATAAAAATTAGCAGGAATAAGCTAGGTATACTAGTAGGAGTCCTTTCAGGGCATTGCCTGTTGCGAAAATATGCAAAAAGACTCGTGCTGCCAGATACAGATATCTGTAGATTCTGTGGCGATCTACAGGCTGTTGAGGATATACCGTACATATTATGTGAATGCGGAGACGTAGGAAATTCTTAGCGAAATACTTCTTCGAAGCTTTAGAGGAAATAGACGTTACAAACTTCAAAGGCCTTTCTGGCTTTTGTAGGGTAATAGGTGTGTTTTAGGAAAAATGTTTAGGTTTTGTACCGTTTCATTTTTTAAATTCAGCCGGTTTTCCAGGGATCGCGATGGGCCCACTTCGGTGCCTAGTGTTGTGTGATGATCATAACGTTTGCCCAGGTGGACCTGTAGACTTCCCTTATGTTGTCTTGTAAATATTATACAACTTAAACTCATTATCCATTATGATTTTTTTTGGTGTATCAATTGCTGCAAGATAGGCTTCTGAAATGCAAACCTTTTTAACCCAGTTCCTATCATTAATAAAATATGCAACGGCGAATTTTGTGAGTTTATCGACAATGGTAACAAAACATTGTGTTTTGCAATGCAATGTATCCACATGTTTAATTTCGTTTTTGTTATTTGGTTTTTCAGTTTTGCTAAATAGAGGTTTAATTGGATTTCTTCCATACTTTATTCCCTGCAATTTTTTGCAATTATTGATAATAAGTTGAATATGTTCCGGCAGTTTTGGATAGGTTTCATTAATAAAGGGTGAACCATTTCGAGGTTCCCTACTTACCGTGCTCACCGAAATGTTCTCTCAATAAGTCCATTGATTGATGCGATGTGTGGGAAGTGGCGCCGTCTTGCTGAAACCAAATGTCGCCGTGATCACGAGCTTCAATTTCAGGCATCAAATAGTCGGTTATCATGGCACGATAACGGTCGCCACTGACGGTTACGTTCGCACCGGCATAATTTTTAAAGAAATATGGACCGATGATTCCACCGGCCCACAAACCACACCAAACCGTTGTTTTTTCTGGATGAAGTGGCAGTTCTTCAATCTCTTCAGGTTGCTCTTCGTCACAAATGCGGCAATTTTGTTTGTTTACATACCCATTGAGCCAGAAATGGGCCTCATCGCTAAAAAAATTTGCCTCGAAAACGTCGGATCTTCTTGGAACTATTCAAGAGCCCATAGAGCGAAGCGATGTAGCTTGGGAAGGTCGAGCGGCTTCAGTTGTTGCACAAGCTGTATTTTGTACGCTTTCAATTTAAGATCGTGACTTAAAATGCGCCAAGTCGTTCCATACGTCAGTCCGAGTTGCTGCGAACGGCGCCGAATCGACTCTCTACGGTCTTCGTGTATACTCTCAGCTACGGGCGCTATATTTTCCTCACAGCGTGCTGGACGTGGTCTATTCGGTCGAATATTATCCAATAATGAATGCTGGGTCTCAAAATGGGTGATGGTGTTGCGAATAGTACGCTCAGTAGGCCGATTATGTTGACCATAAGTTGAGCGAAGTGCACGAAACACATTCCTCACAGAACGTGAATTTTCATAATAGTTGAAGTTGAAGAATTTGTAAACGATGTTCACGCGTAAGTCTTTCCATTATGAAATGCCAAACAATGCAAAACAAAAATAACATGACAGCATGACACGACTCAGACGTGATCTGTCAAAAAAGGGTATTGAAAAAAGTATCTCTACTTGTATCACCCGTAATTTTATATTACTGGATGGTACTATTTCTGGTTAATGATGTCTATGCATTTTGGATTTGTATCCATCCAGTCCATTTCTATAAAGAAATCTTATTCTTTTCCTAATTTTCTGGTTGAATAAATTCAACTGGACAGTTAATGCCTTATTTATAAACGTATTTTAAAGAGTGTACAAAGTTATGCAAGTATTAAAATGACTCTAAGCGCATTATATATTAAACTTAAGCAACGTTGCATTGCGTTTGTTTAACTTAATCGCGTTTGGAGTTTGTTTAGGGCCCGCTTAAGTGTGGTTTGGTATGGAAATGTCGTTTTGTTTTTTTCCTTCTCGTCCTACCCCCATAATCGAAATTGAGTTCGACGAAATTTTTTCCAATATAAAAATTATTTCAAATGTTCTATTTAATTATCAATGAGGATTTTAAAGTGTATATGCAATCAATCATGAATAGTAAGAAAAATAATTTGTGCGTCAGGGATACGACAGTGTAGGAATCATTCAAGTGCAGTTCGAAGTTAAAGTTGTGGTGGGGATTTGGTGGCTTGAATGTGGTGGTTTGAATTATGCGTTGTTACGAACATTGTATTATAAGAAGTTTACTTCGATTGCTGTGCTTAATACGAAATTTCCGAGTCTCAACTAAATACATTCAATTTGTTTTTCTACAAACAGCTGAGTTGTGTTTACCAATTCGGACAACTAATTGTAATAGATTTCGCCTTTTTGGTACTTTATCTGATACAAGCACTGTATAACTAATATGGGTAGCAACATATTTTAAAAATAAGGATTTATGCAACGTTGTATAGAGGCCGCTTAAATAATTCGATTCCGTAACAACGTATGCAACATTTTAGAAGCATTTTAGTGAATTCTAATAAATAAGGCTGTTAGATTTTACATATTCCATCCATTTTTTAACCTGCCCTTCTACTGTGGTTAGTCCTATTTGTCCTCATATTCTTTCATACATTCTATTTGTTACCCTACTTGAATATAACAGACCCTTTATTTATCAAGTCAATATATTTTGTCCACTAAAAGTTAGAACAATAAGAATTTAATTTTTTTCCGCGGGTAGTTTATTAAAGTCTCGTTTGTTTAAGATGGGCCGTATGTTGGATAAAGTAAATTTAACTCACAATTCGTCTGCAATTTATTTTACCGTAAGTATTAAAAAAAACCTATATTATTAACTTAAAAGTCTGTGAATATAGCACATCTAGCTATATCATTGACTATACTTATAACCTTATCACATAATTCAGCTATAGAACTTACTTTTATTGAGCTGATGTCGTGCATCATTTGCCCTTGGTCCCTCGTTGCTTTGTAGTGGAGTTTTAGTTCTTAAGTTGGAGTTTTAACTTCTGCTTGCAGTCCATCCAGGTCATTGGCGGCGAGGTCCGGATAATTCTTTGCTGGTCCGATGAGTTGAAAGCTAAGTGGTCTTCAAGCGAAACTTTATTCTCAGCGACAGCAACAAAAAGCGTAATGCCAAACTCTGTCCCAAAATCACACAGGATAAAATAAAATCCATTATGGCAAATAATATGTTTCAGTTACAGGATATGAATGGAAATGGCATTCGGGTTTTCCATGCAGAAGACATTCGTGTGTAATGCTTGAAACTTTTCGACTTGTATCTCAGGAGTGGGTCAAATTCCTAATCCCTGTCCTTTTTCCATCCTTCTGGCTGACGCTTGCGCTTAACCAAATAGATTGGTTTGTGGGGGATAGCCTGCAATAACATTGGTTGTGTTGGGAAAGGTATACACAATTTTTCCTAAAGCATCACAGCTATTCCAAATTTAACGGAACTAAAAATACCTACTTCCAATAAAAAAAAAGATGACGAAAAACGTGAACGACGGCTGCAGTGACCCCCAAAAATTGGCCGTAGCCAAGAACTCGGATTGGGCGATATATTGGAAAAAATATTGGATAAATATCTTGTTAAATATTTTTTTTCGGTTTGTACGAACATTTTCGGAGCAAACTGCATTTGAGTGAAAAACGCCCACAAAAAGGAGGCGCGGCAAAAACCAAATGACAAACTTATGAAGGTGGGCAGTGCCTACATATCTTGTGAAGGTTGTACCACTCCAGCTTTCTAACTTTAGCTTTAAAACGGTTTCTTCTAAATTGTTGAAGTGGCAAAATTGTACACTCTACCATTTGGATTAGAGTCTTAGGTTTTGGCCCTGATCATAAATATATATACTTTTATGGTTTTACAACGAATATTAAGGGGAGTTACAAACTTGACAAAGCAAACTACTGCGCCCGGACATTTGGAGGAAGTTTGCATCTTTTGTTCTATCTCTGAGGGGAATCGACTGTAGGCTGCTTGTAGGCGTACTTTCGGGCCACCAAGCTTTTGCTAACCTTTTAAATGTGTTGGGCTTAAGCGACACCACTACCTGTCCTGCTTGCAGTGAGCAGGACGATACAGCAGAACATTTTCTCTTTCGGGCCACCAAGCTTTTGCTAACCTTTTAAATGTGTTGGGCTTAAGCGACACCACTACCTGTCCTGCTTGCAGTGAGCAGGACGATACAGCAGAACATTTTCTCTGCACTTGTCCAGCCTATGCTCGCATCAGGTGGCGGATTTTCGGGGCTGACGTGGTGAGTACCGAACATCTAACCTCTTTATCCTTCTCATTTTTCTTCGAATGACGGGAAAACTAAGTACATTAATGTAAGGTGTCTGAATGGTAGTACAATGGACCTGTAGTTGTGTCTCCATCGGATAGTAGCAACCTCCGAAAAAAATCTAGGCCGTACACGGCATGTATGATACATCCAAGTAAGACACACCCCTGCCCCAGTGGAGATCCGATGCTGTAAGATCAATGTCAACGTTGAGTTTTTTTTCTTTTAACTTTGATAGGCAGTGATAATTTAATTATCATGTTAGTTAACAGTTGCAATATATGCCAATAATGTCAACTTTTAAGAGTATGCTATAAAAAAGTGACACTATATAAATATGCGATATTACCGACTAGCACTGTAACGCAAGAGAAAATGTAGTTTAATTATCGGCGCATCTTTTCGAAACCATTTTACATAAAATAGAAAAATGCAAAGTATTTTGATACTATGAAACTTAATGAAAAATATATAATTTTAATTGTATTCAATTGATTAATAAATAATAATACATAAACGCCTACGTAAAGTAATAAAGGGTGATCTTTTAAGAGTTTTTTTTAGGTTGGTAGCACTGGTTAGTAATGGCTTCCAAACATCACAAAAACAGTAGAGTGTATAGTGCAGTGAAAAAAAAGTGTATTGTGTTTGGGCACTCCATCTGGTCCCACTCCCTATCGTTTGCTGCTGCTTTGCTTGGTTATAGCAAGTGCGGTATGTTTTTGCGTGCACTTGCTATGGCTGGGTAGAGTATCATTTGGCGAATAGTGGGTCGCGTTGTGTTGATTTTGTTGGCAGACCAAAGCAATTTATTTTTTATTGTACGCCCATGCGTTTCACAAAAGGTCAGCATTGATTCCAATTTAACGGAGTTCAGTCTGCCTGGATACAACTTGGTGCCATTATTCTTTTCCCATCGTGGTATCGCCTACCAACTTCTACCTCAATATGGCCAATGTTCCAATCCGGAATTTAATTTTATTTGGCTAAAATTTCATGTCCGTAGGCAATTAATTCACTACTGTTTAATGTACAGAAGCCCTAACCAGGACAGGCATTCAACTTATAATGAGATTGATGCACTGTCTGATTCCATCACCAGAATTGTTACCCATTATCCTCGTACTGAAATCGTCATTGCGGGCGATTTCAATATACACAATTCAAGTTGGCTTCGACATTCTGGACAGACAACACCCGATGGAAGGTATGTTGAGATCTTTGCTAAGGTTAATAATTTAACCCAGATTGTAATTGAGCCGACACGGATACCGGACATTAGCGGTCAAATCGCCAACACTTTGGACTTGTTTCTTACCTCTCACCCTGATAAATACACTTTAAACGTATTATCGCCTCTAGGTTCGTCAGACCATTGTATCATATCGGCGAATTTCTCATACTCCAGCCACACAGTTAAAGAACAAGCTCCTAAAAGAACCGTTATCCCTAATAGGATAAAGTGTATCAGACCTAAGGAAAACGCGTGGTGTGACTTGAGCTGTAAAGAAGCTATCAGGGCTAGAAAGGTAAGTTTTCGGTCATTTAAGGCCAACCCAACTGAGGAAAACCGGAAAAAGTTCAAACGAGCCAGAAATGACTGCAATGCCCACATTAATCATGTCAAATTCTCCTACGACCAAAAGTTGAGGCAGAAAATACTACAAAGTCCCACCGGTAGTAAAAAGTTTTGGTCGTTTGTTAAGAATATTTAAAATTCGGCCTCGTCATCTATCCCGACACTCATTTGCAATGACACCCCAGCTGTCAGCTCTTCGGATAAAGCCAATCTGCTCATTTTGCAGCTAGCTCAACGCTGCCAGATTGTACTTTGTCTCCCCCTGTACTCGAGCGCGTAGAATCTTCTATGATACCGATCCATTTTCGCACTCGTACAGTGGCAAGAGTTCTTCGAGATCTCAACATACATAAATCCGCTGGTCCAGATGGTATTTCCCCTATCGTTCCGAAGAGGTGTTCTTCCACGCTGGCAAAACCACTGCGTAAGCTTTTCTCTCTGGCCTATTCTTCAGGGCTATTTCCGAGAAGATGGAAAACAGCATTTGTCCAGCAAAAAAGGCGAATCTTCCTCTCCCTCCTCTTACCGACCAGTTGCACTAACGTCCATTCTTTCCAAGGTCATGGAAACGCTGATAAATCGTCAGCTTATAAAATATCTCGAATCCCGAAAACTTCTTAATGATCGGCAGTACGGTTTTCGCAGCAACAGATCCACTGGTGATTTGATGACATATCTAACCAAAAAGTGGAACCAATCTATTCACCATGGTGGTGAAAGCAAGGTCGTTGCGCTTGATATTTCAAAGGCATTTGAGAGAGTTTGGCATCAAGCTCTCTTGTCGAAAATGCGTGCATTTGCGATCGATGTTACCCTTATGTTATGTTATGTTACCCAAGAAATATTTTACCCCCTAGAATCTACAAGGCGATTATTCGCCCAAAACTTGAGTACAACGCTCATATCTGGTGTGGTTGACCAATGACATATTTGGAGCTCCTTGACAGGATTCAAGAACGTGCGTTAAAATTTATTGGCGATCGAGACATCACGAAATCATTTGACTCTCTTAGACATCGTCGTGATGTCTCCTGTCTGTCATTGTTTTATCGGTACTTCCACCACAAGTGCTCAAATGAAATAGCCAGTTGCATTCCACCCCCACAGCAATTCAACCGCAATACTCGCCTGTATTCGGACGTACAGTGAAATACAAGGATTCGTTTCGTAACCGTACAATACGAATGTGGAATTCTCTACCCCGCTCTGTTTTTCCTACGCATTATAGTTTACAAACATTTAAAACCAACGTGCATCGGTTTCTCCCTTTCTCTTATCATTTCCCTAAAGTCGCGCACTAAAGGCACATTATAAAGAAAAAAAGTGAAAAGTTTACAGTGTACTCCGCTATTTAATCATTTAAAGACTTACAAATGAGCAACGATTGCAAATTATTGAAATTTATTATCAAACTTTGTTGGCAGGTGGTTACAGTGAGGGGACAATAATCATTCCGTCCGACAAGCTGAGCGGAGCAACAACAAGCATGCTTCGTTCCCTTTATCTATACCAAATTGGCCCCCTGCGGCAAAGAGTCATCTCTGGATTCCTGTTGGTTCTGGTTATTGATGACACTCTACATAAACTTCGGGCAAAGATTATAGATAGATACGCGGATAATGTTGTCATCATCGTCCGAAGTAAGTTTCTCAATCTTGTTTACTCAAATTAACCTACAGCACTGCAAGGCTGCTACCGCCCTCATAATATCCATCCAGGAACCATGGGTGTGGAAAAGTCGCATCTGTGGTCTTGGTTGCTTGAGTAATTTATACCACGTTTTTTTATGATGAGCCATCCATAAGACCTAGGACTTGTCTTATTGTATGGAAATCTTTTACAGCTAATATGATCAAAAGCTTTTGTAGCCAAGATTTGGTAGCTGTTTCTATAACTTACCATGCATATGATAATTGGGAAACCTTTGTCGCTGCATCGGCATATTTCCCCTATGACTCTCTAACCCCTCCTCCGCCAAAGGCTGTTGTAGAGCTCGTAAAGTGAATCCAAAAGGTTGGGTCTTATCTTGTGCTGTGATGGTAATGCTCAGAACACTGTTCGGGACAGCAGCAAATGCAACATAAGGGCAAATCGACTCTTGGACTTAATTTTATCGTCTGATATTACCATCAACAATGTAGGTAATTAACCTACCTTTGTTACAGCCACAAGACAGCAAGTAATTGATGTTACCCTGTCAAACAGGCATTTGAAGTCTATCATAAATTGGAAGGTATCGCCAGATAGCACCTCATCAGATCACAGATACATCGAATTTCACCTTCGCAAGAAAGGAGAAATCCGAGAAAAACGAACTGGCCACGGTTTAGAGAGGAGCTTGCCAACTCTGTCAAAGTTCCACTCAAACTTAGTGGAAGACTAGAAACTTTATCGATCGAAGCAAAAAGTTTTTAAGACACTTATTGGCAAGTCGAAAAATGACTCCTATAAAATGTTTTGTGAAGAGGTCGAATCTCTAAGTGCAACTAGTCGGCTTGTTAAAGTCCTCCAAAGGAACAGACCAAGTGAACTGGATGCAATCCTTAAACCTGATCGCACGTACACTGAGACAAAGGCGGAGACTTTCAGTCTTCTACTTGAGACTCACTTTCCGGGAAATCAGGTTACTACATGTTCTTCAGCCCTTCAAACGACCGTGGCTACATTTGAACCGACTAATACCACGCGGCACAGCTAGTATTTTGCATCGCGAGTGGTGACTGATGATGCTATCAAATATGCCATTGCATCTTTTGAGAGTTTCAAGTCGCCTGGTCTCGATGAAATTTATCCAGTTTTGCTGAAACAAGGTTTTAGTCAGGTTTTGCCAATGTTGAAAAGAATTTTCACCGCGAGCTTGGCCTTGGCCTATATACCTTCCCCATGGCGAATTGTTAAAGTGGTTTTCATACCACAAATTGGAAAGTCTGACTACACTCTAGCCAAAAGCTTTAGACCCGTAAGTCTGTCTTCCTTCTTACTGATAAGTTTGGAAAGACTGGTTGAGCTACATGTGCGCAAAGTTGCTCTTCGATCACATCGTCTCTCTGAGATGCAACATGCATATGAGCGCGAAAAATCCTGCGAGACTGCGCTTCAAGACCTTGTTGGTAGGATTGATTGTGCTCTTGACCGGAAGGAGTACGCGTTGGGCATTTTGCTTTTGATAATGCGACCTTTGACAGTATGTGTAACTCAGCCAGATAGCATGGTGTAGATGAAACTTTGGTGTTGTGGATTAAAGCAATGCTAATGTACAGGACTTTGGTACGGATGCAGATTGTGGCTAGTGCGTTATAACAGGAGTAAATAGGGGCTCCCTCAAGGTGGTGTTCTGTCTCCCCTCCTATGGTGTATGGTGGTAGACTCTCTGCTTACGGCTCTCAATTTTCCTGGAAACTACACTCAAGCTTATGCGGATGATGACGCCGTTCTTTCTGTCGGTTCAAATCTAGGGCTTGTCTGGGTCTCAAGCGCAGAGATCTCTGGATTTGATCGATGTCTGGTGCACTAGTAATGGGCTTTGGGTGAATCCTCTTAAAACCAGGCTTTCGCGGAAACGTGTTACTGCTTCTTTTGCCAAACTCCAAAGAACGGCATGTCTCGGCTGCACAGGGGCCTTCCCTAGCACCCCGGGCTCTGCTCTAGATGAATCTTCCTCCCCTTGATTTATATATCATGGGGTGTGCGCTAAAAACCATCTTTCGCTTAAAGAGAGGGTTTTGGTATTTGGTACCATGCGCACTGGAATTTTGAAGAACTTGCTAAGAATTATCCTTTGACCCCTGTCTTATGGATATGCCGTCTGATGCAATGACACCAGAAATCCTTCTGCGAAAAAACTACCACGTCAACTTTCCACAGGTAACGGAATGGCTTCGGTCAGACTCTGACCCATGGATTGAATGCCATCGTATTTTCACGGATGGCACCAAAACCGGGCAGAGATCTGGTGCTGGAGTCTTTGTGGAATGCGATGATACACGACTTTACTACCCCTTGGGTAAACATGCATCTGTTTTCCAAGCGGAGATTATTGCCATCCTAATGGCTATGCGCTATATTGCGAACAATAGGTGGAGGTGGATCTGCAGTGATAGCCAAGCTGCATTAAAAGCGCTTCTAAACACTCTTACCTCGTCCAAGTTAGTGCTAGAACTCAAGCTTTCTCTGAATTTGGTCGGAAGACTGAACACAGTGAATTTTGTCTGGGTACCAGGTCACACTGGCATCCAGGGAAATGAGATCTTGGATGAGCTTGCTAGGCAAGGTTCAGAAGAAGTTTTCTCAGGACCCGAACCTGTGTTGGGTCTGCCTGCATCTTTAGTCATGTCTTCTATCGATTCTTGGGTTTCTCGTGAACACAAGATTCGGTTGCGCGATTGCAGTGGATGTAGACAAAACAAACTACTGCGCCCGGACATTTGCAAAAGGTCAGTATCTTTTCTTCTATCTCTGAGAAGAATCGACTGCTTGAAGGCGTTCTTTCGGGCCACCAAGCTTTTGCTAAACACTTAAATGTGTTGGGCTTAAGCGACACCACTACCTGTCCTGCTTGCGGTGAGGAGGATGACACAGCAGAACACTTTCTCTGCAGTTGTCCGGCCTATGCTTGCATCAGGTGGCTGATCTTCGGGGCTGACGTGGTGAGTGCCGAACATTTAAGCTCTTTATCACTGAAGCTTCTTCTCATTTTTCTTCGAAATACGGGAAAACTAAGTACATTAATGTAAGGTGTCTGAATGGTAGTACAATGGACCCGTAGTTGTGTCTGAGCGCTCCATCGGATAGTAGCAACCTCCGACAAAAAAAAAAATGTTCTCAATACAATGAGTGAACTCTGAATGCTGCTCTAAAAAATCTTAGCAAATGGGCAAAAGACTGTGAACAAAACGTTAATCCAGACAAGACGGATCTTGTTCTTTCTACCGGGAAGAATAATATTTCATCGGTGCATAAATTCATTGTAATTCAAGTATCTTTGACTGGACATGAAAATTGACTGGAATCGCAATACTCAGAAAAGAATAAAGAAGGCCTAAAATGCACTCTTCGCGTATAAGAGAAAGATAGAATGAAAGTGGAGAATTTAACTGTTGTGTCCCAGTTTTGGCATAAACGCATTTCTCCGTTCGTTCAACCTGCAAAGCCATTGCAATATGTTGAAGCGATACTGCTGTGCTCTAGCTTGTCGATTCATCAAAGCCAATGTACTGGCAATGTTATTGCCCCCTTAAGAGTTTCTGAAAAATTTGTATTTATTTTTTTTTTTCATGCCTCGGTATTCCTGATAGTTTTCGTGTGTGTGAAAAATGAACAAGACAAAAAGAAACGTAGGTTTACCATGAAAAGTGAACAACAAGAGCACAAAAAAATATAAATGAAGACTAAAAGAAAAACATAAAAGTAAACAACAAGAAGAGTGTACAAGTACTGTGGTAGGGTGAGTAATATAGTGTAAGAACAACTTCTTATACTATATTAAATTACAAGGCATTTTGTCTCTCTCTAGTCTAGTTCTGCTCTAATTATCAATTTGAAGTTTATGGCCAACAGCGGAATTAAGGGAAGTCGTTTAATAAGTTGACCAACAGGAAGGGATTACGAGGTCGTAAACGCCTGCCAACTGGAGTCGCAGTGCATAAAAGCAGAAGACGAAAACAAGTATGTGTCTCTAAGTACTACAAGGTTAGTAGGTGAACCTTTTGATCTGGTAAGAAGTCAGGGGCCCAAAACAGTCGCGGACCTTGAGAAACTTATCAAGAGTATCTTGATCAGGAGAACACTGGATAGCGTAGTAGCAGAACTAAAATGCGCATACCAGCAACCGGGCGATGATATGCAGTCCTTCACTAGAAGACTGTGGGAGGTCTACAAGGTAAAGCGATAGAAATTATAGGCGCTACTTATTCAAAATCTGAGACCCAGCGGCACCCGTCTTATGGACACCAACCCCTCCAAAATTCATATACAAATCAAATTACATCCCTCGTCACCAATAACTCGTACAGCCCCGAATCTAACTCTCACCAACCCAATTTCTTTACGGCGCAGCTCCCCCTTACATTTCTCACCCATTACATGCCCCAGCAACACAGTACACAAGTATTATAGTTCAAGACTCCCCCACGCTTATACAAACTCCAAACTCGGAACGCAGGCCCACGATATCAGGTAAAATGCGGTTTCTGCAATAAGGTAAATCTCACTTACGTAGATTATAGAGAACGCAAAATTACCCCCTACTGCGAAAAAATTGCCGCTCTTACGGGCATGGGGATGACGTTTGCCCTAAGAAGATAGTGTTTGCTGTTAAAACATTACCAAAGCCAACAATATGCCTTTGGTGTCAACGGATGACGCACTCAGAGGAGGAATGTCGCAGCAAACAAAATTATTTCAGAGTAAACAAAGGAAACGCGATGGGGCCTAGTCGGCACAATTAGACTCTGCGCAGCAAGCCGCCGATCTACACAGCGTTGAAATAGTGACAGAACCTGAAGAAAGGCAAGGCTCAGCAATTGTGGGCTTAAGCGCAAACGATTCAAGTCCCAAGCCCGATTCAAGGCCTACAAAATAGAAGTGCCATCCATCTCGGTGTAGACGAACCATAAATTTCTCTTAACATTCCACTGAAAGCATACTCCGACCGGAGACGATGAGGTACAACCTAATGCCTTACCTTTACAGCTTTCTAGGCCTTTTTAATTTATTAATTGCTTCAATCACCAATAGAGTAAAAAGTTACATTATACATAGTATATATTTCTAAGCGCGATTGGTTACTTACATGTGAGCCGTACGGTCATGACATATTTGTACAATTGCCACTGCCCATCGCGAAAAATGGGGTGGCCACAATGTTAATTGACACGAATAATTATGCCTCCAATTCAACGACATTTTCCTACTAGAAGTTGACCCGGTAATTCATTCGGATGTTCTTGTCCATAATATTCCAACGAAAACGGACCAAGGGCCAATCAACCAAAACCAGTGCAGGTTACCAAAAATTGCCAGAGACGAGATCAGTACACAGGTAAAAAAATGCTTGACGTTGAAGTTTCGAAAGGTCCACGACGTTACCATAAAAGTCGCTTTTCCTCTGCCTAGAATAGAAGATACATTGATTTGAGAAGTCAGCCTTCAGTACTGGACTCGGTCATTACGAATTCAACCGATTCCCATTTGGTTTCACAGGTGCCCCTACGACGTCCCAAAGAATTATGAACCATATTCTGACCGCACTACAAGGCATTGACTGTTTCGTGTAATTAGATTACATCGTTATTTACAGTTAAAATTTAAAAGAAGATAGCGAAAAATTGGCACGTGTCTTATCTAAATTGAGGAGAAACAATCTATAGCTTAAGCATAGCATAGAGTGCAATTTTCTGTGCCGAGAAGTGGTTTACTTGGGACACAAGTGCTCAGAAACCGGTGCGCTTCCGGCCCCGTGCAAAACTAGCTGTGTAATTTAATTCCCTCCACACAAGAACATAAAAGAAATCCAGGAAATCGATTGTTTGGGCTACCAAAAACTTCCGCACATATTTGCTGGTATACAACGATTAGGCCCCTAAAAGGTGTATTCAACGTAAAAGACCCAACGTTGCGTCAAGTAAATTTTCATCATAAGCTCTCGGAGTATGACTGTAAAATCGAGGATAAACCTGGGAAGGTGAACAAAAACGCAATGCTCTAAGTCGAATTATTGAAGTTAATGTATTTAAATTTATACTTTGGCAACTCGCAAAATACTACTCTAAAACATGTTCTTATAATCTTATACTGGTTAGAATACGTGAATTCAGATTTTTCTAAATTCCTTAATGAGCAAGGCATAAAGAGACAGCTGACTGTTGAGTATACATCCCAGCAAAATGGGATATCAGAACGTGCAAATAGGACTTTGATCGAGATGTCGAGATGTCTACTGTTAAGTTCTAATCTGCCGGAATCATTATGGGCTGAGGCAATTAACACAGCCGTGTATATTCGAAACCGATCACCTACCAGGCTTCTAAAAAATCAAACCCCTTATGAAATTTGGTGTGGACGGAAACCATATATAGGGCATATGAAAGTATTTGGATCAAATGCTATAATGCTTGACAAAATGCCAAAAAAGTCAAAGTTTGATCCAAGGTGATAGAATGTGTTTTGGTAGGTTATGCCAAAGAATACAAGGCAAGGCAATCTATGAAGAGAAAGATTTTTAAAAGTCGTGATGTAAAAGAGAAATTGCGTGTAGTATTACTGATAGCGACAGTTCTTATACCCTATTTCATCCAGAGTCAGAAGGAAGTCCTGACATCAGAGTGAAGAAAGATTGTTTTTTTTTTTTTTTTTTTATTGGTATTTTAAATACTTTATAATTTCATTTATAATTACAATTTTTCTAGATTTTTAAAAGTCGTGATGTAAAAGAGAAATTGCGTGTAGTATTACTGATAGCGACAGTTCTTATACCCTAGTTCATCCAGAGTCAGAAGGAAGTCCTGCCATCAGAGTGAAGGAAGATTGTTTTTTTTTTTTTTTTTTTTATTGGTATTTTAAATACTTTATAATTTCATTGATAATTACAATTTTTCTATATAATTTTCTTCGGCCTGATCCCCTTGTATAGTATTGTCTTCTGTCCATCTGCTGACATTTGCAAATTCAGTCGGAAATCGTTCGCATTTCGTAGTCTGTAAGGTTAAGCTTCACTTACTAGCCTAACTTCCCGTGTTAAATATGCTGGTGCTTCGCCATACTTTAGTTTGAAAACGTCTCTGCTTGACATCCAACCATCTCAGTGCATCCAACATCTGCCTTATAGGTGTATATCGATTGCATTTCAGGATGCTTCTCATACCCTTATTTTGTAGTTTTTGCAATCTTTCGATTTGACCTTGAGTGCAACATGAAAACAAAATTGTAGAACAATATTCAAAATGTGGTTTTATTATAGTGTTGTATACATTAACCGCTGTTATATAGTCCATTCTTTTTCGAATTCGTTTAAAAAATCCAATCTTTTTCCCTATTTTTTTACATATAAAGTCGACGTGCTGTTCCATTTTGAAATTTTTATCTATTATCATTCCTAGATATTTTATGCTTTTAACATTTTCGATCGAATTCCCATTAATTTCAATAGTTAATTCGCTATCTATATTAATTGTCATCAACTTAGTTTTTTGTTCGTTAAGCTTCAGTTTATTCATTTTAAGCCATGATACTAGATGTCTCACATCGTTGTTTAACATGGTTCTGCATTGTTCAGTGTCGTCTCCTTCAGCGTATATTAGAGTGTCATCCGCTTTTAACACGCTTTTGCAAAATTGCATGCTTCTTGGCATATCGTTTATATAAATTATAAATAGGAGCGCCCCTAAAATTGATCCTTGAGGAACTCCTTGTTCTACTTTAATATATTCCGATATGGAATTATTAACTTTTGTCCTCTGTGTTCTATTTGTTATAAATGACCTGAACCAATTTAGTTCCTTATTCCTGATACCATATTTATACAATTTTTGTAATAAAATTTCCTGATCAATCGTTTCGAACCCTCTTTTAAAATCAAGAAAAAGTGCAATTATTTTCGTCTTCTTTGCACAATTTTTCCATTCATTTATTAAATAGTTTACTGCAGTCTCACATACTTTTTTTGAATTGCAAAATGGTGTTACTTAAATTATTCCAGTTGTCGAGTATCATTATAGGGCTTACTTTATCGAAATCAGCTTTATTTTTTAATGATTTGCATATTGTTCTTAAATCTTGTAATGATATTCGGCGAAATTTGAATACGCTATCGTGTTGATCTAAGTGATTTCTAAATATAGTATTTTCAATTGATTTACTAATTTCTTTTACACTTACTATAAAATATTTGTTGAATTTGTTAGCTATTATTGTTTCATCATGATATTCTTCATTTTCGAATATTACATTTTTTATGTTGCTTTTATGTTTTTTCAATACTAATGCTTTTATTTGCATCAACATCTCTTTCTGTCCATTGCATTTGGCAATTTTGTTGTTTATATATATGTTCTTTGCAGTATTTAATTTAACCTTGTAACTGTTTCGTATAAGTATGTAATCTCGCCAGCTTTCATTGTTGTTAAGTATTTTGGCTTTTTGATATTTTTTAATTTTTTCATTTTTTAGAGTTTTAACCACCTATTTTTTTGATTTGTACTACTTCTTTTGGTGATAAATTTAGCTGCCGTATTCTTCTTGATTATATTAATTTTGATAGCATTTTCGTTAAGGTTTCTTTCTGCATCATATTTTGTATCCAAATTACTAAGTTCCTGTGCGAAACGATTTTTTCTGTATTTACATACTTCAATGGTATTTCCATATGTCTTTATTACACTTTCCGTTTTTATAACAATTTCAATATTTTCATGGTCCGATATTTTATGATTCCTATCTGCATATACCGTCATGTTTTGCATGTTTGTTATTACATAATCAATAATAGTTTTTGATGTAGGCGTAACTCTAGAATATTCCTCCATTTTTTGTGATAGACAATTGTCATTCAAAATCCGTTCAATTTCTCTTTTGTATATTTGATCTTTGCACCAATCGATGTTAAAATCTCCAGCAATTAAAATATTACTTGTTGTTTCAGTCAGTTTTTCAATACTATCTTCAAAAAATGTACAGAATTCTCTTTCAGAACTATTAGGCGATCTATATATTGCAAATAAAACGATTTCAAATCCATTGTTTTTACATTTGCATGCTAGAAACCATCTTTGAAAATCTATAGATTTTTTTACTATGTTTGTGACGTTCCATTCGTTTTTAACATATATTGCACTACCCCCAGTTCGTGTTGAATTAGAGAAACACTGTATATTTTTATATCCATTTATTATTATTTCATTTTCTTCAATATTCTCGGTGAGGTGTGTCTCTGATAGAATAATAAATTCGTATTGCTTGTTTTCTGCCATAATTTCGAGTTCCTCAAAATTGTTTGTTAGCCCTTGGATATTAATATATACACTTTTGATTATAAAGGGTGATTTTTTAGCTGATTTGGTTTTGGCAACACTGGTTTTGACAGCTGACGTGTGTTTAGTACCTTGTGTCACTGTCAAACAGCTTCACCTTGGTTTGCAATTTCACCATTGATCGTCTTACAAATGAACAACGCTTGCAAATTATTGAATTTTACTATCAAAATTCGTGCTCGGTTCGAAATGTTCATCGCGCGCTGCTTCCATTTTATGATCGGCATTCTCGACCTTCTGAGCAGTCTATTCGGAAGATTGTGACCAAATTTCGCACCAAATTTACTTTGTTGGACACTAAACCACCAACACGTTTACGTACTGTGCGTATTGAAGAAAATATTGCGGCCGTATTAGCTAGTGTGACAGAAGACCGCGAAATGTCGATTCGGCGCCGTTCCCAGCAGTTAGGCCTTTGTTACAGCACTACGTGGAAAATTTTGCGGAAGGATTTGGGCGTAAAGCCTTTTAATATACAGCTGGTGCAGGAACTAAAGCCAGCCGACCTACCACAACGCCGAATTTTTGGTGAATGGGCTCTTGGAAAGCTGGCCGAGGATCCGCTTTTTTATCGAAAAATTGTGTTCAGCGATGAGGCTCATTTTTGGTTGAATGGGTACGTAAATAAGCAAAATTGCCGCATTTGGAGTGAAGATCAGCCAGAAGCATTGCAACAGCTACCAATGCATCCCGAAAAAGCCACTGTTTGGTGCGGTTTATGGGCCGGCGGCATTATTGGGCCATATTTCTTCAAAGATGATGCGAATCGCAGCGTTACTGTCAATGGTGAACGCTACCGAGCGATGATAACAAACTTATTTTTGCCCGAAATGGAAGTTCTTGACTTGCATGATATGTGGTTTCAACAAGACGGTGCCACATGCCACACAGCACGCGAAACAATGGCGGAATTGCGAGGCGAGTTTGGTGAACAGTTAATTTCACGTTTCGGGCCGGTCAATTGGCCGCCTAGATCGTGCGATTTGACACCATTAGATTATTTTTTGTGGGGGTATGCCAAGGCTAATGTGTATAGGGACAAGCTCGCTTCGATTGACGCACTGGAAGCCAACATCCATGCATTCATTCGTGAGATACCGGCCGATATGTGTGAAAGAGTATGCCAAAATTGGACTCAGCGGATGGGCTACCTGAGACGCAGCCGCGGTCAACATTTGCATGAAATTATCTTTAAACATTAAATTGCAAGGTTCAAACTATCGATTCAAATAAATATTTCATTAATTTTTTCGAATTTTTTGTGTTTTTTTTTTAAAAAAAGTTCTAAACCTCTTAAAAAATCACCCGGTATTTAATTGCTAGTACCCTATTCTCTTTTTTTTCGCTTCTAGTTTGTTTAAGTATACTGGGCATGATCTACTTATGCAGTCTTTCATTCGCTCTCAACTTTAAGGAGGAGAGCATTTTGTTATTGCTTCTTCTTCGCATTCACTAGTTGTATGATTTTTTTAAACATTTTAAACATATTTCTTCTTCTTTTTTGCAATCATTTGATCTGTGATTAAATCCTTTACATTTGAAGCATCTAATAACTTCTATTCCATCAAATACCTTACATCTATCCCATCCAATACTAGGTCGTCCTTGTTCTAGTACTTTCGGGAATGAATCTGGGTCGATTTCTATTACAGCATTGTAGTTTTTGGTATTATTTTTCCTGTTTTCATAATATTTAATATTTAGTTATTATTGAGTTTTGCTCTTACAGCTTTTCTGCGATTTCATTTTCATTGCTTTTAAATTTCATTTTTGTTAATATTGTTCTTGGTTTAACTTTATTTGGTACTTTTACTTCATAGCCTTCACCCATTTTGTGTTCGATTGCGCTTTTAATTTTATTTCTCTCTTCATTATTTTCACTTTCTATTATAATAATGCCATTGTGTGTGCTTTCAATATTTGAAATTCTTAAATTTCTTGGATCAACCTTTTTATTTAGATCTTCTTTAGTTTTACTACTATTTTGTTTCTCTTTTGGTTTTATGATAAGTGGCATTTCTTTTCGAATGATTGGTAGCACTTTTTCTTGGGTTCTGTCATTTGCTTTTTTGACAGTGTCTGCAAATGACAATTGACTTCCCGCCATTATTTGTTTGTTGTTTACCATTTTTTTAACCTCATTGCACATATTAATGTTACAGTTTCTCACTTCATGACATATTTTTTCACTGTCCTCCTTAAAGTTTTGTGAAACATTACACATTTCTTTCATTTGATTTACACTTTTTTCACAAACGTCTTGTGCCATTTTCATCGTTTTAGTCTTTCTGCATACCTTGCCTCGATCGCCGCCAAAAGTGTTTCATTTCCATTTCATTTCTTTTGAGTGAACTCTCGAACTCTTCCTTATAGTGCTTTAGATAATCAGTGTTTTTGTTTACGCTTTCTTGCATTTCCCTCACCATCAAATCCACATTATGTATATATTGCATGCAGTCTTCGCATATATATATTACCATGATATAAGTAGCAAGAACTCCACTGCTGTAGCTATCCAGACCCGAACATTTTACTGTTGAGTGGAAAACCTTTCCACATACTCCATCACATCGTATGCCCGTTTCGCCCTTTATCGCCAACATGTATTTATTGCAGTCAGACATCCCTTTTCGTTATTTTTCTATTTCTTCTGTGTAGAAACACCATAAAACTATCTGTTTTACAACAATATATAATTTTATATAGTCCTTTTATTATTTAAATTGTAAATTATTCACCACTGCAAAATTTCACTTTCTTTACTATCAACTGTCAAAATCCAAAAATGAAACCCTTAATCCCGAACCAATAGATAACGAAAACTCTATCGGCTTCAATATAAAGTTAAGGCCGAGATATAGAAAAGTTACATACATTCGTGTCAAATATATAACTTCGCACACACAATGGTTGGAGAAGCTAGACGTTAGGTCCTGTATGTGCCGTTTACGCCTAATATTTATTTTATTTTTTACTTGATGGATGGTAACGCACATTATTTAAAAATTAACCCACTTTCAGTAAGTGAAGCGCTAGATAGACCTGATGCTAATTTGTGGCTTAAGTCAATGCTCACATTGAATGACTCCTTAAAGTCGAATGAAACTTGGGAATTAGTTGACCTTCCACCAAACAAGCATGCAATAATGCCAAAATGGGTTTTTAACTTAAAGCATGACAAACATGGAAAGCCAATTCGACATAAGTCAAGACTTGTAGCTAAGGGTTGCAGCCAAAAGTTCGGGATTGATTACAATGAAAGATTTTCGCCAGTAGTAAGATACTCAACTGTTAGATTAATTATAGCCTTGGCAGTGGAGTTTGATCTCCCAGTTCTCCAAGTAGATGTCTCATGTGCTTACCTGAACGGCGACATAAGGGAAGATATCTATGTATATGCACCAACCTGACAGTTTCGTGGAACCAGGAAATGAAGGAAAGGTGTGTAAACTGAGAAAGTCACTGTACGGTTTAAAGCAAGCAGGGAGGGAGTGGAACAGTAAGCTGGATTTTACTTTAAGGGACATTGGCTTCTTTTGATGTGATGCAGACTCCTGCGTATATACGAAAAACAAAAGGGACGATTCTAACATTGTAGCAGTGTATGTCAATGACATTATCATCGCTTGTACAAATGAAGATTCTGTCATTCGCATAAAATGATCACTTGCTGACGCTTTTGATTTGGAGGACAAGGGGCCAATCGATTTTTTATTGGGCATCGAAATTAACCGCATTTTGAATACAGAATCGATTACTTTATCCCATGAGCAATACATACGAAACCTATTGTCGAAATACGGCATGACTTCGACTAAAAAATGTAACACTCCTCTGGATCCAGGTTCAAAACTTATCAAGTGTTCGAAAGCTGCGTGCACGAAGATTAATCCTAAAGAATATCAAAAGTTGGTTGGGTCGATCATGTACCTCGCTATAAAAACTAAGCCAGATATCATGCATGCTGTCAGCAAATTGTCTCAATTCAATATTGAGCCACATAAGGAACACATGACTGCAGCCAAATTGTGTGGTGAAAATGTGAGCGCACAGCATTTGGTAAAAAACCTCCATATTCCATTTTAAATCTAATCGTATAGATATCAAATACCACTATATCCGTGAAATATATAATAAATCATTAATTGAATTGAAGTATGTACCTATATCCGAAATGACTGCAGATGTTTTCACGAAAATTTTAGGCAAATCAAAGCATTTAAAATTAGTTGAAAAATTAGGATTATCAGTTTCAATTATGTTTTTGAGAGATATTGTATTGAGAGAAAGTATTGAAGTTAATCTATTTGAATTTATACATTGGCAACTCGCAAAACACTACTCTAGAACATGTTCTTATACTCTTATACTGGTTTACATATATATCTAACTAATTCTAAAACTATTAACTACAACTTTAACTCCTTACCTATATGAAATAATAAAACAGTTGCTTGTTAAACTCTGTTGAGATTGAATGTGTCTCAATTATAATCCCTAATACGAATATCCAAACCTATAACAAGTTTTGGAAAAATAGCAGAAAAATATGCGAAAAGAGGCGAATAGGTTAGTAAGAATCCATATGAAGTTAGCAAACCCAATTGGGTAACACTGTTTGCCTGATTTCCACATTTCGGTGCTCAGGTCATCAGGGGGGAAAGAGGACTTATGCACGTATCTAATTCAATCTGCACATGGACTAAGATGACGCTTTTAAGCGCTTTATTTGGGCTCGAATTCGAAATGCCCACCAACCTTAAAAGGCAAACTATCCCTCTTTACACTTTAGATGATTACCCCTCCCAACTCGGTTACCAACTCGGAAGGGCCCACAGACTAGCTAACGAAAACCTCGAAAAGGTGAAAATTGAATTGAAGGATAGTAACGATAAGCATACCAGAAGTATCTAGTTTCAAGTAAGTCAGAGAGTACTGGTTAAAAACCCGGCAAAAAAGAATAAATTCGCGGAAGTAATTCTTCGAAGTAATTTCAATCGACGGCCCTGTTACTACTGGGGTCCAGATAAGCAAGTCGGTTAAGAAAATAGACAATAATCGTCTCAAATTGTACTAACAATTACACTTTTTTTGTTCAGGTAGCAAATATAATCGGCAACCCATCTAAAAAATAATTAAGTTAGCTATTTTAGTATGGTAGTTTTTGTAAGTTTTTGTAAAAATTTATAAAGATGTACTTCCTGGTGTTATCACTAGCCCAAAGTTATGCAGAGGCACCCTTCACAGTCAACCCGTTAAAGGACACGCTGGTACTGTTCGAGACGATAGGAGAAGCATTTTTTATAAGGACCGTTCAAACAAAATTCACACCGACTAGTGTCAGTTATCACGTCAAAAGTGGCAGTGATCGACAGTCAATAGAGCCCTCAATCCTTAATGACCTCTACCAGGCTAAACTTCATCCATTCATTCTGGTCATAGACAACATTACGGACGTTCTGCACAAAATGGTATCGAAGAAGAAGTCAATTTTTGAAGACCTATTTATCCTACTTCAAGCAGCCAAAACATCGGTGTTCCCAAACGAAGGAAGTCTATTGATCAAAATCACCATCCCCTTGCCGGAACCTTTACGCAACGAGATCCATAAAGTATATAATTTACCAACATCCTTAATAAGAAATATAAGTACATTGCATAGTCGGAGAACCACGCATTGCATAGCCACCAAGAGCAGTCACAGTGCACATCAGTATTCTACGCGAAAACAGAGTCTACGATTGAAGTTTGCAGTTACGAGGGCCCAATTATAACCACAAACTGTGGCCCAAGGGTCCACAAACTGTTTGGTTGAGCTTTTGCAGAATACTGCCACCACAAGCCGTTCCTGTCAGTACATAGCAGTTCCAATCAATGATGGCCTCATTTTGAAATTGGCGTCAGCCAACCAATGGCTGTTAAATTTAAAAAAACCCATTGGTCCTTAACTTCAATTGCAATGCGGCTCGCTTAACCGCTACATTGGAGAACTCAGGAATATTTAAGATGATGACTTCGCTAGTAACTTTGTTGCACTTAGATTAATAATAGACGAATCTTTAAGACCGCGGACCGAATCAAAAGCAGCCGGAGCTGCGCTGAGTGGTTCTGTTTTTTTTTTGTTGATCTGTCAAACAGATGCAGTGAATGGGGGTGAAAGAAAACGCAAAAGTGCAACAGGCAGCGCGTTAATGCTGCAATTTGGCTAGTCAGCTGGGGGTGGGTTCGTTCACAATTACTGTTGGGAAAAATAATAATTTTGGTGGAGGTTTTTTTTTAAGGGGGATTTGGGCGCTCGCAGTCTTTAAAAGGGAGAATGCGAAACCTATTATTGGGATTAAAAAGATGTTGAAATAAAAGAAAAGTTTTACTTCGAACATCGGTTTACACTGTAGATGCTTACGGCGCACTTAGGCTTTTCTCTGTTCGACACGAGCGAAAATTAAATTTAAAAAAAGTCTAAAATTCTTATTTGGAAATTAAGCAAATAATTTAAATGCTACGTTAAATATAACATTGCGAATTTCGGGCCGGAGGACAATCTTAAAATACCAAACGGTTCACAAATATCGGGTGAATCTGTACGGTTAAAACTGTTCTCTTTACTGAACAATGGAAGCAAAACGAAAGCTAACTCGATCAGTTTTGCAGCATAATATTGGCGGATGCAAAATAAACTAAACCTTTGACACAATTCACTCTACTTATGTACTTATCCTTCCTCTATAACGGGTTAGCTTTCTGCCAACGATAATGTTTTTTTTTCACTTTCAAGATTTCTAACTATCGAACATAAAAAAAATTATTATTACATTTTTTTTCTCTTTTTTTTGTCTTGGGGATGGGGATGAAAAAACTTTCCGCCGCAATCACCAACAATCAAACACCTTTGTTTTTTGTTTTGAAAGTAAATCAAGTTTTCTAACTTTCGAACTTAAAAAAATTATTATTACTTTTTTTCTCTCTTTTTTATTGGTAGCAAAACCTCTTTTCTACACAATCGTGACTACTCGTACTCAAAACGTCCTATCTCACAGGCGGGCAACCAAGAAATGAGGAAGCCGCACTGCCAGACTTCCTCCAAATATTCACACATACATGCAGACATCACGATCTGGGGCGAATTCAGCCGTCTTTTCCTTCTTGAGTTTATATTTATGTACTCACTTTTATTCCGATGTCAGGTTTTACTGCACACATATTTTCCAATGTTTTTTTTACAGTTTTTTTAAAATGTTTCTAGATAGTTTTCAATATATTAGACGTTCTTGTCGCCCTATCTTTTTTAGCGGGAAAAGTCCTGATTGGTTTAGTGCTGATTTCGACCCGTCTGCCATTGTTGTAGTTGTCAGAGCAAAGGGATTTTTTTTATAATGTACGCGCCCTAAAGGGACTTTGGATACCCTTATTATGAAGTGACACAATGCGGGCATTCGGGAAGCAAAGGGAGAAACCGATGCACGTTGGTTTTAAATGTTTGTAAATTATAATGCAAAGGAAAAACAGCGCGTGATAGAGCATTCCACATTCGTATTGTACGGTTGAGAAAGGAATCTTTATATTTCACAGTACGTCCGAAAACAGGCTTAAGGGTAAACGGATGTGCATTCCTAGCATGGCGAGTATTGCGGTTGAATTGCTATAGGGGTGGAATGCAACTGGCTATTTCATTTGAGCACTTGTGGTGGAAATACCGATAAATAATGACAAGCAGGAGACATTACGACGATGACTAAGAGAGTTAAGTGATTTCGCGCCGTCAAATATGTGGTCATTTCAACGAAGGTTGTCATTAACACACATACAGAGAATAGAAAGTCGTTCGGTTTCAGTGATGCAAGTGCCATTCATGGATAATGGCAGAGAATTAAGGGTTCGCTTCAAAAGCAGACAGCATTGCGTCAAGATCGAAATTCAATGAGCTCAACATACGTTGCCGTTCCAGTTCAATGTCATTTCTGGCTCGTTTGAACTTTTTTCGGTTTTCCTCAGTTGGGTTGGCCTTAAATGACCGAAAACTTACCTCTTTTGCCCTGACAGCATCATTACAGCTCAAGTCACACGTCACACGCGTTTTCCTTAGGTCTGATATACTTTATCCTGTTAGGGATAAAGCGTTTCATACCCAGGTGAATTAAATTTGTAATCATTTCGGCAGCGGTATCCACGTCGTTATTGAGGAAGCACAACGACCAGTTAAAACTCTTAAATAAACCTTTTAATGTTTCCCAATTGGCTTTCTAGTATCGCCATTCGATTCTTTTAGGAGCTTGTTCTTTAACTGTGTGGCTGGAGTACGAGAAATTCGCCGGTGTGATACAAAAAAAACTAAACTCCGACGCTGACTATGCTGGGCCGTACTATGTAGATACTGACGTCAGCTTTCCAAAACAAATCACTGCAGGTGTTATGCCCAGACAATGATTTGCTTTGGTCTGCCAACGAAATCTACACAGCGCGACCCGCTATTCGCCAAATGATACCCTACCCAGCCATAGCAAATGCACGCAAAAACAGACGGCGCTTGCTATAGCCAAGCAAAGCAGCAGCAAACGATAGGGAGTAGGACCAGATGGAGTGCCCAAACACAATACACTTTTTTTGTTTTAATCATTGCAAGTTAACACGAGCGAATGTACGTTGACCTTGGGAAACATGATCCCATTGGACGATGCATAATATTCCGTTGTGCCGTGGGAACCAATGCTGACTAAGCATATGTGCAGTGCATTGGCTGGCAAAGTACATATCAGGTATACACACGCGCCGGATGCACCGTTGCACAATATGGCTTGGTCAGCGACTTGTCTGGAGGAATGGAAGGTGACAACGAGCAGTTGGGTGGATTGGGGCGTCAGTCTTCGGGCGGATCTTGTCTAGCGGAATTAATCGGAAAAAGAATACAAATAAATTAAAATCAAGTAACCGCATTTTTTATTTAGTATACCGGACGGTGTTAGTCCGAAGATTAATTTTTTTACTATTCGCGTCCGCGAAATCCTTAAGTTGCGCCTGAGCAGGGACCGGCAAACTGTAATCCTTTTTGCCTATGAATCCGTGCAATATTTAGACCAGACTCTTCATCGAAGTGAAAGTCGCTGTACACATGGGAGCACAGTCGTCACTCTGGTTCTAGAGCACAAACTCTGCATACACATGGGAACATGCAGTTATTCAAAAAAGGCTAAAGGATATGGTGTGAAGTTTGATCGTGCCATTAGCAGGTCGCTTATGGAAAAATCGTGAGCGACTAAACGGGACCAACACGACGCTTCCTTGCCGGTTTCTTATAAAACCCTTCGCGACGCGTGACCTAAAACAGTGTTTTTTTTTGTTTTTCTGAATTGGAGGGAAAAATATTTATTAGAATTGAAGGAAAAAGTAAACCTAAAAAACGAGGAAAGAACAGTGAAAAATTAACTTAAAAGAAATGATAAACTTGTGAGTGTTGCAATAAGAAATTTTATTGTGGATATTATTCAACCAACGAGAGTGAAATTGTACAAAAAATTTTAAATCCTAAGTGAATTAATTAAGTTTAGAAGGAGATATTTAAAAAATAAGCTCTGTAAAAAAGAACAAAAAAAAATATATATATATTTTAATCCTAAGTGAATTAAATAAATAAATAAGAAATAAGTCATTTATGAAGTAAAGCCTAACAGAAAAGAAAATGGAAGATTTAAAAAAATCAATTACCGAGTTGACCGGGGCGGTTAATCGTATATATGAACAATTAAAAAATGTGGAAAGTCGTGTAGTGTCACTTGAGAGTAAAAGTGTGGTTACCGACGGTAGTGGTTTAGTGAACACCATACAGAGGAGGACCTAAGGGACATCAGTAGACTCCCAGATAACGTTAAGGAGCTACAAGTCTTCGATTGGAGCCCGACACAGTACGTTTCATGTATCCATGCCGTGGAATCCATTTTAGACGATTTCAAGATCGTCAGGGGTAAGCCTATCTATAGAGCCATTTTACAGCATATTAGACAAAAAATAAGGGGAAATGCAGACATTGCGTTGATGCATTGATCTCCTATAATATCTTCGAGGATGATTGGGAGGCTATCAAACGTTGTCTCTCACTGCATTACGCGGATAAGAGAGACATCCGTACCCTTGAGCATCAGCTCAACCAATTGGCACAAAGGGGTTCGAAATTGGATGAATTTTCTGCCACGGTAAATCACCAGTTTTCGCTAATCATTAATAAAATAAAAACGGAAAGCTATTTTCAGGAAACCGTAAATGCTCTGGTAGAAACATACCGTAACCGCGCTTTGGATGTGTTCATGCGTGGGCTATCCGGTGATCTCTCGCGGATGCTTATAATCCAAAAACCACGAACTCTGCCAGAAGCCTACACGGCTTTCTTGGAAATCCAGAATTTGAACTATAGAAACCACACGATCCATACGCAAAATTCTTCCAATTCCATTACGGCTACGATTAACCAGTCGTGTAAGCCAGTGCATGGAAGGTCATGTGAGACTCGGCCCATGGTGCCACCGAAAAGGTTCTTGCATCATTCCGGCCCATCTCACACCTATCAAAACAGCGACAATACTCCGCCAAGCCCAACAGCCCCAAAACCACATGAGAAAATGGAGCTTGGTTCTGTGCAGACCAGACAGGTGAATTATATGAATCATCCTCGGGATGCTTACCCATTCAAAAGAGGCGCCAGATCGGAGGGATACCGTCCAAATTACGGTAAGCAGCAAAGGCTGTATAATACTGAGGTGGTGTATGAGGGGGACACGGAAGAGTACAATCAATTGGCCGAAGAAAACGTTGAAGACACTGTAAATTTTATGACGGGCGCCTCTCCAGCGTTCCATATATAGAATACATAACGAGAGAAGGCGCCAACCTCAAATTCCTCATTGATACCGGCGCGAATAAAAATTTTATTAGTCCTTCAATAAACCAAAAAACTACACGTTTAGCTAAACCTTTCACAGTGCGTTGTGCTGCTGGAAATATAATTATCAATGAAAAAGTCTCAGGTAAATTCTTTGAAAAGGCAGGTAATACTTCAATCCTCACCTTCTACGTTCTCCCGGGGTTGGTGTCATTTGACGGAATTATCGGAGATGACACGCTTAAAGAATTGGAAGCAATAATAGATCGGAAGGAAAACACTCTGACCCTCAAACCTGGAGTCACTATTCCCTTAAAATCTCGAGTCCCTGGCCAGGTAAACGCGGTTCTTGACGAGACGCTTCCGGAAAATGTTAAAGCTAGACTTCGTGAAATGATTGTGAAATACGAACCAATTTTCGGTCCAATTGACACCAAAGAAACGATTAGGACAAACGTTAGAGCAGAAATAAAGACTAATACGAGCGAACCCGTGTACGCCAAGAGTTATCCATACCATGCATGCATGAGGGACGTGGTCGAGAAAGAAATAAAAACCCGGCTAGAGGAAGGAACTATTCGCCGTTCCAGTAGTCCTTACAACTCTCCGATTTGGGTCGTACCCAAAAAGCCAAAGCCATCCGGCGAAAAACAATATCGCGTAGTAATTGATTACAAGCGCCTCAACGGCATAACGATTCCTGATACTTATCCAATTCCAATTCTACACTTGCAAGCTTAGGCAATGCCAAATACTTTACGACATTAGATTTAACTTCCGGTTTTCATCAGATTCCGATGAAACTCGCTGATGTGCCCAAAACTGCATTTTCGACCATGAATGGTAAATTCGAATTCCTGAGATTGCCGTTTGGACTAAAAAACGCTCCGGCAATCTTCCAGAGGATAATAGATGACGTCCTAAAGAATTTATAGGTAAAATATGTTATGTCTATATTGATGACATAATTGTTTACGGCCAGAGCGAGGAAGACCATCTTAAGAATGTCGATACAATTTTCAGAAGACTTGTGGAGGTAAATCTTAAAGTGAATTTGGAGAAAACACAGTTCATGAAGACACAGGTATAGTTTCTCGGTTATATCATTTCTCCTGAGGGTATACAGCCTGACCCTTATAAAGTATCAGCTATATAACATATTTCACCCCCTGAGACGTTGAAAGATCTGAAAAGCTTTTTGGGACTTACATCATACTACCGAAAATTTATTCGCGATTACGCTAAAATCGCAAAACCATTGACTGTCTTGACAAGAGGGGAACACGCGCAGGTTAGAGCTAATGAATCAAAGCATGTTCCAATAAAACTGGACAGTGAGGCCTTGCGAGCTTTTAGCGAATTGAAAATTTTGCTCACGTCATCCGAGGTTCTGGCCTTCCCGGACTTTGATAAAACCTTTAATCTCACGACCGACTCGCCAAACTTCGCGATAGGCGCAGTGCTCTCGCAAGGCGAGTTGGGAAGGGATCGTCCAATCGCCTACATCTCGAAATCTCTAAGTCGAACTGAAGAAAACTATGCTACGAATGAGAAAGAGATGCTGGCAATAGTGTGGGCCCTTGATAACTTGCGTTCATACCTCTACGGGGAAGGAAGATTCGTATCTATACAGACCATCAGCCTCTCACTTTCGCATTGGGAAACACAAACCACAATGCTAAGTTGAAGCGCTGGAAGGCCCGCATAGAAGAGTACAATTGTGAACTCATCTACAAACCGGGGAAATCCAATTTAGTCGCGGATGCTCTGTCAAGGTTGAAGACGGAAGTTAACCACTTGACCGACTCAGAACACCCTGAGTCGGAACCAAGTATGAGGTTGACCCAAAGCGAATCTACCGAAACCGCCGATGAGAATGGAAACAGCGATTCGGCCACTGTTGACGCAGATGAGCCCGCCAACGGCGAGACTACAGAAACTGTCGAAGAATGCCGGTCGTCAAGCTCGACGCTCATAGCGCTGATCAGGACAGCACGGATCTGATTCCGCACGTGGAAGCTCCATTGAACGTATTTCGCAAACAGATTGTGATTAGAATTGGGCAAGGCATAGAAGCTCAAGAGGAACCTCACCCCGGATACTTTCGCTGCTATTCCGCAATAACCGATACAGAAAGAAAACTTAATAATCTTGCTGAAAGAAAAATTTAATCCAAATTTTATCAACGGCATAAAGATACCAGAAAGTTGCTTAGAATTGCTACAAGTAGTTTACTTGGAGAACTTTACCAGGTACAAACTTAGGATTACTCAAAGAACAGTTGAGGATATTAAGAGCCAGGATCGAATATGTGAATTGATAATGAAGGAGCATAGAAGGGCGCATAGGAATAAGGGAATAAGGAATAAGGATCAGCTTCTCGAAACTTATTACTTTCCCAGAATGAATAGCCTCATAATAAAATATACCAAATCATGTGAGGTATGTGATGCCAATAAGTATGATAGGCATCTAATCCACCCTGAATTTCAACAAACTCCTATTCCTTCCTATCCTTGTCAGATACTTCATTTGGATATCATCGAAATCCAAAATGAAAAATTCATAAGTTGCATAGATAAGTTCTCGAAGTTTGGTAAGCTGTTCCATATCAAGAAGAGATCTGTCCTTCATCTCAGGGAGAAAATTATTAAGATCATCCACTATTTCACGGTACCAGAAATGCTTGTCACCGACAATGAGAGTAGCTTCCTCAGTCCAATTATTATAAACTTTATCAAAATGTTGGGGATCAAATTGTACAACACACCTGTGCGTCGATCTGAGGTCAACGGCCTAGTCGATAGATTATACTCGACGATCGTAGAGATCTACCGATGTCTCAAGTCTGAGCCTAAAAGAACTATTGAGCATAACGGTTGACAGGTACAATAATATGATACACTCCGTTACGAAGCGAAAACCAAGCGATGCGTTCTTCGACCGAACTCAGAGATTTAACTATCAGAATTTAATCGATTTTCAAGGTCAACCGGGAATTGAAGCATGAGATTAAAAGAAAACAAAGAGAAACAAATCTGTATAGAAATAAGAAATGAACGCCACCAAAAATGTACAAAACAGGCGACATTATATATACGGCCTCCAAAGGCATAAGGGCTAAAAACACAACACAACATCGATTGGCTTAAGAGTCCATAAGACACATATTAAAAATATCAAAAAAAAAAATATATATAACGAATACTTATAGAGTATAATTTTAATCATCATAATCCACTTTAACTTTATCTCATGTTTGTAATATTGAATTTATATTTTATATATATTATACCTCTTTACCAATTCTATAGAATTTTGTTTCAGCTTTTTAATGTAACTAGTTATCTCTATGTTAAAATAGTTATTTACTTTATAGTTATTTACTAATAATTACTAATAGTTATTTACCAATATATATTGTTACTATTCATAAAATAATATAAAATATAAAATAATAATACTATTCATAAAAAAAAATCAGCAAAATCGTAAATGAATTCGAGACGCTCCCATACGGGAATGAAATTGAAGCGATCGAATTGAAGCTCCGCCAGTTTACGCGAACGACTCAATGCTGCTTTACGTATTTGCGATTCCCAAGGTGAGGAAAGAGGACTATAACTTGCTCCTACTAAGACCATCCATCATTAATGGCACGCAGGTTAACGTCGAGTTCGATAGGGTTTTAGTTAACCAAGAGGAAACATATGGCATACTGCAAAAATGCCTCGCCATTAATAATTCTACGGTCTGCAGAGAGGAGTCACTTGAAAGAATTCCGGAGGATCACTGTGTGTCTAAATTACTCAAAGGAGGATACGCAACAAGCACCTACCGCAAGAATAGGAATGAAGTTGTCGAGCTCATTCGCGAAGATACTATCTTTTTGACAAATTTTAATGGCCAGCTCTCTTCAAATAACTCAACCCAATCTCTGTTAGGAACCTATATCGTGCGACTAAGCAATAAAACGATCAGGTTGAAAAACAGGACATTCACGAGTTCAAGCTATACTTTCCTACAGGCTCTACCACCCGTTATGGCGAATATCACCAATCAAGGACACAAAGTCGATCTCCAACTGGTGCACATTCTCAGCGTTCAAAACATTGAACGCCTTGGTAATCTGACATGGAGGATGAAGTTGCCTACAATTACGGATGCTGCTATCCTTACGTTATTGCTTTGCTTTGCATGCGTCATATGGCGGAAAGTAAGTGGAAAGCTCAGTCTCCCGACCATAGGGTTACCGCTGGAAGCCGCGGCCAGAAGTTAGGAAAACTGTTGATCACCAGCTGCTGACGTCACTTATCTACGGGACGTAGATTTTTGAGAAGGGAAGAGTTAACACGAGCGAATGTACGTTGACCTTGGGAAACGTGATCTCATTGGACGATGCATAATATTCCGTTGTGCCGTGGGAACCAATGCTGACTAAGCATATGTGCAGTGCATTGGCTGGCAAAGTACATATCAGGTATACACACGCGCCAGATGCACCGTTGCGCAATATGGCTTGGTCAGCGACTTGTCTGGAGGAATGGAAGGTGACAACGAGCAGTTGGGTGGATTGGGGAGACAGTCTCCGTGCGGATCTTGTCTTAGCGGAATTAGTCGTAAAAAGAATAAAAATAAGTTAAAATCAAGTAACCGCATTATTTATTTAGTATACCGGACGGTGTTAGTCCGAAGATTAATTTTTTTACTATCCGTTTCCGCGAAATCCTTAAGTTGCACTGTACACTGATGTTGTTTTTATTTTTGCACAGCGCCCGCGCTATTGGCGTTTTTTGGTTTTGTGCTTCTGCACACGTGTTTCTTGTTTTTTTTCTTTTTTGTGCAAACCGATCGCGGATCGGCACTGGATTCATATCCAGAGCTTCAACAACTTCTCCTTCACAATAGCTTTTTCGCTCTGTTTGTTTGAAAATACCAGTTATTCCTTGGGTAAGCCCTTAAGTCCCCGGCCAGTCATATTTCCAATACCTTCCCTGAATAGACGAAGAATAAGCTTTTGCTACACGCGAGCCCTACCCATGGAGTGAGCTGTCGCGCAGAAAATACAAACGGGATGGATAAGGGAACCCAGATAGATTAAAGTTGTCATGTACAATTTAAACTTAAAATTTTATCTTATACATTAAGGTTTACATCACACAATGTAGATACATAAGGGTGGGCAAAGAGCCTTATTTTTAAAAGTGTTTTTTTTCAAGACCTTTAATGTCGTATGTTGACTCTGGTTCATGGACCAGGTTTGGGGTGAAGACAGCTGTCCTTTTAGTTATTTTTGATGGGACTGTCCGTCCTTCAAAGGTTTCCCACCGTCCGTGTGGGCTTTTTGGTGAGCCTGCTGTTGTCATCCTACAGGAGCGTATGATATGGTGCGAGAGCTGGATGGAAATAATCCAGAAACACCCCACGGTAAAATTGCTCAGGTAAAATGACGAAAAAAGGAGAGAAGGCCAAAAATTAAAGAGAAGTGGTGGGAAATAGGAGGGATGGAGGAGACCAACGTTTTGTTCGTTTATTATAACACAACAAACTCCACCCTTATCTCCAAAGAGGCAAAACGGGATTTTTTCATAGAGAATCGAAGTAAATGGCTCCAGCGATATGATGCCTGCCCCTAAAGGGGAAGGTTGACACCATGACGTATGGATACGTTTAGCTACAAGACGATAGACATCTACATTATTTCAATCGCTCTTGGCGAGAGGTTTCACATCACAGAGCGGAATGATCTCAGTTACTCTTTGCGTACCAATCCAGATTAGATACGCGAATTAGATCTTATTCGTGGTCCTCATAACATGGTTTTAGATCGCTCACGTTCCAGGTTCCAGGTTCCACGCTCGTTACCGTTATTGCTGATTATTGTATAAGTCCAAGGCGATAACCTTTTAAGTTTGGACCGACATATTTCGGTGCAAGTTTAGCCGTGTAGTAATTCGCAGCGTCGGATAGTATGAAATTCCGTTTCTGTACCAACTCATTTGTTAGATATGGCACGTCTCCCCTCCGAAGGTTATAAATATTAGAGACCTTCTTGGCTGCCACCTCTAATCTTTCCTAATATCCTAAGCTTCCTAAACTGTTCTTCTGTATCATGCGTACTATTACTCCTATCAAACGGTACAGAGGTTAAGGGCGTCATGCCGCCAGCAAAAGTCACCATACCTCGACCAAAATTTGCGTAATACGGCGATACGCCTTATACTTCGTGCTAAGCTTTACGTATACAGCACCCTACTTTCGCTAATTGTGTGTTTCACGCTCTGTGGTTCTCTGACACATACGCTCTAAGAGTCGTTTTAATTATCTGGTTTATACATTCTGCGGGGTTCGCTAGGGGATGATTATGAGCTGTAAACCTTATCGTCGACCCATACTTATCGCTTAAAGACCTAAATTCTTTACTATTAGACTGTGGACCATTATCGCTTACTATAAACCTGGGGACACCGAATAACAAAAAAACGTTGTCCTCCAATTCTTTACAAACCGATTTATATGTAACAGCCCTTAAGGGAAACAACAAAGGGAATTTAGTGAAACAATCAACCACTGTGAAATATAACAAAAACCACTACTCGACTTTGGAAGTGGACCAACTAAATCAACACCCGGAATGTCCCACGGATTGGTAACTCCTTTCCTAGTTATGATGCGTAATAACCCTAAACCTTACACCCTCGAGATATGGTCGAAGTTTTTCTATTGTCCATAAAACCGCTAAACATTTTTTCTGCGTTGTGAAATAATTCCTCTCGCACCTATTTAATGACCTGCTCAGATAGCAAATCACTTTCCCTCCGTCGTCAAAGGTTTGATCCGAAGCATCAGTTTGCACAACGAAAGGCTTCGAAAAATTCGGACACGTCAGGATCGGAGCTGTTACTAGGCACTCCTTTGCCTTCCGAAAACTTTCTTCATACTCATTACTCCAATTAAATCTATTATTCTCCGTTAAAAGATCGGACAACGGCTTTAACATAACTGAGAAGTTAGGTATAAATCTCCTGCACCAGCATACCGTCCCGATGAAACTCCTTACTTGCTTGACGTTTTTGGGTGCAGGAATGTTTAAAATACTTTCTACTTTCAAATGCATGCAAACCCTTTCTATTTACTACATAGCCTTAAAATTTCAGCGACGGCCTTCAAAAATGGCATTTCTCCTAGTTCCCTATCTAAGCCTTCTGGCATGTTCGTCTAATTCCGAAAGTTTCGAAAGTTCCCCACTATGTGGAATCGTTGCCACCGAGTTTTGGCTTGAAAAACTCCACTCTTATGTTATCTTATGTTAAATCCGGGACGATTCCCGATAGAGCCCAAAAATCTGCTCCTAATATCAAAACGTGAGGAAAAGCTCAGGAATCACGAGGCACCCTAATACAACTACATTTCCCTGCACCGCAATTGGTAACGTCACTACACCTCCTACATCTATTTTTGGACCGTCCGCTAATCCTATTAGTTTTGCCTTTATCTAACGTAATTCCTAGAGAACGTAGGATGTTCCAATCATCTCTGCAGATAATGGATCGCTAAGCTCCTGAACCTAGTAATCCTAAAACTGAATCCCATAAACACTAACACTAAGATGTGGACGTCTGTCCCCTTGATTTGCCGCAAGTGTGAAACCAATACTGACCATCGGCTGGTTAGCAGCAGGCAACCTATCGGAAGCTAACGGCGCTCTCGTCTTGCCGACCTGAGAGTGCGTTTAGCGTTTCCCGAACAATTCCTACAACCCCTACGATTAACCTCAATTCTACCACAACCTTAACATCTCCTAGGAGCAGAAAAAGAGTTTGCAAAATTACCTTATTGGATACAGTTAAAACATCTCTAACTGCACTAAACCGACAAACAAGTCCACCGATGACCTGAAAAGTTGAGACTCACCGACTTCTCTCGCTTCTCGCAATTCTTCCACACGCTCCAAGAATGAATTTACAGATGCACCGCATCTTTCTTCCGAAAACTTGACGTCATATTTCGACAAGTTTTCTACCCTATCTGGCTAAACAAAAATGGGTGCACTACTCGGATGCTCTGTTACCGATATTGTATTCGTTTTAATGGCTCGTTTTTCTTTTTCTTCATCTTTTGAGTCAGGACGTGATCTTTCAATTCGACTCATTGCCCACTCGATCTTTGTAAGTACCTTCGAGTACTCTGATGAATCCCGTTGAGAAGGATCTCCTAACAACCCCTCGATTTCGAAAATCTTTGCCCGCACCGCTCCTTTATCTGACTGGAAATCGAATGGGTAGTCACTATAATCGAGTGACCCGCGTTTTTCTAAATCCCTAGCAGCTCTCAAAGGCTTCCGCATTTTATCGACAGGATTCTGAGCTCTTCAGCCGACTACCTATTTATTTCCATGATCTAGTAAAATTATGGAAGAATCAATTAAAAAAATAAAGCTTCAATCATTCCCGTTACAAAAGCAAAATAAATTTTATCTAAAACTGATGCACCCCAAACTGAACCTAAAACCTTCCGAAAAAACTTTCCACAATAAATCACAATGTTCTTATTACTATTTCAATATATGTCGAACTCAGAATTAAAAGAAACAAAAAACAAGTTTAAAAAGAAAACAAAATTTAATAAATAAAATGCACGATGCTAACCCTAACTTTACATGAGAAATTATCTATTTTGATTTTACCGCAACGACAAAGCGAAGTATTACACAAGACGAGAGAGAAAAAAAATGCCGCTGATCACTTATGTAAAACTAAAATGTATGGAACTACGCGCTGAATATGATCTATATACATACATACAATGTGTATGAGATTTAAGGGAAAATTAAATGAATATGATATTGTATGAAATGAATTACGAATATAAATGTATGTATGTAATTATGATATGATACGAAAATGAATATATGGAAATGATATGTATGTATTTGAAAAGAAAAAATTGTAGATAAAAAAAAGTCTTGTCGATTATGATTCGCTGATTTCCACAAAGTAGGTACGTAGATTTGTTGTTGGCAGCAAACAAGAAATAAATCCAGAGATGATTGAAGCAAGGAGATGCCAAACTCTTACCTCCCTTGCCCGTCGAAACCCATTTGTTTACATTTTTTTTGTTGTAATCGATTTCCAGTGAAGGCCATGTCGGTGAATATATGTGAACCTGAAAGAATCAATTCAGCAATCGAAAATTTTTGGTCTGGACGCACCTATTTATCAGTGGTAAGTATTTTGACATTTCTCTTAATCAAAGTAAACAGTCTTTCAGATTTTTTGTATTCTCGTGGTTTCGTAAGTAAAATGTGTAATTTCTTTATTAAATTTAACTTATTTTGCATATCAAAGAACATTTTTTTCTTCTAGTTTTTATTTTCTTTAATTTCAGAAAGAGTCCATCGCCTACGGATTTAATGTTTAAAGGAAGATGCGTCATTGGATAGTCATAAAATAAAATTGAAGACTAGATATTTTATTACAAATGTGTATTTATTTTTGATAACTATTGCATCATAAATTAACATAGCATAAAATACAAGACATTTTTTTTTCGATAAAATAAATAAAATTATTTTTCTATAAAATAAATAAAATTCCACAATAGTAAGATTTTTATCTAATTACACAAAGTCACTGTATAGCTTCGCAAGAGTAGCATAGTACAATTTTCAGTTTTCCGCTCAGTCATTCAAAATTGAAATATTCGTGCAAAAATAAATGACCTTGACTCTTCCTTTGGCCGGTATGTGTGCTCATATTTAAGGCACCCCAGTACATATTCGGAAATTTTTTTCATATTTACAAGACTCATTTTAAACACTTTATTTAAAAACAAATCTTAATTCACTTTGAAAACTTTTAAAAACTTATGTTTGAATATTCACCTCATATATGACAATAGATGCATTCAGTAAAGCTCAGTAAAATTGTATTTCATACCTCAAATGAAATTAAGTGAATGTACTCAGCTTTACTTGTGGTATTTAAAGTTCCCCATGGAAACACATGTAATATTTACTTATTAAAATGTAATTAAAATTTAAATTACAGTGTATAAGTGATTGCCGTAAATTAATACACAATTGTCACTATTCATGTTTTGTTTAGCATTATTATTATTATTCTTTTACTGATTTTTAATTTTTGAAAATAGTAAAAGTTCTATTGATCTTAAATGCACTTAATCTTCGAAAATACACAGCACAGCTCTACAAAAATACTGTTTGCCTCGCTTTCACTTCAGAATTGTTATATTAATATAATGTTCAATATTTTATATATTTATTTCATAATATTGTATTTGAATATTTCTTTTATAGTTTTGTAAACGTTGTTGCCTAAATTGTTAACTTTTCTATTTCGCTCTTTTTTCCCTTTTATCATTTTAATATAAGAATTTGTATCCAATTTAAATTTAACTCTCATGCTAACCTAAATCAAATTTTAAAATTTAGTATTGAATTGTAATATATAAATAAATCATTCCTGATAACATTTACGTCATTATAGCTACTTCATTGTAATCTTTGTAAATGTTTTAAACTAAATAAATAAATATCAAATATCAAAATTGTGCAGAAAAAAAAGAAACCAAAAAACATTCTGAGAAAATTATACTTGTTGTTTTATATAATTAAGGCTCATAAACTAATGCTTTCACTTTGCCCAGACGTTCAGAAACTCTTTGAAATAATACGTACTATTCTAATTTTCCTTTTTAAATGTTATTATTTATTTTTCGATCCATATTTAAAAAAATACCCTTGCAAATAAATTCTGGCTTTTTTTGCTCCTTAGCGAAAAGAGAAAGCGGAATTTATAAAAAAAAGGAATGCTTTGCGACCTGCCCAATTTCATATAATAAAAAAATCTTCAATTATAGAATTCACATCAGTGAATTGCATGAAACATGGCTTCTTTACATTTTCCGTGAAGATTCATATTATTTTAGGATGAACAAAAGTATTCCCTCATTTATTTGTTTGAATATCGCCTAAATATGAATGCATTATTTTTTAGTACAGCAATTATTATATCTAATTATTTGTTGGCAACAACCAATATACATTTTTTTTATTGTTGGGACCTCAAAAATTTTTGAAATTGTATGAGTTTATTTGTGTAACCTAAATTTAGTTCTCGTTTTCTTAAGTTTTGTTTTATTATTTAAAAAATCAAAGCAATCCAAAATATTTCAATATTGTTTAACAATTTAAGTTCTTTATTTTATAACTAGTATCTGCTGAACGAGTTTCTACTTTCCAGTGCATTTGCTAAATGCATTCTATCTGTGGTGTATGTTTAATTTTGGCCATTTCCGCGTTTTATTAGATTCTATTTCCGGCATCTTCGTTTTTGGTTTGTCGGCGAGGTCGGTGAGGCGTCGGTGGAAAAATTGGTGGATTGGCGAAGAAATCGTGGTGAATTGACGAATTTACCCATACTTGTTTAAAAATATGATAGTATGGGTAAATTCGTAAATTTTTTGGAATTTAGCTTCTAGGCAGGGTGTTTTGACTGGAAAGTTTGTATCTCTTTGCTTCTATCATCTCTGAACCTGGGGAAACAAAACAGAGACAGGTAAAATAAACTTTATAAAAATATTACAGCAAACCTTCCCGAAAGACACACACACAATGTTGATTGAAATAAGCTTCCAATTTTGTAGAAATATATATGTACATATATCGATTCAAGATTATAATTAAATATGGATGAGCATTTTTTTATTCTTATATAAAGGGCCCCACGTTAAAAATTTTTATAAGTTCGAAAGTTAGAAAACTTAAATGGGAAAAAAACAAAGGTGTTTGATTACTGGTGTTTGCGGCGGAAAGTTTTTTCATCCCCATCCCCAAGGCATTATCGTTGGCAGGAAGCTCCCCCGTTATAAAGGAAGGATAAGCAGATAAGTAGAGTGAATTTTATCAAAGGTTTAGTTTATTTTGCATCCGTCTATTATATGGTTAACCAAAAAGCAATGCCAGACTTCCTCCAAACATTCCCACATACATGCAGACATCACGATCGGGGGCGAATTCAGCCATCTATTCCTTCTTGAGTTTACATTTACTCACTTGATTTTATTCAGTTGTAAGTTTTTACTGCACACCTAATTTCCAATGTATTTTTATGGTTTTTTTTTTAAATGTTTCTAGATAGTTTTCAATTAAAATTAGACGTTCTTGTCGCCCTGTCTTTTTTGGCGGGAGAAGTCCTGATTGTATAAATGATGATTTTGCCCCTTCTGCCATTGTTGTCAGAGCAAAGGAATTCACATTCAGAGCTCCAACAACTTCCCCTTCGGCTATGATCTACAACCACACCTGAGTCATTCACAATAGTGTTTTCGCTCTGTTTGTTTGAAAATAACAGTGATTGCTTGGGTCCGCCCTTATGTCCCCGGCCAGACATATTTCCAATACCTTCCCTAAATAGACGAAGAATAAGCTTTTACTACACGCGAGCCCTCCCTAACGAGTGAGCTTTCGTGCAGAAAATAAAAATGTGATGGATGAAGGAACCCAGGTAGTTTAAAGTTGTCCTGTACAATTTATACTTAAAATTTGATCTTATACATTAAGGTTTATATCAAACAATGTAGATAGATTAGGGTGGGAAAATAGCCTTATTTTTAAAAGTGGTTCATATCAAGACCACTAATGTCGTATGTTGACTCTGGTTCATGGACTAGGTTTGGGTCGGGGACACCTGGGAGACACGCAACAACTTGATGAATGGCAAAAGGTCACTGGAGGAGCTCCAGCAAGATTGGGGCAGATTCGATGCGCAAAGGGTAATTTCTCACCAAGGCTGTGAACTGTGATTCCACCGGTACTAATTTATATCATTAAGTACCGTGTCAATGGGGATCATGTTGTTCAACATTTTACTGAGATTTCTGAATGTCGAGTTTCCAAACCCTCCAATATTGGGCGTTAACTCCGCCCGGGTATAAGTTATGATACCAGGGCAGTTTCGTATAAACTTTGAAGGATTTTAGGTTAAGGAATTGATAAAAGAACTTATTTATAATTAGATTAAGATATTTCAAGCCTTAAGGTCTTTACCTATGTTAGTGCTGTAGATTTAAAATTTCATGTAAAATTACGGTTTTCTTTGAATATACATTAATAATATCTAGTAATAGCCAATGTTAGACTTAAGATTTCATCTTAAACTATATTTTGATTTTAATAAACATAACCAATAATAATAGCAAATGTTAGACTTAAGATGTATTTAGAAGTACGTTTTCTTTGAATAAACATTAAAAATAGTAATAGCCTGTGTTAGACTTAGGATTTCATCTAAAACTACATTTTGATTTGAATAAACATAACTAATAATAACTGCAAATGTTAGACTTAAGATTTGATGTAAAATTACGTTTTTCTTTGAATAAACATTAATAATAATAATAGCCACTGTTAGACTTAAGATTTCATTTAAAACTACATTTCTATTTGAATTAACATAATTAAAAATAATAGCCAATGTTAGACTTAAGATGTAAAATTATGTTTTTGTTTTAATAAACATTAATAATATTAATAGTCAATAGTAGGTTTTAAACTTTATTATATACAAAGTAAATCAGTCCTAATTAAAATAAGACATTTATAGCCATTGCCCGATGTAATAACTTTGTCCGGCTTACGCAGCAATATCGTTTCAGCTTTGCAACAGCAGGTCAACCAACGGAGAATTGCTGATTTGACTTCCGAACCTACCTTAAGTTTCGACTGGCTTTTTGTTTTCGTTTTAGTTTTTGCTTGCAAGAAACCAACATTTTGGCGCAGCCGGTATGATTTGTTGTAAAGATACCGGTAGTAGTTTCTGGAAATTTTTTATTTATTTTTTTTGTCATTCCTCGGTATTCCTGATAGTTTTCGTGTGTGTGTGAAAAGTGAACAAGAAAAAAAGAAACGTAGGTTTACCATGAAAAAGAAAGAAAAGAAGAAAGTACAAAAAAAAAATATAAATGAAGACTAAAAGAAAAACATAAAAGTGAACAACAAGAAGAGTGTACAAGTACTGTGGTAGGGTGAGTAATAACGTGTTAGAACAACTTCTTATACTATATTAAATTACGTAAGGGTGTCTTACATTAATTGCCTGGCTTAGGTCGGTTATTTATATCTCCATATACCCAAGGCATTTTGTCTCTCTCTTGTCTAGTTCTGCTCTAATTCTCAATTTGAATTGTATGGCCAACAGCGGAATTAAAGGAAGCCGTTTAATAAGTTGACCAACAGGAAGGGATTACGAGTTCGTAGACGCCTGCCAACTGGAGTCGCAGTGCATAAAAGCAGAAGACGAAAACAAGTATGTGTCTCTAAGTACTACAAGGCTAGTAGGTGAACCTTTTAATCTGCTAAGAAGTCAGGCGCCCAAAACAGTCGCGGACCTGGAGAAACTTATCAAGAGTATCTTGATCAGAAGAACACTGGATAGCGTAGTAGCAGAACCAAAATGCGCATACCAGCAACTGGGTGAAGATATACAGTCCTTCAATAGAAGACTGGGAGGTCTACAAGGTAAAGCGACAGAAATTATAGGCGCTACTTATTCAAAATCCGAGACCAGGGCGCTCCTTAAAGAAACAAAAAATACTATCATAAGAGCCCTTAAAATAGGTGCACAATTAGCCAGCGCTTCATAATATCCTCCTTACAAAAGACTTGGCAGACCTACAGAAGCTAATGGATTTCGCATAGTCGACTGCACTCATGTTGAGGCTAAGTATACCAGTGTCAGGGTGGCGTCCTAGTGGATATCAACGTCCGTCATACCCCACCCAGCAGCACTCGTCTTATGGACACCAACTCCTCCAAAATCCATTGGTTGGTACAATGTAGTTCCCTCGTCACCAATAACTCTAACTCTCGCCAACTCAACTTCTTTACGGCGCAGCTCCCCCTTACATTTCTCACCCATTACATGCCCCAGCAACACAGTACACAAGTAGTTTAGTTCAAGACTCCCCCACGCTTACACAAACTCCAAACTCGGAACGCAGGCGGAACGATATCAGGTAAAATGCGGTTTCTGCAATAAGGCAAATCACACTTACGCAGATTGTTAAGAACGCAAAGTTACCCCCTATTGCGAAAATTGCCGCTCTTACGGGCATAGGGATGACGTTTGCCCTATGAAGATAATGTTTGATGTCAGAACATTACCCCTGAGAATGCAATCGGTTGAAGCACTAAAAAGCGAAGTAACTACTCCTCCAGTCCTGATTTACCCAGATTTCACTAGGCTATTTATTCTGACCAAAGATGCCAGCAATGAAGCGATAGGCGCAATGTTATCGCAGAGCAAAGTTGGCGAGGATAAGTCTATAGCTTAGGACAGTAGATCACTTAGTCCAACTGAAGAAAAGTGCTCCACCATAGAAAAGGAGCTCCTTGCGATTGTTTGGGCTACCAAAAACTTCCGCACGTATTTGCTGGGTAGGCCCTTCATTGTATACAGTGATCACCAGTCCGTAAAAGGTATGTTTAACGTAATAGACCCAACGTCGCGTGTAGTAAATTTTCATCATAAGCTCTCGGAGTATGATACTAAAATCGAGTACAAACCTGAAAAGGTGAACAAAATCGCTGATGCTCTAAGCCGAATATCCAAACCTATAACAAGTGTTGGAAAAATAGCAGAAAAACATTGTTTATCTGTCACTAGGTCCCAGGCACGAAAAAGTAATGAAGAAACCAGGCAGAAATCTGAGAAAACACAAGAAAATGAGATCAAAACTAATGCGGGAAGTTGCGAAGAGGTAAGTTAGAATCCAGATAAAGTTAACAAACCCAATTTGGTAGTACTGACTGACCCTTACGAAATTTTAACAGTTGTAAACGATTTTCACAATTCGGAACTCGGAGGTCATTAGGGGGAAAGAGGACTTATTCACGTATCAGGCAACAATCCAAGTGGAAAGCCATGAAAACTTGTACAGGCGAAACTCGATTATCCGGAATGGCTGGGACCAAGCCCATAACGGATAATCTAGAATCTCGGTTATTAGGTTTTCTCTTAATTTGTAAGTTTGTGGACACTGACTTTCTTTACTTTTTAAATAAAAACAAATACTTAATTAATAAAATACCAACACAACAATTCATTTCAAATAAATCAATTTAACGATGAAATAAACTCAATTAATAATATTCACGTCTAAACGACTTTATTCTTTTATTTTCCTTTAGCAAATGTTCGTTAATGCGATGAATTTGCATTATGTCCTGTGGCATTATTTGAAAAATCTAAAAAATTTAAAAGCGTAGCACTCGCCTCTATTGCCAATTGGAACTTTTTGCATTTCAATATCTTCTGATTCACTAGAATGAGATACATCCTCATCACCAGGTTTAAGTAATTATTGACCATTTCAATAATTTCGGCCTCCATTAAAATAGCAAATGTTGGAGTATTTACATCCAAGTCCATCCAATTTCTTATTTCTTCAAAATCCTCTGCATAGTCCATAATTGCAAGGACATCATTACTGGCATCTTGATAAAAAAATATTTTAAAAAATAGTGGTGAAGTGCAAGATAAAACATCTAAGCCCCTATGAAGGTTACCTTTTTCGTCATTTACCATACTGATTAGTTTAGAATAAGCTGGAGCTAGCTAGGTTAGTTTCGTGATGTCTTTCCCTTCTCTTTCTGGAGTCCGTGGACATTTTCATTTTCAACCCTATTACTTGCTTTTCTTTCTTTCACTTTTCCATCTTTTTAGTCCGTCCGAGGTCTACGTAAAGTTATTTTTCTCCACTATTGTTTATTTTTTTTGCACTTTACCAATTTGGCATTGGGTATTTGGCATGCCTCGTAAGTTTCTCAATACAATGAGTGAAATCCTGGAGGCTGCTCTAAAAACTCTTAGCAAATGGCAAACTACTAAGAACAAAACGTCAATCCAGCCAAGACGGAGCTTGTTCTTTCTACCGGGAAGTATAGTATTTCATCGGTGTATAAATTCCTTGTAATTCAAGTATCTTGGCATTATTCTGGACATGAAAATTCACTGGAATCGCAATACTCAGAAAAGAATACAAAAGGCTTACAATGTACTTTTCGCGTGCAAGAGAAAGGTAGAATGAAAGTAGGGTCTTTAAACATCAATGATGGACCGGCTATATACTACTAGTCAGACTAGTTTATGGAGCTATAGTGTGGTGGGAAGAAAACTATACAGTACCAGACATTTTTTTCCGCCAACTTTTAAAATTTTCACATTTTTACAGGTCCTTTTTTCCGTCATTATTTGAGAAAAATGCATTTGAAATGAAAAGCTGAAAAACTTAGTTTTTTTAATTTTTGCTTCTGGCCTCATAACTTTTTTCTCGGCTTATAAAATCACACGATGCTACATAAATTTGTTGTTGAGGTTATTTGTTTTGAGATTAGGTCTACAAAATATGTCTAGCAGTATCTAATATATCTGAAGTTATATTATTTACATTAGTTATAGTTATCTCAAAATAGTAGCTATTCATTTCAACTTGATATAACTTGAGTTGGGGTGATGATAGAATCCTCTATTGTACCACATTTTTCTCGCCTGAACTTCAGGAATAACAATCTACGAGTATTTTTTTGTTAGTTTAATCAAAAAAAATTGTCAAATTGCTATAAGCTTTTTTTTGGCGGAGGTTGCTACTATCCAATGGAGCGCTCAGATAAAACTACAGGTCTATTGTACTCCCATTCAGACACCTTACATTTTTCTTCTTTGTTTTGCCGTCTTTCGAAGAAAGATAAGAACGAGCTTCACTGATGAAGAGCTTAGATGTTCGGCACTCACCACGTCAGCCCTGAAATTCCGCCACATGATGCGAGCATAGGCCGGACAATTGCAGTGAAAGTGTTCTGCTGTGTCATCCTCCTCACCGCAGGCACGACAGGTACTGGTATCGCTCACATTTAAGTGTTTAACAAGCAGCCTGCAGTCGATTCTCCTACGAGATAGAAGAAAAGATGCAGGCTTTTTGCAAATGTCCGTGCGCAGTTTGGTCCGTCTACATCCACCGCAATCGCGCCACTGGATCTTGTGCTCACGAGAAACCGAAGCATCAATAGAAGACATGAGTAAAGATGTAGGCAGACCCAACACAGGTTCGGGTCCTGAGAAAACTTCTTCTGAGGCATGCCTAGCAAGCTCATCCGAGCTGTGACTGTGACCAATGATGCCAGTGTGAACTGAGACCCAGACAAAATTCACTGTGTTCAGTCTTCCGACCAAATTCAGAGAAAGCTTGAGTTCCAGCACTAACTTGGACCCAGTAAGAGAGTTTACAAGCGCTTTTAATGCGGCTTGGGTGTCACTGCAAATGCAAATACATCTAGCCCTCCACCTGATTTTCACAATAGCGCATAGCCAATAGGATGGCTAAAACCTCCGCTTGGAAACCAGACCCCTGTTCGGTTTGAAGCCATCCGTGAAAATGCGATGGCATTAAATCCATGGTCCTTCTATAAGGCCCAATTTTTTTAAATTTGTTAAGCTATTGCTTCTATTGTATTGTCATAAGGCTTATTTATAGATGTTACCATTTCTCAAGATATACTTTCAGAAAATGTTTCTTTAAAGCTTTTGGGAAACAATTTCACAAGCTGTACAGAAGGTAGAGATATCCTTATTTAACGAAGTTGCTATAAGGCCTTTCGAAGTTAGTTGGTTGAGGTCTGAAATTTAATAGTTTCTTTAAAGCTTGCTATTCCAAGTCAATAACAAGATTCTCTACAAGGCTTGTGAATAGAAGCATAACATACAATCAATATAGTGGAGATTCGAAACTGGGTTTAGATATCATATAAATATTTATTTAAGTTGAAGAAAAGGAATGGAAATAAATAATCATTACTAATTATTTAGGTATGTATTTCGTGGATCAGGGAAGTGTCTCTAGACTTAGATAAGGACTATAAATAAGAAACCAAAAATATAACACAATGTTTGTGAATGATAATATTTTTATAGCCCAATAATATTTTTATAGCGCCAGTGGTAGTTATTAAAAACAATTGTCAATTCTTACTAACATGCAGATCTACTTTTTTTACATAAAGTGAAATTATTGCCGGCATAAAAGTCGTAACATCCTATATAACTAGGTACATCTACGATGTTTAAGATGATGAAATAGTATCAACTTAGCAATTTTAAACCTTCACTCTGTATTAATCAGTTTGACCCAGTGGATGCGTGATGGATTGGCACGCGAATAGTCTCGAGTTCGAATCCTGGACGAGGCTAAGTAATTTTTCAATTTAATTCATTATTAATTACCTCTTCAGATAAACATTCAAGCAACTTGACGCTTTCAAATGATGCAAATATTAATACGAGCAAATATAATAATCAAAACGAAAAATATAATGGGGCGAACAGTATGATGATACCCTATCCATATTCCTATATGCCCCAAAGAAAAAAGCATTAGGAAGAAGATGAATAATAGCATTTTATTTCATTCTATTAAATTTTAAAAAAAAATTATTATTTTTAAAAAAACGCCTCCAAACAGTGGGCGTGGCCGAAAACTTTGTATGGGCGATATGTTAGAAAAAAATTTGGCTAAATATCTTGTTAAACATATTTTTTTTCTTTCTATCAAAATTTTCGAAGAAAACAGCATTTTATTAAAAAACGCCCACAAAAAGTAGGCGTGGTAAAAAACTTTATATGACAAACTTATAAAGGAGGGCAGTGCCTAACTCTAACTTAAGCTTTTAAATGTTTTTTTCTAAATTGTGGGCGTGGCAGTGGGCGTATTCAAAAAATTCTACATTTAACCATTTCAGAACCCTATTTGGTCCTGATCGTAAATATATATACTTTTATGGGTCTACGACGAATATTAAGTAGTGTTACAAATTATGTGTTACAATTAATATACCCTTAGGATAGGGTATAAAAACTATGTAAATATGTGCGAATTTTTTTAATTTCGTTAAGATTTCCGTAATTACTTCTGTAAGTCCTTTAAGTAACATATAAGAAGAAACTATGACTTTTATAGAGCCTGACAGACAAAGGTCTTAGGAAAAGTAAATAACTACGCTGAAGTGCGCCAGATCGTAAGATGCGTAAGATGCGTAAGATCTCTTACTGTTTTTATGGAAATCAGAAAGTAGCTATCCTTGGCCCTTATGGAAAATAAATTGTTACTTGGAATTCAGTTACCTGTGGCAAGTCGACGTTGTAGTTTTTTTTGCAGAAGTATTTCTGGTGCAACAGACGGCATATCTATAAGACATGGGTCAAAGGATAATTCTCGAGCAAGTTCTTCAAAATTCCAGTGCGCATGGTACCAAAAGCCACCTCTCTTTGAGCGAAAGATGGTTCTAAGCGTGCAATTCATTTTATAAAAATCGAGGGGCGGAGATTCATCAGACGGCCCTTTGCAGCCGAGACATGCCGTACTTTGGAGTTTGGCAAAAGAAGATGGAACACGTATGAAAGGAGCGGTCTGATTATGGCCGTATAGATTCAAAGGACCCGTTTAGGAGACGAGATCCATGTCTTACCAAAAGCGCCCTTACAATGCCAGAAAGTCAACAGTGCTTTTTCGGTTTTCGATTCAACATGATCCTAACCCATAGAAGTTTTTGTTATCGAGGGTGACAACCAGATATATGGCTTCATCGGATATATGAATGGTGACACCTTTGTGCACGAGATGGGACACACCAGTGACGATTCTCCTTCTCGTAAAGAGAACAACCGTGGTTTTAAAAGGATTCACTGAAAGCCCATTACTAGCGCACCAAACATCGCACTTGTGTGTTTACGTTTCAGCATAGCTGGATAAATTCCATCCGGACCAGCTGACTTGAAACTCTTAAAAGATGCAATAGCATATTTGATAGCATCATCAGTCAATACTCCCTATGCAATATACCAGCTGAGAAAACTAAAAGTCTCCGCCTTTGTCCTAGTGTAGGTTTAAGGATTGCATCCAGTTTGCTGGGTCTGTTCCTTTGGAGGACTTCAACAAGCCTGCTAGTTGCATTTAGAGATTCGACCTCTTCACAAAAATTTTTATATGAGTAATTTTTCGACTTGCGAATAAGTCTCTTCAAAAGTTTTTGTTTCGATCGATAAAGATTCCAGTCTTCTACTAAATGGGTTTTTAAAGACCGATTTAGGAGGTTTATAGTTTCTTTACGAAGACACTGCAGATCGGAATTCCACCAGGGTACCGATTTTCTGCGGCGGGGTTTAGAAACAGGGCACGAAAGTTCAAAGCAGCGGGTGAGGACGTTGTTCAGATCCTGAGCAGACCTCTCCACTCCCTGTCTTGATCTAAGTTTGAGTGTTGGCAAGCTCCTCTCTAAACCGTGGCCAGTTCGTTTTTCTCTGATTTCTTTTCTCTTGCGAAGGGGAAAGTTTGCCGTAGATTTGAACTTCGTCATATCTGTAGTGCTGTAGGTTGATTTGAGTAAATAAGATGGATGAATACTTAGATTTGAATTCAACGCATTGCCGTTTCGACGCGCACCTACCAGCAAAACCGTCCGCGTCGAAGAAGTTCTGTCGACTATTGCTGCACCCAGTATTCGACAGAGCAACAGTGCACGGGTGGCACCAACGATAGGTGCACTTCCTCTACTATTACTCAAGAGGGAGTCCACTGCAACCCGTTTCCGTCCGTCAATGCTGCTACCATTGCTGGTAGAAGCACCGACTTTATTTGGAGACCCGGCGCGGGCAGACACAGTAGCTTGGGGAGGGTTGTATTTCTTAATATGCTTGGGGCGCTTCTTCTTGTTTTTCAGTTCAGCAGAAGAGGAGGCATTGCCTGATGAAAGGTAGAGGTCTGCTTCCGTTTGTGAGACTTCCGCCGACCTATCCCGTTTCATAGACGCAACCGAAGAGCCAACGGGAGTCCTAGCGCCTTCAGCCTGTGAAGCTTCTATGCGCCGTTGGTCGCTCAGCTGCTTCCTTTTCCTCTTCCCCTTCTCCTTAGTTAGGTGCTCCTCAAAGCCAGCCACTTCAGGAACCCGTTCAACCGTAGAGATATCATGGGTCAAACTGTGAGCGGCAGTGCAGTGGGTAGCATCCTTACTCATGCTCAGATTGCCCAACGAGTTGGACATAGAGCCACAAGAGTGCTTGTTTGTTCAATGAATGTTGGGGTCTCCAGAATCCGAGCCCCAGCCGCAGTAAAAAAGACCACGGATGGATTTTGGCTATTGCCAGTACCATCTGGAGTATTAAAAGGTTACATGGGTTTCACAGCTTCACAAAATCATTTTTTTTATCGACTTATTAATTTCTACAATATCTAGAGAATATTATCCTAAATTTGCAAATCATTCCGAATAAAAGTTTCGGAGATACGGCTTAGGGAAGGTGCACACTCAATTGAATCACGAGGTTTATTTGATGTTATAACTCGAAACTGTGTTTCCAAACTCGGTTGTCAATAGTTCTCGAAAACTACTCAACCGATCTTGATGATATATAACACAGGTCTTTGAGATACAAATCAAAAGGACCTGTACGAAGGATTTTTTTGTTTTCAATCACAGTTGTTTAACAAAAAAAAAAGTTTACCAAAATTTGCATTTTTTTGTCTGCTCTACACTTTTTTAGACTACTTTTCACTTTTTTTCCTTCTTCACTTCATTTGATCCTGTCACGAGTTCTACTGCCAACGCGGACGCACCTTTTTTCCGAGGGGTCCCCGGAGATGATGTCACAATGGCGACATTTTGAATATTTTCCGTTGAAAATTTCAGAAATTGTTTATCAAATGTATATATTTAAGACAGTAAAAAGTTTCAATAAAATATTTTATCATTACATGATTTTTGAAACCTATAGTTTCAAAGGCGTTTCACCCAGATGTGGTGGTTGGGATCAGCAGTGAATTACCACAAACACTAATAATCTATACGCACTTTACCTCTTCTATCTTTTATTTTATTTTTTATATAAAAAAAATTGTTGAAAATTGACCTTTCTTTTCTTTTCCTGAATAAACCCATGTAATCCCTTAGGTTGTTTATTCATTTGATTTTTGAGTTTTAAATACTGCTCCAGTAGGTTAGAGTACATTAACGTTTATTTTACAGAGGATAGGTTAAAAACCGTTGCCTCAAACACCTCCTCCTTTATCCGGGCTTGGGACCGGCAAGCTGCCGTATAAATGGTTGGTAGGTACTTTAATTCATTTTATAATTCAATACTACCCTTCAAAATTGAACTATTACATAGAAAAGAAATTCATAGGTATTTAATGCATTTAAAAATGCAAACCTAACATATGAGCAAATTTTAAATGTTTTACTTTACTTTAGTTCTTTGTTAGAATATCAGATATTATTTCATACTTAAGTGATATTATATTTTGTTGAAAAACTTCGCATACATAGTGTACTCGAATGTCAATAATAATACGGCTATGATAAACAGTTTTTCTAACTAGTTGCTGTGAGCTTAAAATGTCGCTGTTCAACTCTGTGCGGTCTTTCACTAACTGAAGAATACCCAACTTCTTTATAAAAGACGCTAAAGGGATTTTGGATACCCTTATAATGAAGTAACACAGTGAAGGATTAGAAAAGAGGAGAAAGATGCACGTTGGTTTTAAATGTCCGTGAGCTATAATGCGTAGGAAAAACAGAGGGGGTAGAGCATTCCACATTCGTATTGTACGGTTAATAAACGAATCTTTGTATTTCACTGTACGTCCGAACACAGGCTTTAGGGTAAACTGATGTGCATTCCTAGCATGGCGAGTATTGCGGTTAAATTGCTGGGGGGGTGGAATGCAACTGGCTATTTCATTTGAGCACTTGTGGTGGAAGTACCGATAAAACAGGCAGGAGACATCACGACGATGACTAAGATACTCAAGTGATTTCGTGATGTCTCGATCGCCAATTAGTTTTCCGCACGTTTTTTAATCCTGTCAAGTAGCTCCAAATATGTTATTGGTGCACCAGACCAGATATGAGTGTTGTACTCAAGTTTTGGACGAATAAACGCCTTGTAGATTCTAGCCAGATCAAAAGGGGTGAAATATTTCTTGCATTTCGTAGCTTTCTTGGCGACATAGAATATGTGGTCATTCCAATGAAGTTTGTCGTAAACGCACATACCGAGGATGGAAAGTCTTTCAGTTTCGGCGATGCAAGGGCCATCCCTGAATAATAGCAGAGTATTGGGGTTTCGCTTTAATGACAGAAGACAGCATTGTGTTTTGGAAGCATTAAATTCTACTCTATTGGTTTTACCCCACATAAGAATGCTGTCAAGGTCAGAATTTAATGAGCTTAACATACGTTGCCGTTCTAGCTCCACGCCAGAAGATGAGGGACGTGAATCGTAGAACGAATATGCGAAGCTAAGGGTACTGCCATCAGCAAAGGAATGGATTGGATTAGAATTGACAGACAGGAGGTCATTGATTAAAATGAGAAAGAGATTCGGAGACAAAACGGAGCCTTGAGGGACACCAGCATTTTTTGGTGAGTTGCAGACTTGAAACCGTCCAAACCGACTTATATTGAACGGTCCGAAAGGTAATTTCTAATCCATTGAATAAAGGTAACATCGATCCCAAATGCACGCACTTTCGACAAAAGAAACTCTGTCAAATGCCTTTGAAATATCAAGCGCAACGACCTTACTTTCCATCACGGTGAATAGATTGGTTTCACTTTTCGGTCAGATATGTCATCAAATCACCAGTGGATCTGTTGCTGCGAAAACCGTACTGCCGGTCATTACGAAGTTTTCGGGATTCAAGATATTTCATAAGCTGATGATTTATCAGCGTTTCTAAGACCTTGGAAAGTAGGGACGTAAGTGCAATTGGTCGGTAGGAAGAGACACAGAAGAAGATTCGCCTTTTTTGGGACGGGCTGGACAAATGCTGTTTTCCATCTCCTCGGAAAGAGCCCTGAAGAATAGGACAGTTAGAAAAGCTTACGCAGTGGTTTTGCCAGCGTGAAAGAACACATCTTTAGAACGATAGGGGAAATACCATCTGGACCAGCGGATTTATGTATGTTGAGATCTCGAAGAACTCTTGCCACTGTATGAGTGCGAAAATGGATGGGTCCCACAGAAGATTCTACGCTCTCGAGTACTGGGGGAGATAAAGAACAATCTGACAGTTGGAGTGTCATTGCAAATGAATGTCGGGATAGATGAAGAGGCCGAATTTTTAACATTCTTAACAAACGACTAACAGTTTTTACTACCGGTGGGACTTTGTAGTATTTTTTGCCTTAACTTTTGGTAGTAGGAGAATTTGGCACGATTAATGTGGGCATTGCAGTCATTTCTGGCTCGTATGAACTTTTTTCGGTTTTCCTCAGTTAGGTTGGCCTTAAATGACTGAACACTTACCTCTTTAGCCCGGATAGCTTTTTTAGAGCTCAAGTCACACGTCACACCCGTTTTCCTTAGGTCTGATACACTTTATCCTATTACGCATAAAGCGTTTCTTACCCAGGTGAATTAAATTTGTAATCATTTCGGCAGCGGCATCCACGTCGTTGTTGATGAAGCACAACGACCAGTTTAAACTCCTAAAAAAACCCTTTAAAGCTTCCCAATTGGCTTTCTCGTATTGACATACGGTTCTCTTAGGAGCTTGTTCCCTAACTGTGTGGCTGTAGTACGAGAAATTCGCCGATATGATACAATGGTCTGACGAACCTAAAGGCGATAATACATTTAAAGTGTATTTATCAGGGTGAGAGGTAAGAAACAAGCCCAGAGTGTTGGCGTTTTGACCGCTAATGTCCGGTATCCATGTCGGCTCATTTACAATCTGGGTTAAAGTATAAAAAGATCTCGACATACGTTCCTTCGGCTGTTGTCTGTCCAGAATGTCGAAGCCAACTTGAATTGTGTATATTGAAATCGCCCGCAATGACGATTTCAGTACGAAGCTTCTCTCTCGCTGCTGCCGATTGTGATATATATTCGGCTTCGGTGGTGGTTAAAGCCACTGAAGACAGTTTTTTGGACCCCCATGTGATGGCTGCAGTCTTATCGCCAATGGAAAAAGCGTAACCGGTGTAAGATTATCGGTCATCGCTGCCATAAGCCCAGCCAGCATCAGCAAAACCTTTCAACCCCCCACCAGCCTTTCTATAACAAATTTTAAAATTAAGTGTATTATTTAAGTACCTCAGTATGTGCTTGGCAGCTGTGAGGTGTTCAGCGTGCTATTGACATTGAACTGTGAAAGTTTATACAATAAATGTAAAATTTCAGGCCGCGTTGAGACACCTACATACATACAGTAATGACCCAATTACTGACTGGTATGTTGTCCTGTTGATTCCTCTGCATTCAGAACAGCCACTGCGCTTTGCAAATCCTTGACCAGGACTTTAAGGAGTGCTGCATTTGCGAGACTGGACCATGCTGTATTTTTCCAACAAACGGCATATGAACTGCTTTTGCGAAATGCTTATGCTTCCATCATCTTCCCGTATGACCTCTATTTCAAGAAACTGATCAATTGGACCCTTGTCCACGATCAAACTCATTACTTATTTGGGTCTTGATATGAGTTAAAACTTTCGGAGAACAAGGTAAGAGGATGTCATCTACGTATATAGCTTTTATATTGATTTCGTTGTTCTTGTTCAAGGTGTACACGCAGGAGTCAGCATTATACTGTTTACAGCCTAACTTTTCCAATACCTTGGGCAATTTGGAGTTCCACTCCCGCTCTGCCTGCTTCAATCCAAACCAAGCATTTTTCCAGTTTGCGAACCTTCTGCTCATTGCCTTTTTCAACGAACTGTTCCGGCTGGTTCATAAAAAACGTTCTCTTTTAGATCTACATTTAAGTATGTTGTCGTCATATCCATTTGGTGCACCTCTAAATTATATTTAGTAGCAATCGCCAATATCAACCTCAAAGATGAAAAACGAACTACTGGTGAGAATGTCTCCATGTAATACACCCCGTACGGCTGGTTGCAGCCCTTTGCCACTAGGCGACACTTGTAGCGATCTATATGTCCATTCTTATCCCTTTTTATGTTGCACACCCATTTGCTTTTGATAATTTGTTGGCTTTCTGGTCGATCCACTAAGTCTCAGGTCTTGTTGGCTAATAGAGAGTCATATTCACCTTTTATAGCTTTCAGCCATCGTTGATCATCCCTCCGGTTTAGTGCTTCCTTTACTGTAAACGGGTTAGATAAAGTTTGGCTTGAATCGCTAACATATGCATTAGGCCGTTGACGTGGACGAAGAGTATATGGACAACGTATCCGGTTTTCCGCCAAGCCCGCATCAGCACTTCCATCTTCGATTTCGCCAGTAGTATTTGCAATTAAATTTTTTGAACCGCCATCGATTTCACCATCAATATCCGCACTGCAATTCCCCGCCATCAGTATCCGCCTTCGTTATATTAGAAACATGATCAGCAGGTTGATTTTCATAGCCAACACATGCCCCCTCATCGGAACTCTCTTTGCTCATAAAATTTGTTTCGGCTTTCTCAATGTCTTTCTTTTCAGTAAGAGCTTTATTTTTAGGTGGTTCTATAAAAGAATAATATTTAGAATTGTTAGACAAAATATCCTTTCCGATATGTTCCAAGAACTTGACGTCCCGACTCTTGGAAATTTTTCCGGATTTTAGATCATACAACCTGTATGCTTCTGATTCTTGAACACTGAACTTTTGACCTTCCAGGCTGTTTATCTAACATCACCACTTTGGAACCACTTGGAAGACTTGAACTCAACAGCAAACACCTTGCCATCACAACGATTGGCGCGTTCCACAACACCGTTTTGCTGGGGTGTGTATTATACAGTTAGTAATCATTTCACATCGAGAAACTGTGTACTTAGATATTCACATCCATTATCAGTTCGGAGTACATTTATTTTCTTCGATGCTTGGCGCTCGACCATAGCTTTGAATAATTTAAATGAATTAAAAATGTCACTTTTATTTTTTAATAAACAGAGGAAACATTTTCGGCTATAATCGTCGATAAAAAGACAAAAATATTTAAGCCACGTGGTGTAGCTACTCTCATACGCCCACATATATCACTATAAATTATTTGCAGTACTTCCGTACTTCGATTTCCAGCATGTTTCGGAATGGTGAGGGTGCATAATTTACCTTTTAAACACGTCTCACAATCAAGCGAATTTGTATTGCCTTTTAAATTTAACCTGATCACAACATTATTTAGGTTCATAAATATTAAATCATTATTATTTATATGGCCGAAACGTTGGTACCATTTCATTAAATTGGCATTTTCTATGCTTATATGCAGCAACCGTTCCGCTTTCATGGCATACAAAAACAAATTATTACTTATTCTTGCACTAACAAGGGGAGTATCAAAGTTTGGAATCACGGATACCGATAATTTTTATATATGTTATAGGGCACCATCCCCTCACAAACAGGGTAAACGGGTAAGACGCACTTCTCCCCCCTTTTCGAGAAAAATCGCTTTAAAGTTTTGGTAGTAAGTAATAATTTTTACTGCTGTTAACAGAAGCGGCGTAGATCAGTGGAAGTGTGCCCAATCAACTGATCGCGTGGTTGCATGTTCAGTGCATGCCCAACCCACTTTTTTTTTAAATTTATTTTGATTTTTTTGCTGTTTTTAAAATTCTGCCAAACTTCTTAATGCCAGATATAAATTAGGGCAAACAGTACCGCGCAGGCAACTTCGATTATTTTTCGCTTTATTCACTTTCCTCAAACATACAGTTTATCGTAGAAGCATTGAAAACATAAGATTTTGTCACACACTGCAAATTTAATAAAACTGGTGTTACTACAATTACAAAAAATATTTAAAATAGTTGTTGAGACTCGTTAACATTCATAAAAAAATCACTCTCTCAATTTACAACAATTGAGTTCATATAAATTTACAACAATGATCCAAATTGATTAATAGAGAGAGAGAAAAAAAAAAGTGGGTCGGGCATGCATGGAACAGGCAACCATGCGATCAGTTGATTGGGCACAATCTTACAATTTTAAATTCATTTTTATTGTTTCCAAAAGATCTTACATACTAGACAAAAATGATTAAATCTAACTTAAAATTAACAGGATACTTATTCTAGGTTACTGGTCCTCCTGCGGACGCTCTAAACTTAACTATTTCACTTATTACTATTACTTTTCGGCCTAAATTATTAATACTTTTTATTTCGTAACTATGGTTTTTGCCAGAAAATTTTTAAAAACTGGCAAACTTTATAATTATTTTTTTCTTAAAATACTTAAAAACTACTACTTAAAGCTATACATATAGAAAAACAAACAAATAACTAAAAACTTAAAATTAATTATGCAAAAACCTATTAATAATTATAATCGGGGGTGATGTGCACTTGCCGCCTCTTCGACAGAGGCACCGAGTGCCAGTTGATTGGGCACACTTCCACTGATCTACACCGCTTCTCTTAAGAGCAGTAAAAATTATTTATATTTACTTACTACTAAAATTTTAAAGCGATTTTTCTCAAAAGGGGGGAGAAGTGCGTCTTACCCTTTTACTCTGTAAGTGGGGGGATGCTGCCCAACAACATATATAAAAATTATCGGATTCCGTGATTCCCAAGTTTGATACTCCGCTTGTAAGAACAATTTTGCCGGATGAATTTTTTTATAACCGCACAGCTGCCTTACTGATGATATAAAATTTGTGCTAAGCAGCGGGACAAAAAGAACATTATGTAATCTGATTTACACTTCTTTTGTTTCAATCAATTCATTACCGATCCCCTCTGATAGTATGTAGTTGTCGGCCGATAGCTGAATTTGTTCACTATTTGGTTCGAGAGAGGCAAACATGCTCCGGTCACAACACATGTGACTGGTGGTACCACTATCCAGAACCCACGTTGATTTTGTTAGCTGCGTGGGCTTACTACATTCAACATAGCAAAATGTGGCGTTGGTTTTGTTGTATTTTGCGCTCGGCAGGTTGATGCGAAGTGACCCCTTTTATGGCATTTATAGCACTTACCGTGTTTCTGAGTCTGTTCTTGTGAATGCGATTGTGGGTGCTGTTGGTGTGCATTTTTATCCCGATGCTTGGAGAAAAACGCCGCTTCGGCTTTTTCATGCAAGGTGCCCCCTTCTCGCCTTTAGCCCTCTTCTCTCATCTTCGTTTTTAACACATGCGGCTTAGGCAAATCATCACGAGACTCGATTGCATAAAAAAATTCTCATATCTAGCTTGAATAATAAAGAATAATTGTCAAGCTTGCTCCTTTTTAGATATTATATGTGACTGACAACGGATAAATTTTCTGGCGTTTTAAGATTCAAGAGGTGTTTGAATAAAGTTACCTTTCTAGCAGGACCTCGTGGGGAATGTACTTCTTCCAATTTCTTCCATGCAGAATTGGATGTGAGGTAATTTTTAATGTGAAGAACTTGAGAAGATTTTACTGATTGTCGCCAGTGTTTTTTCATCCTTTTTTTCAATGTAGCAACTTCGCCATTCTCAGCACTTAAACTCCATTATTCGCTGTGAATAAGTATTGACTTCATTTTAACTTTCTAACAGTCATATTTCTCAATTTGGTAAAGCCCGGCACTCATTGTGACACTCTGGGCCCATGACCTTTGTTGCACAAATGGAATTTGAACAAAATCACAGAACTTTTCAGTAAGACGTTATAAACCTTTATTGAACGACTTAAAAAGTAGGAGAGAAAGTATTCATTATTTATAGGTACAGATCACTACGTTATTGTACCTAATTGTATACGAGTAATATTGAGTGTTGCCGTGTAAATGTTTGATAGGTAGTTTAAGCAAAATATTAGGGAATCACATTAGACGCGAAACTAAAATGTAAATCGCACGTAAAAAGAAACGGGAGAAGCTCGTTCTTAAATATAATCAAATGCATTGCTTGTTTGATCAGTTTGCCAAACTTAGCAGGCAAAACAAACTGCTTTTATACAAGTAAGTTCTGATACCGACCGGTTTGGGCGTATGGTATACAACTTTGGGGTTGTACCAAAACAAAAAACATCAAATCAAAAAACATCGATATATTTTACAGATGAAATAAAATCATTTGCCCGTAAGCAACGAACTCGCCTTCGCGGTCATTGCAATAACGAAATGATATATAATTTGAACGATACAAATTTAGTGCGCAGACTTTAACGGATTAAACCATTGGAATAAGCGCAATAAAATGTAACCGCGTAAATTTGGCGGTACAGGCAGGTGCCTCCGATGGGAAGTTTTCTGATAAACGCGAATGTAAATTATTAAATCTAAACTACTAGATAGGAAATTACTTAGTTGTAGTATAAATTAATTTAAAGGAAGGTATTTTCAGTAAGTAAGAATCTCTAAACCATTACCACTAAATTTCTGAAAAAAAATTATTAAAACATTTGGATGCTTACTCAGATGTATGACTAGTATTATTTTAAAAAATCATTTCATAATAAATTTGAATCAAAAAGTCGATTACATTATAAGTAGGTACTCGTGCAGCACGTCTGAAGTCAATTATATATCAAAATTGACAACATTTTTATAAGATACGAAAAAAGGCAACACTGACTTGCGTAATTGGAACAGTTTCGCCAATTAGTTTTATCGCACGTTTTTGAATACTATCCAGTAGCGCCAAATATGTTTTTGGTGTACCAGACCAGATATGAGCGTTATACTCAAGTCATCGACGTAATCAAGCCAATAAAATCTAGCTAGGATGGAAATATTTTTTGCATCTCTTGAGGAAGCCTATACATTTCGCAGCGTTCTTGGCTAAGTCGCTATTTCGCAGCGTTCTTGGCTAAGTCTACTATGTTTTTCGGTAACACACACACCGAGGATGGGAATCCTTTCAGTTTCAGCGATGCAAGTGCCATTCACGGATAATGGCAGAGTATTAAGGTTTCGATTTAATTACAGAAGACACCATTGTGTTTTGGAAGCATTAGAGTAGAATTCTACTGGTTTTACCCCACTTAAGAATGCTGTCAAGGTCAAAATTTATTGAGCTTAACTTACGTTGCCATTCTAGCTTCACGCCCGAAGACGAAGGACGTAAAACATGCAACGAATATGCGAAGCTAAGGGTACTATCATCAGCGAACGAATGGATTGGATTAGAAGTAAAAGGCAGGAGATCATTCATAAAAATGAGAAGGAGAGTCAGAGACAAAACGGAGCCTTGGGTGACACCAGCATTTATTTCGTGAGTTGCAGATTTGAAACCGTCCAAAGGAACTTGTATTGAACGCTCCGAAAAGTAATTTCTAATCCACTGAAGAAAGGTATCATCGCTTCCAAATACAAGCTTTTTCGACAAAAGAGCCTGATTCCAAATCCTCTCAAATGCCTTTGAAATATCAAGCGCCTTACTTTACCACCACGGTGAACAGATTGGTTCCACTTTTCGGTTAGATAATTCATAAAATCACCAGTGGATCTGTTGCTGCGAAAACCGTACTGCCGGTCATTAAGAAGTTGTCGGGATTCAAGATATTTTAACGGATGACGATTTATCAGCGTTTCCATGACCTTGGAAAGAAGGGACGGTAGTGCAATTGGTCAGTAGGAGGAGACTGAAGAATATTCGACTTTTTTGGGACGGGCTGGACAAATCCTGTTTTCCACCTCCTCGGAAAGAGCCCTGAAGAAAATGACAGATATAAAACCTTAGGCAGTGATTTGGCAAGCGTGGAAGAACACCTCCTCAGAATGTTAGGGGAAATACCATCTGGACCAGGGAATTTGTGTATGTTGAGATTTTGAAGAATTCTTTCCACTGTACGAGTCGGAAGATTGGTTGGATCCAAAGAGCATTCTACGCACTAGAGTAAAGGGGGAGATAAAGCACAGTCTGGCAGCGTTGAAACAAGCTCAGAGTTTGGGGTTTTGACCGCTAACGTCCGGTATCCCTGTCGTCTCATTTACAAGCTCCTATTGACCTCAGCTAAGATCTCGACATACCTTCCTTCGGAAGTTGACTGTCCGAGCCAACTAGGCTATTGAGATATTGAGATGATTCTGATGATGAAAAAACAGAGAGTGCATAAAATTCACTATAAGTTGAATGCCTGTCACGTTAGGGCTTCTGTAAATAAAACAGTAGTGAATTAATTGCCTACGAACATGGAATTTTAGCCTAATAAAATTAAATTCCGGATGGGAACATTGGCCATATTGAGGTAGAAGTTGGTAGGCTACATCACGACGTATAAAAACGGCGTATAAAAAGTTTTTTTCCAAATAACGAATTTCCGAAGCCGGATAAAATACTGCATGAGGTAGGACGCAATGCAAACATCACTAAAATTAGCATGTCTTCTCTGCATACGGTTTGCTATAGTCAGCGAAAGAGTGTTTTTTTGGAAAGAACTAACATCATAACATAAGTTTAAATATGTTTTATTTTTTTATTAATCAAATAATTTAAATGAAAATTTCAATCATCAGGTTTTTGCAGATTTGCAACCCTTAATACGGAAACCTTGTAAGAGCTTTTGTTAGAATAGCACCTTACGGAAAACAAAAGAGTGGGGAACATCCCTAGTTCACTGTACTGCCAATTGATATTGGACAGGGTATATATGCCCCTAAGAAAATGCATTAAACCATATACCATATAGAACTAGCATATAAACACTCGCTTGGCCAAACAGCATGATACCCTATCCATATGACGTATATGCCCTAAAGAAAAATTAATTAAACCATATACCATATAGAACTAGCATATAAACACTCGCTTGGCCAAACAGCATGATACCCTATCCATATGACGTATATGCCCTAAAGAAAAATTAATTAAACCATATACCATATAGGACTAGAATATAAAATAGATAAGGAAAGGCTATAGTCGCTCGGCCGAACAGCATGATACCCTATCCATACCCGTATATGCCCAAAATGATGGATAGCATTTTATTTCATTCTAACAAAATTATTAAATGGTCTTAGGTTTTGGTCCTGATCATAAATATATATACTTTCAGGGGTCTACGAATAGAAGGGGTGTTACAAATTATGTGTCAAAATTAATACACTCTTAGGATAGGGTATAAAAATTGAAGAGATTCGAACGAAGTGTAGGTATCTAAATATATCTACATAAAAAAAAACAAAAATAAGTGTAGGCGCAAGACAACAAAAATCCAGCTGTTCGATATAAATCTAAATTTTTACCCAGCAGATGAGACGACCGAACAACTCAAACAGGAAATCTTGGCCCTAATGCAGGCTCTACAATAAATTCAATTATATCATGAGCAGAGGATACAATCTATGAAGCAAGGATTGGAAGAACCAGCAGCATTGCCAGCTCACTTGTTACAGCTAACGGCAGACAAAATTTTAAATAAATTTCACAGAGTCAACACATTTCAGATCTTCTGATCTGGCTAGAATTCATACGGTATTTATTCGCCCAAAACTTGAGTTTCGCTTGTTTCGCACCAATGACATATTTGGAGCTACTTGTGTTTTGAGCCGATAAAAGAGATTGATTGCATAGTCTAAAGTCGTTTATGTTTCGCAACTGGTACGGCTGTGCATCTCCAACATGTCTGACCTCGCTTGTTAAGTACATAGACGCGGCTCCATATTTGATTTTAAAAACAGCTAGCAGCGCGTATTGTCTTACCTTTAGCCATTTTAGCCCATTCAGCATACAAATTATTGCCGTAAAATGATTACACCTCAGGATACTCCTCATAGCCTTCTTTTGAAGCTTCTGGAGCCGTTTTAAATGACCTTGATTGCAGCATGAAAAAGAATTGTAGCGCAAAACTCAAAATGAGGTTTCACTATTGAATAGATATGTTTTGATCTATAAACAAAGACTTGAACTGATTTGTGACAAGTGATTTTATTTACAAATTTCAAAAGCTTAAATACTATTTTTCTTACACCTAGATCGTGGGAATACAATTTTAGAGTTGGGAAAATTGGGAATTTGCTTATAAGCGCCAGACGAAATCTGATGCAATGTCTGGGCTTGGGGGCAGGTGTCTATTTTATTGTATGCAATGTGGGAAACTTAATGTGCTTAAGGTGAAAATATCGAATCGTGCATTTGGGAATAAGTGTGTTGGGAAAATCTAATAGGAAGGTCATATTGCGTAGACTTAAGTTTCAACATTATCCCCGGCGTTGAGACCCTGGAGCTCAAATACTATGTTTTTTGGATTAAGATCTATCTTGTTTTTTCTTCTTTGGGAAAATATGACAAAAAACAGCAACAAAACAGCAAAAAACGATATGTATCCAATAGTGTATTGATGTATGTCATGATGAGTTAATAAGTTTGGTAGGTTTTGTTGAGTTTTTTGATCTGCAATCTTCTTAATTAATAGGGCTAGGTCATTATCTCCGCGAATGATGGATTCATTTACTTCAATCGTCTCCTGAAGACTATCTTGAAGTGATTTTCTAAGTGGTATTCCTAAGAGCTGACTAAGGTTTAGAGCTGGTAAAAATGAGAAAGATGAGTTTGCTGTGTAGAAATTGTGAGAATTGATTGTCATAGTTGGTTGCTTTATGGCACAATTTTGGGCTAATTTTAATAGTCCTACTCCAAGTAACTTGGTGGTGCTTATATCGGATCCACACTCTATAGAAATAGTTTCTTCTTGTTGAAAGGCGAATATCCAGTGATTCGGGTTGTGTAATTGAATCCACATCTTTCCTGGTCTTTCCTGGACTGGTAGTTTTGATGGTACAGAAAGGTGATAACTTTTTTCTGTGATTGAGCAAATGTATTTCACACTGATTTTCCACTGAATGTGTGTTAAAAATTGGATGGCGTTGCTTGCAGATATATTTCCGCTCATCGATTTGTAGATATCCTTGGTATTCGACTTGTGAAACTGGAAAGTATTGGTCTCTATATGGGGTTATGGCCAGAAACGATGTCGATGGTTGTATGAATACGAAAGAGCCGTTGTGTGGAACAGGTAATGGTATCAGTTTGAACAGCATGAAGACTTGGTTGCCTAACAGTGGTAGTTTGACGAGAAACAGTATTGTGGTCGACGTTACACGGACCTTCACTCTTAAAAGTTCGTATAACTTCGGTAGATTGTGCTCATCGTATCCAGGAAAAGTCAAGTTGGGTGGTATATCTTTCCGGATTTTGTTGAGCTCCTTGTACAGTTGTCTTGGTGATAAAAAGTGTCAACTAATTCTTCCTTGGGAGTATCAGTAACTGCCTCGAGAATCGCTAGTTGAGTCCGTTGAAATCTGTCTATTAACTTAGATACATAAATTGTAACTGAGCGAAGTACTTCTGCTTCTATTAGTGTTTGGTTAAGGGTATCGACAGCGTGGTGCGTTTGAGTCAATCGTTGTTTCACAATAATGAATTGGGTACTTATTGCTGTTATAGACTTGTTGAGAACATTTGCTGTCGATTCGATAATAGATGTTTGGTTTTTGCTCAATTCCAGCAGGTGTTTCTCGTTCTGAACAATTTGTTTGCGATCGTGCCGATAACATCAAATGGAGATCGTTTTGTCCGTATAGCTACACCATTTCTATGTTTCAAGATATCGTTCAAGGCTTCAGATTCCTGTAGTTGTTGTTCTAGTTGCATGATTGCATGGTTACAAATGATGTTGTCGTTGCAAAGTTTCACATTTTTGTTTCAATCTATTGACGCCATCTTTGAGTCCCTGATACTCGTGCCAATAGTTGGACATGTTGATATAAACGAAGAGATTCCACTCATCAGTGATTAAATTAGCTTTACCTAGGTCTTCGAAGTATATTCCAGGGTTGTCATCGAATGTTTTAACTTCCACCGCACCTTGTGGTGCTGTTTGTCCTAAAGCTGTTCGAATTATTAATAATCGCATTAAAAGTGTTTTGAGTGGGTTTATTTTTGGTTGATTTGTAAAAGATAAGATACGTTTTCGTTTAAGAGCTGAATTATCAGCTCTAGTGTTTATTGGAAGGAATCTGCCTTTGAGAGGATGAGTTACGCCCGAAGTTCTTAATATTACTGTAGGCTTAGTAAGTGACTCCTTTGGCGGTTTTTGCTGTATTTCTGAAGGCAGTGGACAGATCTTAGCTATGGATCTTCGTACTTCTCCATTACATGTCTTGATATCGACTACCCGTGCTCTTTCGTCGGGACCTGGAAGTGTCCTGATAACTCTTCCCATTAGCCATTTTAGAGGAGGTAGGTTATCCTTCACAAATTTTATCAATTTTGTCATGAGTTCAGCGGCACATAGTTCCAGACGGTGTATGGTCTGTTGTTTGATTGGGGCTACACGGGATTTTGAGCATACCAATTGTACATTGACTTCTCCTCGATGATTTGTAGACTTCAGATATACTACAGCTCCGTATGCCCGCTGAGAAGCGTCGGAGAAAGCATGAAGCTCCGCACAAGTTGAATCTGCTAACATGTGCCGTGGTATCTTTAGGTTGTTGAGTTGGAGCAGACTCTTTCTAAAGGCAGTCCATTTAGTGTGCATCGACATTGGTAATAGCGTCCCAATCTAATTTTGAGATCCATAACTCTTGTATAAATACTTTGGCTAGTATAACTACTAGAGCCATAATTCCCATTGGATCGAAAATATGGGCAGTGTCCACCAATATTGATCGCTTCATCACCTTTTTTGCATCTGTCCATTTAGTTTTAATGAGGAATTGATCCGATGACGGCAACCAGGTCATACCAAGAGTTTTAACTGATCCTTCCTTTTGATCGGGTAGCACATTTTCCGCTTCACAGTCTGCCTTGGGTATATCCGCAAGGAGTGCTGGTGTATTTGAACACCATTTTTGCAGATGAAATTGTCCTTCTGCTAGTAAACCTGTAAGCTCCTTCTTCATGCGAAGAGCCTCATTGAGGTCGTTGGTGCCCGTTAAGATATCATCCATGTAGATATCTTGCTGAATAATGGTCGCTGCCAGGGTATGCCTGCTATCTCGCTCTTTCGGCCAAATCTTTGAAGACATCTTATCGCTAGGTAAGGTGCAGATTTGGTTCCGTAGGTTACGGTATTTAGCTGATAAAACTTCAGTGGTTGATTTGGAGAGATACAAATGATATGCTGGGACTGTTTGCTGTAGTCATCCATCAATATTTGTCGATACATCTTGGAGATGTCAGTCGTAAATACATACGTATGGCGTAGAAGAATGGGGAGTAGGTCATTCTGCAATGCTGGTCCAGTGTGCAAAATATCGCTGAGTGATATATTCGTTGATGTCTTTGAGGATCCATCGAATACCACCCGTAACTTTGTGGTACTGCTTTCTAGCCTCAGGACGCAATGGTGTGGTAGAAAGAAATTAGGGGTTTTTATTGATTTTCTATCAACTTCCTTCATATGACCCAATTCGATATATTCTGTCATGAACTCAGAATACTGTTGACGAATTAGCGGCAGTTTACTCAATCTCTTCTCCAAGCTGAGAAATCTTCGAGTAGCTATTTCCCTCGATTCCCCAAGACTGCTTGAGTTATGTTTGAATGGCAGCTTCACAATATAACGACCAAAATTTGTTCTTTTTATTGATCTTCTGAACACTTCCTCACACTGCCGATCCCTTTTTGACAATTGCTTCAAATGCCGATGTGACTGGAGCTTCCTCCAAGTTCCAAAACCGTTCCACCAGATTATCCAATGATGAAGTATCGACTCCGATGCCGCAAAATAATTTTGATGGTACTTCAAATGTAGTCCTTCCAATGACTACTTATCCAAGTAAAGTGCAAAGAGCAAATGTATTTCACACTGATTTTCCACTGAATGTGTGTTAAAAATTGGATGGCGTTGCTTGCAGATATATTTCCGCTCATCGATTTGTAGATATCCTTGGTATTCGACTTGTGAAACTGGAAAGTATTGGTCTCTATATGGGGTTATGGCCAGAAACGATGTCGATGGTTGTATGAATACGAAAGAGCCGTTGTGTGGAACAGGTAATGGTATCAGTTTGAACAGCATGAAGACTTGGTTGCCTAACAGTGGTAGTTTGACGAGAAACAGTATTGTGGTCGACGTTACACGGACCTTCACTCTTAAAAGTTCGTATAACTTCGGTAGATTGTGCTTATCGTATCCAGGAAAAGTCAAGTTGGGTGGTATATCTTTCCGGATTTTGTTGAGCTCCTTGTACAGTTGTCTTGGTGATAAAAAGTGTCAACTAATTCTTCCTTGGGAGTATCAGTAACTGCCTCGAGAATCGCTAGTTGAGTCCGTTGAAATCTGTCTATTAACTTAGATACATAAATTGTAACTGAGCGAAGTACTTCTGCTTCTATTAGTGTTTGGTTAAGGGTATCGACAGCGTGGTGCGTTTGAGTCAATCGTTGTTTCACAATAATGAATTGGGTACTTATTGCTGTTATAGACTTGTTGAGAACATTTGCTGTCGATTCGATAATAGATGTTTGGTTTTTGCTCAATTCCAGCAGGTGTTTCTCGTTCTGAACAATTTGTTTGCGATCGTGCCGATAACATCAAATGGAGATCGTTTTGTCCGTATAGCTACACCATTTCTATGTTTCAAGATATCGTTCAAGGCTTCAGATTCCTGTAGTTGTTGTTCTAGTTGCATGATTGCATGGTTACAAATGATGTTGTCGTTGCAAAGTTTCACATTTTTGTTTCAATCTATTGACGCCATCTTTGAGTCCCTGATACTCGTGCCAATAGTTGGACATGTTGATATATACGAAGAGATTCCACTCATCAGTGATTAAATTAGCTTTACCTAGGTCTTCGAAGTATATTCCAGGGTTGTCATCGAATGTTTTAACTTCCACCGCACCTTGTGGTGCTGTTTGTCCTAAAGCTGTTCGAATTATTAATAATCGCATTAAAAGTGTTTTGAGTGGGTTTATTTTTGGTTGATTTGTAAAAGATAAGATACGTTTTCGTTTAAGAGCTGAATTATCAGCTCTAGTGTTTATTGGAAGGAATCTGCCTTTGAGAGGATGAGTAACGCCCGAAGTTCTTAATATTACTGTAGGCTTAGTAAGTGACTCCTTTGGCGGTTTTTGCTGTATTTCTGAAGGCAGTGGACAGATCTTAGCTATGGATCTTCGTACTTCTCCATTACATGTCTTGATATCGACTACCCGTGCTCTTTCGTCGGGACCTGGAAGTGTCCTGATAACTCTTCCCATTAGCCATTTTAGAGGAGGTAGGTTATCCTTCACAAATTTTATCAATTTTGTCATGAGTTCAGCGGCACATAGTTCCAGACGGTGTATGGTCTGTTGTTTGATTGGGGCTACACGGGATTTTGAGCATACCAATTGTACATTGACTTCTCCTCGATGATTTGTAGACTTCAGATATACTACAGCTCCGTATGCCCGCTGAGAAGCGTCGGAGAAAGCATGAAGCTCCGCACAAGTTGAATCTGCTAACATGTGCCGTGGTATCTTTAGGTTGTTGAGTTGGAGCAGACTCTTTCTAAAGGCAGTCCATTTAGTGTGCATCGACATTGGTAATAGCGTCCCAATCTAATTTTGAGATCCATAACTCTTGTATAAATACTTTGGCTAGTATAACTACTAGACCCATAATTCCCATTGGATCGAAAATATGGGCAGTGTCCGCCAATATTGATCGCTTCATCACCTTTTTTGCATCTGTCCATTTAGTTTTAATGAGGAATTGATCCGATGACGGCAACCAGGTCATACCAAGAGTTTTAACTGATCCTTCCTTTTGATCGGGTAGCACATTTTCCGCTTCACAGTCTGCCTTGGGTATATCCGCAAGGAGTGCTGGTGTATTTGAACACCATTTTTGCAGATGAAATTGTCCTTCTGCTAGTAAACCTGTGAGCTCCTTCTTCATGCGAAGAGCCTCATTGAGGTCGTTGGTGCCCGTTAAGATATCATCCATGTAGATATCTTGCTGAATAATGGTCGCTGCCAGGGTATGCCTGCTATCTCGCTCTTTCGGCCAAATCTTTGAAGACATCTTATCGCTAGGTAAGGTGCAGATTTGGTTCCGTAGGTTACGGTATTTAGCTGATAAAACTTCAGTGGTTGATTTGCAGTATCTCTCCAAATGATATGCTGGGACTGTTTGCTGTAGTCATCCATCAATATTTGTCGATACATCTTGGAGATGTCAGTCGTAAATACATACGTATGGCGTAGAAGAATGGGGAGTAGGTCATTCTGCAATGCTGGTCCAGTGTGCAAAATATCGCTGAGTGATATATTCGTTGATGTCTTTGAGGATCCATCGAATACCACCCGTAACTTTGTGGTACTGCTTTCTAGCCTCAGGACGCAATGGTGTGGTAGAAAGAAATTAGGGGTTTTTATTGATTTTCTATCAACTTCCTTCATATGACCCAATTCGATATATTCTGTCATGAACTCAGAATACTGTTGACGAATTAGCGGCAGTTTACTCAATCTCTTCTCCAAGCTGAGAAATCTTCGAGTAGCTATTTCCCTCGATTCCCCAAGACTGCTTGAGTTATGTTTGAATGGCAGCTTCACAATATAACGACCAAAATTTGTTCTTTTTATTGATCTTCTGAACACTTCCTCACACTGCCGATCCCTTTTTGACAATTGCTTCAAATGCCGATGTGACTGGAGCTTCCTCCAAGTTCCAAAACCGTTCCACCAGATTATCCAATGATGAAGTATCGACTCCGATGCCGCAAAATAATTTTGATGGTACTTCAAATGTAGTCCTTCCAATGACTACCCATCCAAGTAAAGTGTTCTGCAACGTGGGCCCTCCGTTATTGATTTTTATCTGTTCTATCGACAGCAGCTCGGGATAAAGTTCTGCTCCGATGAGAATATCCACTTCTTGAAGTTGGTTAAACGTTTGATCGGCTAGTATGATATTCTTTGGTAGCCGCCATTGACTACTATCGACGGATTGGCTGGGTTGCCTGGATGTTATCGTTTTCAGCACATAAACTTGTAAATTAGGACTGTAGCCAGTAACGCGTGACTGAAGGTACAGATTCACTGTCTTACTGACCTGGATAGGGTAATCTCCCATTCCAGAAACTTGCAATGAATTATGTTTAGAAGCTAGCCCAAGTTGATTTGATGAAACTCATTTGCGATCCCGAATCCAGCAATGCTCTTGCCTTGGTAGGACTGTTATTCTGTGAAAGAACATTGATCACAGCTGTTCCCAGGAAAACATATTTTGATACCATATCGTCTGAATTAGTTGTTGACAAGCTAGTTCTATTGTCGATTGTTGGTATTTGAGTGTTCATTTGTTTCTCTTGAACCTCTGGTGTTTGGATATGGAGCAGTGTGTGGTGAAATTTCTCGCACTTAGTGCAATGTCCCGAAGTACAATTTGAGGTTTGATGACCGAATCATAAGCAATTGAAGCATCTGCTCAACACCTTAACTTGCTTGAGTCTTTCCACTGGCGTGAGTTGTAGAAATTTGGGACATTTGAAAATGGGATGATTATGTTCATCGCAAATTGCACATCTAATACCTGTCTCTTACTTCGCTGCAAGAGTTACTCGCGCCAATCCGTTGGTATCATCGAAATTTAGTTTGTTGGTTTTAGTACCCAGTGCCTCCAATGATTGGAATCTATTCTCCAAAAATGAAAGGAACTCATGGAAACTGGGTAGCACCTTCGTTTTCTTCAGGGATTGTTCCCAAATGGTCAGTGTGTTTCAATCCAACTTCCTCAGAAGTATATTCATTAAAAGTGGATCCCAATTTGATGTCTCGATTTCGAGGTTTTGCAGACTCAATAGGCATTCCAATGTCGTGTCGTGCAGTGATTTTATTTGACTCGCTCCTTCGTGCTAAATAACGGGCTGGGCCATAAGCTTATTTATTAAAGCGGTGACTAACAGCCGTGTATTTTCATACCGCTCTGTGATTACTCTCCACGCAGCAATATAGTTGGCGTCTGAGGTTGTGAAGTGCCGAATTAATTTCTCGGCTTCCCCAGTAAGTGTTGTCTTAAGATAGAACAACTTCTGGCAGTTAGCGATTGGTTGATTGTGCACTAATTCAGTGAACAAGTCACTATACTCTCGCCACTATAGGTAGTCCCCATCGAACTTCGGTTGGGTGATTTTAGGTAAATTCAATGTGGCGCTAGGCATGCTTATTGCAGATGTCGATGTAGCTAATATTTGTGCAATCGACTTCTGCCGTCGAACAATTTTTACCACCTCGGGTATCGGATTGATGCCTGTGTATAGCTCTTCAGTTGATCCAGACAATAGTTGCTTGCCGCTAGTGGGATTCGCATCTTTGTCGTCTGGAATTGAGAGCAAATATTTCTTTATTTCTTCGTAAATCTGCTTTACTTTAGCGAAGGTGTTGAATTGCATATAGGGTGTGTCAGCCTTGACAGAATCTTTCATGATTCGTTCATGATTCTCGCTGAACTCCAGCCATATGCCTTCGATGAGACTCAATCTCTTGTCCCGGTATGAGCTTGTTTTCCTGCCGGGACCATCTTTTCCAGTGTTTATCTGCAACTTCTACAGCTCGTCCGATAACGCCTTCTGCCTGGCAATGATGCGGAATACTTCAATCTCATCCATGACTGTAGTTATCCGTTGATATATGTTGTTGTGTTGATAACAGTGTTGTAGCCCTGGTTACGCTTTGATTTATTCTGAGAGTACGATCCGAAAATAAAAAAAAGAACCAATGTTTGAAGCCCTGGTTACGCTTATTACGGATAGTGGGGGAAGCAAGATCACGTCGGGGTCACCAAAAATGAATAGATCTGTTTTGATCTATAAACAAAGACTTGGACTGATTTGTGACAAGTGATTTTATTTACAAATTTCAAAAGCTTAAATGCTATTTTTCTTACACCTAGATCGTGGGAATACAATTTTAGAGTTGGGAAATTGGGAATTTGCATCTCAGCGCCAGATGAAATCCGATGCAATATCTGGGCTTGGGGGCAGGTGTCTATTTTATTGTATGCAATGTGGGAAACTTAATGTGCTTAAGGTGAAAATATGGAATCGTGCATTTGGCAATAAGTGTGTTGGGAAAATCTAATAGGAAGGTCAGATTGCGTAGACTTAAGTTTCATATCATCCATTTGCTTCCTGATTCTTTTAAAGAAACCAATTTTTTTACCTATTTTTTTACATATGTAGTTTACCTGTTCGTGCATGTTTTAATTCTTCTCAATTACCACTCCCAGATATTTTATGCTGTTTACATTTTCAGTAAATTTACCGTTTATCTCAATATTCGTTTCACTTGGTAGATTTATTTCTATTATAATATTATTTATAATAAAAAGTAACGCTCCTAGAATCGAGCCTTGCGGAACTCCTTTTTCAACCTCAACATAATACCAAATTTGTTCTCTATCAACACCCTGATGGTTCGAAATTCTTTACTTTTATTTGTGTTTGCAACTTTTTCAACTGGTGTAACCATAGAATCCTTCCATGAGTCTGGAAACTCTCCCATTAAGAGTAAATTATTCACTATCATAAGCATTGTCTGACCAATAGTATTGCAATTGTCCGTTATTACTGTTGGGCTTATTTTATCGAAATCCATTTTGTTTTTCAGTTTTTTGCAAACGATTTTCAATTCTATATCGTTATTTCTCTGAATCCGAATTTACTCTGCGCTTCATTTATTACACCCCCGTATTTCACGGTTTCCATTGATTTTATGATTTCTTTCACACTATTTACAACGTAATTATTAAAATTATTTAAAATTTCAGTCGCTTTTATATTCTTTACCATTAATATATAAGTGTTTTATTTCATTTTGCTGTTGCCTTAAAAACAATTTTTTAAGTGTTCTCCAAATCTCTTTCTGCCCATTCGGTTGTTTTATTCTATTTTTAATGTAACGGGCTTTTGTATTTAAACACACTTTATACTAGTTCCTCATTCTTTTACATTTATTCCAATTTTCATTGCTGTTGTTAAGTTTAGCTTTTTCGTATTTTTTAATTTCTTCAGGTTTTAGGGCTTCAGTTCATTTGTGTACCATTTATTTGTTAGATTACCCGTTTTTACATTTTTCTTGATAATAAATTCTCGTGAGGTCTGTCTAAGACTTAAATCAATCCTCTCCGCATTTTCATGTACACTGGTTCTGCTATTGTATGCTGTGTCGAATTTCCTCGCTTTATGTGTAAAAATGTCTTTCCTGTATTTGTATATTTATATTGTATTTTTATCAGCTTGTTTGTTTTTTGTTTCATTTATGAATATATCAACACTCTCATGATCTGAAATCTTATTATTAATATTAGTACAAACTGTAAGATTTTCCATATCAGATATTATACAATCGATTGTGCTTTTTGAGTTAGCTGTTACTCTAGTATATTCTGTTATTTTCTGAGATAAAGAGTTATCATCAAAAAATATTTTTATCTCGTTTTTATAAAGATGGTTCTTACTCCAGTCTATGTTAAAATCTCCGGTAATCAATATGTTTGTTTGTGTTTCAGACAGCTTCTCAATGTTTTCCTCCAAAAATCTGCAAAATTCCCTATTCCCTATTCGGCGTTTGGTACACTGCTACTATAACCACCTTAGCACTGTTGTGCTCACATTTGCATGCCAAAAGCCATGTTTGGTAATCTGATTTTTCATTCCACTTTTTTATTTTCCAATTGTTTTTAACATAGACTGTGGTACAACCAGTATGTGCTGAGCTTGAGAAACATGAGACGTCATTACATCCTTTAATTTTTATATTAATTATTTTGTCATTTAGTCTTTGTTCGACAAGGTCTGTTTCGGATAAAATCATAAACTCATACTCTTCTCTGTCTGCTAAAATTTCTAATTCGGTGATATTATTGCATAAACCCTGTATATTCATATAAATGCCTTTAATGGTGTTTAGTTGCTAATAACCAATTCGTTTCTTTTTGGCGTGGGCATGCTTTGCTTAGTACTGTATGGTTTTCATCTGGTCCCAAGTTAAGTCTTTCGTTAGCTCGAACACAATTTATACATTTATTTATTGCGTGCTTGTGACACTCGCTACTTTTATGGTTTCCCAAGCATTTTAGGCATGTTTCATCTTTCTTACATTCCGTAGATTTATGATTAAAACCTTTGCATTTATAGCACCTCCTGACTTCCACTGCTTTAAAGACCTTCTTTCGTTCCCATCCGATGTTTAGTTTTCCTGTTAGCATTACTTTTGGAAAGGATTCAATATCAATTTCAATAATTGCATTGTAATTTGTAATATTGGTCTTCTTATTCTTAAAGTATTTGACTAATTTTAACACACTGTTTGCAATAATATTGTTTTGTTTTTTTTCAATTTCCCAATTACCTTATTTTTTCATATTTGAACTTCATATTTTGTATAATAGTTCTTGGGTTAATTGTACTTGGTACCTTTTTGGTCATAGTCCATACCCATATCGTTTTCAACCGCATATCTAATTCTATTTCTTTCATTAGAATTTTCACTCTCAATGATAATTATTCCATTATGTGCTGTTTCAATATTAGCTATTCTGAAATCTTCTGGGTTTACGTTTTTATTTAAATCTTCTCTTGTTTTGTTACAAATCTGTTTGCCTTTTGGTTTTATTATGAGCGGTAACTCTGTTCGCATTTTTGGCATCACCCTGTCCTAACTTATGTCATTGTTCTTTTCTTTTTAGCAAATGACTTGTGACTTCCCGCCATCATTTGTTTACCTTTGTTGTTATCCATAATTATCTAAAATTCATCACATACGCTATTACCACTGCTTTTCACTTCATTCCAAACGTTTTCATTTTCCTTCGTTAGTTTTTCCACCAACGTGCACATTTTGTATACCCTAGTTTGTAACACCCCTTAATATTCATCGTAGACCCATATAAGTATATATATTTATGATCAGGACCAAATCCTAAGACTACTAAGCAAAGTCCGTCCGTCCGTACGCAATTTTTAGGCCTTTAAAATTAAGCAAGGAAGCTAAAATTTGGACCACATATTCCCTAGGGCTCCGAAATGGTTAAGTGTTAAAAGTTTTTAAATCCGCCCACTGCCACGCCCACAATTTAGAAAAGAAACCGTTTTTAGGCTAAAGTTAGAGAAATAGAGTGTTAGAACCTTCACAAGATATGTAGGCACTGCCCTCCTTTATAAGTCATATAAACATTTTTGGCGCGCTTACTTTTTGTGGGATTTTTTCACTAAAATGTTGTTTTTAGCGAAAATTTTCTTAGAAACCGAAAAAAATGTTTAACGTAGTGTTCGCCCCAAGCGGACTTTAGTCTTTCCTTATGTTTATACCCTATCCTAAGGGTATATTAATTTTGACACATAGTTTGTATCACCCCTTAATATTCGCCACAGACCCCTAAAAGTATATATATTTATGATCAGGACCAAAATCTAAGACTATTTAGCAATGTCCGTCCGTCCGTCCGTCCGTCCGTATCAACTTTTGAGGCCTTTAATGTTTTGCTAGGAAGCTGAAATTTGGAATTTATACTCCCAAGGGCTTCGAAATGGTAAAGTGTTAAAATTTTCAAAATACGCCCACTGCCACGCCCACAGTTTAGAAAAAACTGCTTTAAGGCTTAAGTTAGAGAGATATAGATGTACAACCTTCACTAGATATGTAGGTACTGCCCCCCTTTATAAATTTGTCATTAAAGTTTTTTTGCCACGCCTACTTTTTGTGGGCGTTTTTCACTAAAATGGTGTTTTCTTCGAAAATTTTCATAGAAATCGAAAAAAAATATTCAACAATTTATTTAGCCAATATATTTTGCAATATATCCATACAAAGTTGTTGGCCACGCCCACTTTTTGTCGGCGTTTTTTCAAAAAAATTATTTATTTTCTATAAATTTCATAGAATGAAATAAAATGCTATCCATATCATACTGTTCGCCCTAAGCGGACTGTAGCTTTTCTTTATGTTTTTATTATATAAACATTTTTGCCACGCCTACTTTTTGTGGGACTTTTTCACTAAAATTCTGTTTTCAGCGAAAATTTTAATAAAAACCGACAAAAAATGTTTAACGTACTGTTCGCCCCAAGCGGACTTTAGCGTTTCCTTGTGTTTTTATTATTTGTTTGCCCTTTTGTAAAGTTTTGCTCAAAATAAATGTACATAATATTCTTTCCTAGCTTCACCTAAAATCAACAACAATCATCGAAAGATAAGCACATCGCCACAGGCAGGACAATGCTGTGCACACAATCCTCCTAACCCCCGGATTAGGATGTCCGTCCGTCCGTATCAACTTTTGAGGCCTTTAAGGCCTTTGCTTATGTTTATACCCTATCCTAAGGGTATATTAATTTTGACACATAGTTTGTAACACCCCTTAATATTCGTCGTAGACCCATAAAAGTATATATATTTATGATCAGGACCAAATCCTAAGACTATCTAGCAATGTCCGTCCGTCCGTCCGTCCGTCCGTCCGTCCGTCCGTACGCAATTTTTAGGCCTTTAAATTCAAGCTAGAAAGCTGAAATTTGGACCACATACTCCCTAGGGCTCCGAAATGGTTAAGTGTAAAATTTTTTGGAATACGCCCACTGCCACGCCCACAATTTAGAAAAAACCGATTTAAAGCTACAGATGGACAGATAGAGGGTTATAACCTTCACAAGATATGTAGGCACTGCCCTCCTTTATAAGTTTGTCATATAAAGTTTTTTGGCACGCCTACTTTTTGTGGGCGTTTTTCACTAAAATGCTGTTTTCTTCGATAATTTTCATAGAAACCGAAAAAAAGTGTTTAACAAGATATTTAGCCAATATTTTTTCCAATATATCGCCCATACAAAGTTTTTGGCCACGCCCACTTTTTGGGGGCGTTTTTTCAATAAATGTTTTTTTTTTTTCTAAATTTTATAGAATGAAATAAAATGCTATCCATCATCTTCTTAAGGTTTTTTTTGGGGCATATAGGGATAGGGATAGGGTATCATACTGTTCGCTCCAAGCGGACTGTAGCCTTTCCTTATGTTTTTAATTCTATTTCATTTCGCCTTAGTGAAGTTTCAAATTGTTCCTTGATTGCTTCAAATACAGCGTGGTTTTGGCCACACTATCCTGTCTTTTTATTCACCATTAAATCAACATTTTGTATGTAAAGTATGCATTCTTCGCATTAATTACTAGTCTTTCTTGCGCCAGTTGCCGAAACTTTATTAGCCTTTTTCCATTGTTCTGCTATTTTTCCCGTACCCCTTACGTGTTTGTCATTCGATTTTGCGCCGACGGGATAGTTTCTTTAGCAAATCACGCCTGTCTTGTAGCTACTGTACTGCCCAACAGCGACAGTTTGCCCGTTTTTTTTCCGAGGTATGTGGAAAATCATCCATGAGACACTATAAAGGCCGGCCGCGCGTGCTCATAACAGTGTAGGATTCTTACTTACTACAACCTACAACAACAACTCCCTTCAAAATACTTTTCTACTACAACTTGGCTAATGCCTATCATGCACTATTAATTTAAATAATTAATCATGTTTGACAGGAAAAATCCCAGCGGAAGCACCTGCTTTACCAACAACAACGTGTGGTTACATTTTATAGTGCTAATTCAAAGAGGTTTGCCCTTTGTATTCGGCGCAGAAGATTTCTCTGGTCTAGAGGTTTTAATACATCGTCATTGCAATGGCCAAGAGGGCGAGTGGGTTGTTTACGTGCGAAATTTCGTATTTCATCTTCCATGCTAGTTATACGGAGATCTCTGTGAATATCGGGGTTTTCTGATATACCACGGCGCATTTACGATTTGCCTTAGAACTTAATTTTGGAAGGTCTGTTAAATCAAGATGAACGGAAGTGCCCAGCCAAGTTCTTTAGAAATTTTGCCACTACACCCTTATTTACCCGAAGCAACTCAGGCCATTTTAAACCATTTTAAACCCCCTTCTAGAGACATAAACTTCAGGATTTATTGGGACGCATAGCAGCAGGCCCCATACCAAATTTCAAGTGTTTAACATGAGCAGTTCCTAAGCTATAAGGCCCCAAAAATTGACTGACAGATCATCAAAACTTTGGAGCATCGTAGAACCATGAAATTTGGCACAGTAATAGGGTTGGCGGAGAAACCGCAGGGAACAATCTAACATATGCGATTTTCCATCCACGGGGCGTGGCATCATCCCACTTCTCTTAAAGCAGTCCCCAAAAGACCTACAATTATTATTTTTTACAAGAGGATTGGATTTTAAAAACAAACTAGGAAAAAAATAAAATATGTATAAAAAATTATAAAAATCGTATTTTCCTCTGACTCTGTTAGTACTGTTGTTGATGAATCTCTCAACAGTATTACTAAAATAGACAAAAATAATCCTCCATTGGACATTTTTATTGACTTAGGCGGACATCTTTACGAAAACAGTCATTCGTATGACCGTTCGTTTACCTATGACTTTCAAAAAGGCTTTCTGAAGAAATTAATAATTTACTTTGTTAATTCGGAGAAAAAATCGGATGGGTATCCAGCAAATTTTAGTTATTTTAATAGTAAAACTTCTGATTCCCTTGCAGTTAGCCACATGTTTGCTGACTATTTTAGTAGATCATTCAGTGACTCTCTTCTATCTATCGACGATAAATATTTTAGCTATTTAAGTAGCTGTTAAAGATTGCTTTCTACTGAAATTTCTTTCGATTTGGAAACTTTTTCGAAATTTGTTTCCCTTTTTAAAAGACTAAGTGTGGAGCATTCAAGCCCTTAGTTCTTATCTTAAGTTTTTGTTCGATTTACCCATTAGCTTTGGGAAATGCCCTAAGCTTTGGAAAAGTGCTTTATCACGCCTGTATTTAAAAAATGTCAACGTGGTGATATCACAAATTGCAGACCAATTTCTAAGCTATTGTTTATTCCCAAGCTTTTTGAGCAAATAGTATGCGAAAAATTAATATATTTATCTCGTAATGTCATTTGCAAGGAACAACATGGATTTGTAAGAAACAGGTCCACTGTTACAAATTTGTTATGTTTCTTGCGTGCATGTTCTAGTTCCTTAGAAAGTCATAATGGAGTCGATTTCATATACACTGACTTCTCTAAGGCTTTCGACCAGCTGTCCCATGAGATAATCAGATTTAAACTCACGACGTATGGCTTCCCACCTGGTTTTATAAAGTGGATTAATTCATACCTTATGGGTAGGGATTATCGAGTCAAATTAAGAGTTTCGTTTTCTGAATCTTTTTCTGTTCAGTCTGGAGTTCCTCAGGGAAGTAATTTAGGCCCTATTTTATTCATACTTGCTATAAATGATATTAAAGCAGGCTTAAAAACCAGCAATATTTTAATATACGCTGATGATATGAAAATATATAAATTTGTCAAAAATCAGGACGACAAAAAATCTTCTCCAAGCGGACATTAACAGTTTTTCCACTTGGTGTGATAAAAATGAGTTAATTTTCAATCCATCTAAATGTCAAAATATGACATTTCCAAGAAAACGTATCCCTTACATTTTGCATTATTCTTTATCCGATCATATGCCTTGTCATATTAACTTTATTGTTAATAAATCAAACTCCATGATGGGATTTATTAAGACTGTTGACGTCAACATTAACATTGACGGGGACGACGGCAACACTGCAACAATGGGGTGGAATGCACCCTCCCACAACAAATAACCCATAAGGGAAATTACAATGTCAAATGTCAATTCTCAAGTATATAAGCGAATAAACTTAACTTTCAATTATAACGTTGTGAAATATAGTGGTTTTCTTTCTTGCGGAATACTTTTAACCGAATTGTGAGGAAACAGTTCAATAAGCATTTCTTTTCAAGCCAATCTTGATTTTCCTTTGTTCAACGCCCGAACATTTTGGTCCTTCTACGCCTACTTTAATCCGACACTATTTCAATTTTTTGCGCGGAGATTTTTATATACATACCATATTGGCAATTCAACAACCAAAAAAAAAACTTATCGAGGGATTTCAGCTGCAACACCGCATTTTCTTCAACCAGGGTATAGTGTGTGGCATTAAAACTCATCACCACGTTTGGAAATCAAAAGGGGAATTGGACGAAAAGCTGAAATTAACAAGTAAGTACATTTTACATTGTCTTACTTAGTGCATACTGCGTATATTTGCTTCAACATATGTATATATATACATACACATTTTATATATATATGTATATTCACAAACATAAATTCACAAAATGAAAAAGGGAATGTTAGAAAAGATTTTGATACAATTAGAGAAAGATATTTCTAATTTCGGTAAGACTGGTCTAGCCAGGCGTACAATAAATTATTTAACTGGTCGATTGTCTGCACTTGAAAAAACAATGGATTCGGCGGAGGTGGAATACAAAAATAGGATTTGCGCGTTGGAGGATGACGACGAGGAAAAGGAAACAGTGTTAGATGACCTCTTTGAATCGATTAGAGAGAAATATTTCGAATATCGCAGCGATCTTCTCGATGCTATCGACAAAGCAAAGGCGTCCAAGGAAGAGATAAAGCTTCCTAAGATTAACTAGCCGGTTTTCTCAGGCAACAACGAAACTTGGCGCGCTTTTCATGATTTCATTGTCTCTCTCATCCATCTTGATGCATCACTTTCTGAAACTCAAAAGATGCATTATTTAAAATCAAGTGTGTCTGGTGAAGCTGATAAGCTTTTAGCTGGGTGTGGATATGGGTAACTATTCCAAGGCATGGGCAATCCTGACAGATAGTTATGACCACAAACGTTTCCTTGTAAATACACAGCTGAAGTGTCTGTTCAACCAGCCGTCAATTTCGCAGGAACGCGCCGAATCCATCAAGGAACTCTTGGACACATCGACCGAAGTGGTACACAGCCTGGCTAACTTAAATGTTGCCGTTACACACTGGGATGTAGTACTTGTTTTTATATTGCTCCAGAAACTGCCAACAAAAACACAGCAACTATGGGAGGAGAAGCTAGGATCCAAAGAGGATAGTGAAGCATTGCCAACATTCGCTGAATTTACCCAATTTTTGGAAACTAGGTTCGGTACTTTGGAGGCAGTCAACCAACAGCAAGTTCGAGTCGCTTCGAATCCCATAAAGCCAGTGTTTCAACGAAAAGTTTTGCATTCAACTACCAACAAAGCAAAATACTCTTGCCAAATTTGCAGCAAAGGCCAGCATGCTATTAGGAAGTGCAGTAAGTTTTTAAAATTGAGTATTGCAGATCGCTGTAATCAGGTAAATAGATTAGGGATATGTCGAAGTTGTTTAGCATATAGACATACCTTTGAGCATTGTCCAAGTAGTCGCCGTTGTTATTACTGCCAACAGGCACACCATTCACTTCTTCATATTAATAGCAATACGATTGTGGGGCAAACAAATGCTTTCACTGCACTAGGACACATTATGGAGCCGACTACTTCCTCGATGACCACCGGAGCAGCTTCTTTTCAACACCAACCGCCTCCTCATACCAATAGCAATCCAATGTCGGGGCAAGCGAACGCTTTAACTGTTCAAGCACATACTTCGGGGCCATCCATCTCATCTATGAACGCTGGTGCACCTAGCTTCTAACCACCTCAAAGAGAAACAGCTGGAGTAAGGCAAAACATCAACGCATTTTACGCAACAAATGGAACACAAGTGTTACTTGCAACGGCCCTAGTCCAAGTGAGTTCTATAAACGGTGATTCCTTTTCATTACGAGCTCTATTAGATTCAGGTTCAGAGGCCAGTTTCATAACAACATCAGCTGTTCAGCTGCTTTCTCTTCCGTTAAGGCCAACTTCCGTCAAGGTTTCTGGGTTGGGTTTGGTCAGCAGTGGCGTCTGCTCAAAGGTGGTAGATATCTCCTTAACCTCCCACCACTCAGCGTTTAGAGTGTCCACTCAAGCTCTTATCCTCAAGTCGCTGTCTGGGCATCTTCCAACCCAATCCTTGATATCTACAGGTTGGGAACATCTTAATGGTTTAACCCTAGCGGATCCTTATTTCAACCGATCAGCTAAGGTCGATTTATTACTGGGCAGTGATATTCTCGCTGATATATTGCTACTGGAAATGGTCAGACCAGCGGATAACATTTTACCGATAGCTCCGAAAACCAAATTAGGATGGATCCTATTTGGCAGAGCTCCAATAACACCCCAACGAATCAACACTTTTCTACAAACATGTGGCTTGGACACTGAAGTCCGTAGATTTTGGGAATTAGAAGAGATCTTTTACGAGCCATACGAAAGGCCGGAAGACAGAGAGTGTGAGGCATACTTTCGGAAAACCGTTCGACGCCAAGGTGATGGTCGCTTCGAAGTGTCCCTACCGTTTATGAGTGATGTCCGTCCAATGTAAGGCAGATCTAGAGAAGGTGCTCCCATTCGCTTCAAGAGTCTCGAAAGAAGGCTGGAAAGGGATCAAAGTTTAAAACAAAGATATTCAGACTGCATTGAAGATTACCTGAATCTTGGTCATATGGAAGAAGTGAAGGAATCCCTAATTCCGGATCGGCATCATTACTTCATGCCACATCATGCAGTACTCAAGGAAGGGAGCTCGACTACTAAGCTCCGAGTGGTATTTGATGCCTCATTCAAGACAGCTGATAGCGTTTCATTGAACGATCAACTGATGGTAGGTCCAGCACTCCAACACAACATCACGGACATCGTTCTCAGATGGAGGTTCTATCGGTTCACCTTTACCGGAGATATAAAGAAGATGTATCGGCAAATAAGGGTACCGGAAAGTGATGCAAATTACCAACTCATACTTTGGCGCACGCACCCATCCGATATTTTGAAGACGTATCGCCTCAGGACTGTAACCTTTGGCACAGCACCTGCCCCATATCTGGCAATTCGCACACTTCAGGCATTAGCAGAGGAAATCGAAGAGCTGCATCCAGGAGCCGCTAAAATGATCTGTGATGAAATGTACGTCGATGATCTGATTTCCGGGGCAGACACCATGCAGGAAGCCAAGGGAAAAATGGCAAAAATTAAGGAAATACTGAGTGGAGCTGGTTTTCATCTACGAAAATGGACCGCTAACCATAAAGGACTCCTGGCCAACGTACCCGTCCAGGATCATGAGGTATCTTTCTCGTTACCGAATGGAGATTCGGACAGATTCCTCTTTACGACGTATTTTCCTTCCATTACACGCCTTCGGACATTCAACAGCAAACTAAGCGATCTATATTATCGTCGATAGCACGCTTATTCGATCCTATGGGATGGATCGCACCCGCCATCATCAAAGCGAAACTCCTAATGCAGCTTCTGTGGGTCCGCAAACAATCTTGGGATGATCCTGTCGATCCCGACATTTCGAAAGATTGGACAGAGTTCTACAACGATTTGCAGGCCATTAACACTCTACACATTCCACGATGGTTGAAGACTACTGGCAAGGTCGATCGTCTTCAATTACATGGTTTCTGCGATGCATCGGAAATGGTATACGGAGCAGCGGTTTACCTTAGAGTAGAAGATGAGGACGGCAACATTCATATGCACCTGCTCATGTCCAAATCAAAGGTCGTACCTGTTAGCCCAGTCACCCTTCCACGGTTGGAGTTATGTGCAGCTGTCACACTCGCTAAGCTCATGTGCAGCATTGCAAAAATTCTTGAGGGGAGAAGAATTCCCATCTTCGCATGGACAGATTCCATGATCACACTGTGCTGGATACGTGCAGAGCCTGCGAAATGGGGAACCTTTGTCCGAAATAGAGTTGGGGAGATCCAGCGATTGACGAAGAATGATATTTGGCACCATGTTCCAACACAGCAGAATCCTGCAGATTTGGTCTCACGAGGAATTCTTCCATCGGCATTGGTACAAGCTACCTTGTGGTGGAATGGACCCACGTTTTTAAGAACGGCCTGGGAGTTTGACTTCCCAGAACAACCAGCTAATGTAAACACAGAGGAGGAAAAACGGTGTATTATGACTCATTTGGCCAACCTCAACAACAGCCAGAATGACTTCAGTCAACTCATACAACGATCCTCTAGGCTCAGGCGGCTCATCAGGATAACCGCATACTGCATGAGATTCGTAGCCAATTCGCGAAAGAGGAGCTCAGAACGAACGCTTGGACCATTACCTCCGTCGGAACTCGATGCGGCCATGAACGTCCTGGCACGCGTGGCTCAGATCGAAATGTTTCCGCAAGGGTCAGCTAAGGTCAGAGGCATGAACTCTTTGAACCCGTTCACAGACGCTGAAGACATCTTTAGGGTCGATGGAAGGCTTAAAAATGCTGACCTCTCATTCGATCAACAGCACCCAATAATCCTCGAACCAAACCATCACCTTACAAAACTCATCATCGGTGAAGCACATAGCAGGACACTTCATGGCGGCATCCAATTGATGATGGGGTACCTACGAAACAAATTTTGGATCTTCCAGTTAAAGAGAGCTGTAAAAAAGCACATACACGGCTGTACAATCTGCTATAGGTATCGAAGCAAACCGGCCCACCAACTAATGAGAGATCTCCCTGGCCCCAGAGTGAAGATAGCAAAGCCCTTCACACACACCGGGGTAGACTACGCGGGCCCCATTGAAATAAAAACATGGAAAGGTCGAAGAAACCGGAGTTATAAGGGCTATCTGGCTATATTCGTCTGCCTGACAACCAAGGCAATACACTTAGAGGCCGTAACAGACCTCACTACCCAAGCATTTCTAGCAGCATTCAGAAGGTTTACCGCGCGGAGAGGACTCTGCCATGAAATATACAGCGACTGCGGCACAAATTTCGTCGGAGCAGAAGCCGAATTATGTCGACTAATGGACAACGCAATGTTTGATTGGAAGGAGATAATTGAAGTTTTAGCGAACCAAGGAAATCGGTGGAAATTCGTTCCCCCTGCTTAGCTCATTTTGGAGGGCTTTGGGAAGCGGGTGTAAAGAGTGTAAAACACCACCTCAAAAGAGTTGTCGGGACGGGAACACTAACTTAGGAAGAGTTAGGCACACTTCTGACACGAATCGAAGCGTGTCTTAACTCTAGACCATTATGTCCCCTTTCAGAAGACCCTGATGACTTCCACGCCTTAACTCCTGGACACTTCCTCATCGGTCAAGAGGTCCTAACTGTTCCGGAACCAGACTTGACATCCGGAAAAGTAAACTTGAGCGACCGTTGGAAGGCAATACAACTCCGCATGCAGACGTTTTGGAAGCAATGGCAACAAGAGTACCTGACTCGCCTGCAACATAGGCCAAAGTGGCTTAAGAAACAACCGCCGTTAAAAGTAGGAGATCTTGTCCTCCTGAAGGACGAAAGACTCCCACCTTCAAGACGGAGTCTTGGACTATGTTTACTACCAGTCAACACAATCTACACAGAAGATAACTCCCTAAACCAACAAAACAATACATAAACCACATTCAACTTTTAAACCACAACTCAATCAACACTTAACACAAAACCAGCGATGAACATCCGTATCAAACCACACAAATAGAACCGTTTTTCGTGCAACGATCTTATATTTTACACAAACCTCTATGCACTATACAGTCCAATCATCCCACACAAACACAAGCACACAGACCCAATTCGAATTAAAATTGTTAACAATTATAAACAAATAATAACAAATACCCAAGAATTGGAAAATACCCAGAATTTACTTATAATAAATATTATGAAATTAAAGCTAAAACACACATACCCACTTGCGTAAAGAAAGACGCTATCACTATACATTTCTATACCTACGCACATATATTTCCGAAACAAACCCTTCCCTACGCATATTCAGCATTATAAATTTAACTACACAACACTATAAATTAAAGAATTCACTCACCTGCATTATCAGCATGAAAAATTATATAATTTAATAATTATCAAACGATTAAATTCCCGCACTACCCAACACAACTATCAAAAACATAATGAAATTGAAAATGAATCACACACAACAATGGAAAATGTGTATAGACACCCCCGTCAACTTCACTTGGAGTTCCAGTCTATCATCGGCAAAAATATAATCCTCGTCTTCACTCTTCATCTCAACTTCCAGTCTATAACCAATCAATACATCTCTTCGTATTTACGCCGCATCTGTACTTCCAGTCCAGAAACAAACAAAAACAACCTCGCTGGAATTCTTCGCAATGCCCTTAGACAAGACTTCCAGTTTCCCTTTAACACAAGATGAGCAACAATAACAACAACAATATGCAAGCTGCAATCAACAATCATCGCCCGCATACATAATACTCGTACCTGCAAGAGAATAGAAAGGCAAAACAAATAGCAAAAAAAAACATAAGGAAAGGCTACAGTCCGCTTGGAGCGAACAGTATGATACCCTATCCCTATCCCTATATGCCCCAAAAAAAACCTTAAGAAGATGATGGATAGCATTTTATTTCATTCTATAAAATTTAGAAAAAAAAAAAACATTTTTTGAAAAAACGCCCCCAAAAAGTGGGCGTGGCCAAAAACTTTGTATGGGCGATATATTGGAAAAAATATTGGCTAAATATCTTGTTAAACACTTTTTTTCGGTTTCTATGAAAATTATCGAAGAAAACAGCATTTTAGTGAAAAACGCCCACAAAAAGTAGGCGTGGCAAAAAACTTTATATGACAAACTTATAAAGGAGGGCAGTGCCTACATATCTTGTGAAGGTTATAACCCTCTATCTGTCCATCTGTAGCTTTAAATCGGTTTTTTCTAAATTGTGGGCGTGGCAGTGGGCGTATTCCAAAAAATTTTACACTTAACCATTTCGGAGCCCTAGGGAGTATGTGGTCCAAATTTCAGCTTTCTAGCTTGAATTTAAAGGCCTAAAAATTGCGTACGGACGGACGGACGGACGGACGGACGGACGGACATTGCTAGATAGTCTTAGGATTTGGTCCTGATCATAAATATATATACTTTTATGGGTCTACGACGAATATTAAGGGGTGTTACAAACTATGTGTCAAAATTAATATACCCTTAGGATAGGGTATAAACAAAAAAGAACCAAGCTCACATCACATGCGATCGCAATTCAAAACGGGATCATGTGTGAGAGTCAATGCTGGAAGGCTGGATCAATTGCTTTCATGTGTTCTCTCGTAGATTTGTTTGTTACTGTTTCTCGTTTCACTGTCTGTATTATGATCATTTGCAATAATATGTTGTTTCTTTTCATGTACCCAAACGCATGTTTTGTATTCACTCAATTTAATCAGAGGCAACAGTGGGGCCCACTAAATGACGACAGGAAGGCGAAAAAAGGCAATCTAAGAACATTGTTCATCGTGGGGGAGAATGTTGACGTCAACATTAACATTGACGGGGACGACGGCAACACTGCAACAATGGGGTGGAATGCACCCACCCACAACAAATAACCCATAAGGGAAATTACAATGTCAAATGTCAATTCTCAAGTATATAAGCGAATAAACTTTACTTTCAATTATAACGTTGTGAAATATAGTGGTTTTCTTTCTTGCGGAACATATGTGAATCCTAGGTCTACAGGGATCTCCAGAGATGTTGGAAAAGAGATGGTGACGGAAGAGCCCTTAAGTTGCCAACGGCAGCATTCACATCCCCGAAGTGGGTAACTTTCATCGGTCCTACCAGCCAGCCTCTTCTAGGGTTTTAACCAGAGCCTGTGCCTCCAGGTTGGGGGTTGTAACCTCCCAAACATGCCGAAAAACTATAGTTATGAGAGATACACAGCCAGTATCGGATAAAAACAATAATCTGCCTCAAATGGCAATAAGACCCGGAACGTTAAAGGACATGCGAGTACCTGGAATGTGAGAACACTCGACACTCCACGTGCAACTCAAAAATTAGAGTCTGTCCTCTCGCAGTACAGGGCCGACATTACCGCGATCCAGCAGATATGATGGCTAGTATCCAGAATTATGAAAAGACAAAATTGCAACATATAAATATATTACAGCTGTAAACAAAAGGTTACATGTGTTGGGATGCGGATTCGCCGTGGAAATCGGCTTAGATCCAAAGTAATGGACTTCTGATAAGTGATCGCCTGGTAGAGTGGAGCCACATCGCAAAACATTAGCCAAATATGTGCACACGCCCCTACCGACGAGGCTGAGGATCGTATCAACGCGGAATCTTATGACCTCTTGGACAGAGCCTACGGACCCTATCCACAGTACGATGCCAAAATTGTACTCGAGGACTTCAATGCTAAAAGTCGGCAAGGAAACCATCTTTGGCGGATTAGTTGGCTAGATTCAGAGCTCGACTGTCCAACGAGAAAAAGCTGCGAACTGCCCAAAAGAAGAAATCCGAAGTGAGAAACTCTCGACTGCGCATTAACCTAATACAGACGCCAACAACCAGTGGTCTCAGTATCGCGACATCGTCAAGGAGGTAGCCAGAGAAAAAGCCCATGGTATGATGATGTATGCGTATACCGGAAAAAGGTGACAGAAGATGCACACAATACAACGCTGCAGAGGAAAACAAGGGCAGCAAGGGATGAGTACTGAGTCAGGAGAAGGGAGTAGAAGAAGATCCTGCGTAGGAAGAAAAGCGAACACGTAGTATCCCACCTCAAAGAGATCGAATAGTCCCGCAACCGAAACAACAACCAGAATTTTTTTAAGAAAGCCAAGCAACTGGGTGCTGGCTTTAAGACCGGAACGCAGGCTCTTCGCAATAGCAATGGAAACCTAGTCACCGACGCATAGGGAATGGTAGATGTATTTAATCAGCATTTCCATCAGATGCTAAATGGACAAAATGTAGAGAGAGTGATGTGTCCAGAAGAGAACCCACGTCCAGTCAATGAAAAACCAGTTCCGCCCAGTATAGAAGAGGTTGGCTTAGCTATAAAAAAGCTGAAAAACAACAGGGCCACCGGCTCTGATGGTCTACCTGCAGAGCTTTTCATATACGGAGGTGATGTTATGGTATGGCGCATGCACCAAATTATCAATCAAGTTTGGGTGGAGGAAAGCATGCCCGATGACTGGACAGCTGACAGCTCCATATGTCACATCTACAAGAAAGGCGATCCTATGTCTTGGATGTATTGGATGCATGTCAAGGACTATCGAGTTATATCCCTGCTTAATATCGAACATAAGATCATATCCAACGTACGGTGACCCGGCTGATCAACTGTAGACCAAATCTTTACACTAAAGTAAATTCTGGAAAGGACCAACGAGTTTCCAGCCGAGACACCCCATCTCTTCATCGACTTTAAAGCCGACAGCATTCATCGTCAGAAGCTTTTTGAGGGGATGCTCGAATTCGGGGTCCCGTCAAAACTGATTCAGGTTTATCGCGTGACACTAGATAAGACGAGGTGCAATGTGCAGTTGGGCAGCAGCTCATCTGAACTCTTTCAAACATGCACCGGACTTCGGCAAACAGATGTGCTGTCGTGTGAGTTCTTCAATTTTGTTCTTGAGCAGATGACAACCGCATGACAGGCGTCAACACGGAAGGCACTATCTTCAACAGATCAGTGCAACTGCTGGGGTATACGCACGATATAGACATCATCGGTCGATCTCAGCATGCCGTGATAGAGGCTTTCTCGGCTATTGAAGAACAAGCGAAACTAGTTGGCCTTGAAGTGAATGAGGACAAGACTAAATATATGCTATCAACAAACAAACAATCATCTGTCCACCGACTAGGACAAACTGTCACTGTTGATAGCAGCAACTTCGAGGTACTTAAGGAGTTCATCTACATCGGGGTAGATATGAACTCCACAAATGACATCTTGGTGGAAACCCGTCGAAGAATTACCCTAGGAAACCGCTGCTACTTCGGTTTGGCAAAACAAATGGGAGCAAAGCTCCTGACTCGAAGGGCAAAGTTCATGGTCTACAGAACCCTTATCCTGCCAGTTCTGCTATACGGCGCCAAGTGCTGGACGATAAGCAGGAGAGGAGAGTTAATAGTGGGATCCTTTGAAAGAAAAATCCTTCGACGGAGGAGGACGACGAATGGAGGAGAAGATATAACCGCGAACTCTATGAGCTGTACCACTATGTGTATTTAGACAAAAAGCCAAAAAACGTCGATTTCATTGGCTCGGCCACAGCGAGCGAATGGACAACAGCGCTCCAGCCAAAAGGATCTTCGAATCCCAGCGCCCAGGTTGGAGACGACAAGGAAGACCGCACCTCCGTTTTAAAGACCAAGCCATCGTGGATGCCAGAGCGCTTGGTCTGGACAACTGGAAGCAGCGTGCCCGGGATCGCAGACGATGTAAGGCTGCCATATCTCCGGCAGGGTCACTTCACAAGACGGGAGCCCGTAGACCCGACTGCCACACCCAAAGTTTAGCAAATAAACCTTTTAATGGTAAAGTGAGAGAGTTAAAGTGCTACAACCCTTAAAAGATATTTAGGCACTGTCCACCTTCATAAGTTTGTCATGTAAAGTTGTATGCCACGCCTACTTTTTGTGGGCGTATCGAACCGAAAAAAGTGTCAATCAAAATATGTAGCCAAAATTTTGTCCAATGTATCGCCCATACAAAGTTTTTGCCACGCCCACTTTTTGGTGGCGTTTTTTTTAAATTTTCTTAGAATCAAATAAAATGCTATCCATCATGTTCTTAACGCTTTTTCCTTTTCGGCATATACTGATCTGGATAGGGCATCATACTATTGGCCCAAGCAGACTATATCTTTCCTTATGTGTT
>OY754959.1:68938304-69089591 GCA_963576555.1 Ferdinandea cuprea | reverse complement strand
AATATATAAAAAAATTAAATGAATTTCAAGAGAAACTTTATCCAGCAATAAAAGAACAAATAGAGAAACTAGTATCTAAGCGTATCGAAAAGCTAAATGAAAATAGGGAAGAACCAAAAAACTATAAAGAAAACTCTATAATTTTAAGAAAGGAATTTGGAAGGAATAAATTAACCCCTAGATTTAGTAAGCATAGGGTAAAATCAAATAGAAAAGTTACAATTATTACTACAGGAAATAGAAAACTCCATAAATCTAAAGTAAAGAAAAAACGAAAATTTTAGATTAGTGACGACAATTTTGTGGACGACAATCATCAACGGACTGAAGATGGAAATACAAGATCTTAACAACAACATGGGAATACTTCCTATGAGACTTGGAATAGGAAGAACTATAGGAGACTTTAGCAACCTAGTTCACATAGTTAGACTAGATACGTACCAAACAAATATAGACAAAATAGCAGCTTCACTATCAGTATTCAAAAATATAGACGACTTTAAGGACTCATTGACCATACTGAACGTAAAGGTGGACGAACTTAAAGCAAAACTTCAGACTCTCATGCCGAAAATAAGAAACAGAAGAGGACTCGTTAACGGATTAGGCTCAGTAATTAAAGGTATCACTGGCAATATGGATGCAGATGATGCAATACGTCTCAATAAACAGATCGACCAATTGACACAAAGCCAATCAACAACTACAAACAAAGTTAATCAACTGACCCGACTAAACAACCAGATGACCGAAAGATTTAGTAATATTACTAACCATATAAATAAGCAACAGGAAATTATTGAAGGCTATCTAAGGTATAGCTGAAGCCGTAGTACTTGCGAGGCTTAACATTATTTCCAAACACATACTAAACTCTGACGAACTTGACACAATTTACGATTTTTTCAAAAATAAGTCCACACAAATAAAATCTGACGAACACTTTTACGAACTCTTAGGTCTACAAGCCTACTTTAATAATACTAACATCATATTTAACATTAAAATCCCACAAATTTCAACAGAAACATATTCATTCTTCCATATCATACCACTCCCCATTAACAAAACTAAAATTATTAATACGAAACCCTATATTTTATCCAAACCCGAGAAAACATTTTACCTTGACGATAAGTACATCGAAGGAGTATACCTGTGCCAAGAAGTGGAGAAACATAGAATATGGAACGACACTTGCATCCCTAACCTGCTCAACAACCTACCAGCCAAATGCAACCTGATCGAAGAACAAGAAAGAAGCAAGATCATACAACCAGAACATGACTACATCTTGGTCATAAACACCCCAGAAACGGCAATCCGAACAACCTGTGGACCTCAGCACCAAAAGCTAATGGGCAGTTTTCTTATACACTTCAAGAATTGCCAAATTGAAATCAACCAGATAACATACGAAAGCAACGAAAAGACCTACTGGGATGACGTTCACATCTTCCCGTCACCACTTCAAGAAACAGCCCAGATCAACGATTCATCGATTCCTGAAACTCCTAGTCTACAGAAACTGAAAACTTACTACTTCAAGAATATGAAGACCATCGAAGCCCTACACACAAGAACCAACCAGACAAATATCGCCATGCTCAACGCCATACTTACCTTCAGCATCATCCTTGCCATAATATTCATATACTTGGCGAAACAAAAACAAACATCGAAGTCAACATTTTACATGCCGAAAATTCAAGAAGTTACGGAACAAGCAGCATCCACCGCTCCTGCCATAGGAACAGCAGGAATACAGTCCCTCTGGCCGTCGCTCCATTCCAGGGGGGAGGAGCTACGGTCACCCAACCTATTTCAACCGATCATGTCAGTCAACCTCTACATCAGCACATAGATATTTTAGCTTAATTTACAATTCTTCAAATATAATATTTTCTCTGTAATTAAATACATTCTTTCAAGTGACGGTTATTCAACCTCAACTTCTATCTCCATAATTAAATATATTATTTCAAATAAAACATTCCACACTGTAACCAAATAGTTACAAGACCCTTCCGGTCCCACGATGCAGCTTGCACCGTCAACAAAATAAACTAATAAAACCCATGTAAAAGAAATTCCATTTGTTCAGTCGATTTCAATAAAGCATACGGCAAAGGTTTTTGCACACTTTTTTAGTATATTTTGTGCGAAAACTGACTGCGGAGCGATTACAAAAGAATGTGTGTGCACGCGTCGGGTGGCAGATCGACACTGAACTTGCCGAGTTGTAGGGGCTGAGTAAGGTCAATGATTCGAGAGAAGCTTTTCTCTAAATGAGTTCCGCAACCAAAACACGTTCTTCCCCTCCTACCTATCCCTCCTATTCTTCATCCTCTCTCTCCATCCTTCCCGAGGGCCGGACGAAGTTGCCATACGACCCGTGCTTAACGTCAACCTGGCTAGAGGCCCAGTCAAATAGCTCTGTCGCTAATGGAGTGTCCGGATACCTGGCGCCCTCCGGGTTTTGCTAGCCTTGTCTGTATATTGCGGATCTCTGTATAGATTGATCTCCTTTCTTATTATTATTATTATGAACACTCAAAGCTTAAAACAAAAACAAAAAACAACAATTAAGACCGGTATCCCTTCAAAACCGGAAGGTAGTAAGGTGACTAAACTGTCTACCGGTATAGCTCCTGCTACGCCAAGCGGTGTTAAGTCTGTGGCTACTCGTGATCCACCGCGTACTGGTAGCAGCTGTCTTTAGCAACAAGAAGGCACTCTTCCCAGCAAACCATGGCCCTTCCTCTGATGGCACTTACCACCCTAGTACCTCCCCAGGTAGAAGTTCGTGACATCGCACTTCATCTAGGTCGTACTACACACAACGACGGGAGGCAATCCGGACTCTGAAGGTCTTTGGAGCTATTCTGGAGACCAACAGAACTCCGAAGCAGATTGCCAAACTAAAATTGGCCGAAAGCTTTATGACTAAGGACAAGGAGACCAGCGGTGACTTAACATCTAAGTGCCAGAGGTCAGTGGTAGAAACCGCTCCGGTTTCAAAGTGCATAACACCAGCACCTTCACTGTTACACCTCTCAGGTCTTTCAGCGAGGTCCTTAAAGATAAAATCGTGGTCACTGTTTTTGGTCGCAGCGATATAGACGGCACGATAGCTCCTGAACGATGCAAACGGTCAAAGTAAAGCTCTTCAGCAGCTTCTTACCCTTCATGAGGGCAACTCCCGGACCGCCACCGAACACTCAAGATGCTGGCTGGCATCAAGGTCACGTAAAGCTGATCGCTTGCGCTGACACGAGATCTATCGATCTCTACAAGCTGGCTGTAACCAGACCAAGGACTCGCACCTGGATCCCCATCGAACCACCTTCCGCGGATGAAGTCCTAGAAGTCATCCAACTCTGCAATCCCACACTACCCACTCATGACTGTCGCAAAGCTGGAAGAGCAAAGGGGTGCCTATAGATCTGCTGTGAAAATAATCAATCACGAATCCGTTGCTCCTTTGGCGAACATTAACGGCATGATAAGTTTTTGGTTGGGATAACATAACCTTGCGCGTATACAAAAAGGATGAGTTAGAGACTGGCAAACTGCAAACCCCTTCGACTTCGTTTCTGCAGCCTCGGCCCTGGAACATCGGTATCTTTACCTTGTAGCTAATTGTAGCAATTGATGCCCCCTTGCTTCTCCGTCTTTCTCAAGATAGAGAAGATATAGTCTTGATCCAAAAACCATGGATTGCCAACAACCTGGTTTACGGACTCAAGACTCCGGGATACTACGCACTGTATGTATCAGATCAAGGTAACCGTAGATCCTGCATACTAGTGAAAAGTAGTCTGAGTAGACCGAGACATAACCACAGCGAGACTGGTACTGGCTGGCTTCGGCCTATCTCGCTCACGATATCGTGGGAGATCCTCCTGGGAACACCCTGGAGTATCTCGTAAAGGAAGCTGTAAAACTGGACTCATAATTGGGTGCGATGCCAACGCTCATCACTTAGTATGGGTCAGTTCCGGCATTAACAGTAGAGGTGAGTTACTTTTTACATTTTACATTTTACACACCAATCTTATTGTTTGCAACAGAGGTAGTGAACCTACCTTAATAACCAGAAGTCGGTCTTAGACATAACTCTCGTCTCTGATTTCATCACTGAATTGATTGACAATTGGAAAGTCTCGTCTCTTCACTCTTTTTCAGACCACGGGTGCATTCAATTCAATCTAAATGATGACCCTCCCCGCCAATAAAGCTTCAGAAAGTACCGTAAAATTAATTGGCTCATGTGTGGAGATTTGGGCGTTATTGAAGGGAACTCACTCTGGCTCTAAATAAAGCACCGTCTTCCACGTGTCCTCTCAATCGACCGAGAGGCAAACGTAAACCGCACTGGTGGACATCTGAATTAGGCCCACTTAGAAACGACTGTAGGAGACTGTTCAATAAGGCCAAGGCCATACGAACAGATTTCGATTGGGATGCATTTAAAGTATCCCTCAAATCCTATAAAAAATAATTGAGGAAAGCCAAAAGAGTATCATGGCGTCTCTTCTGTAACAAAATAGAAGATACCTCAGAAGCTTCTAGCCTAAGGAAAATCCTCTCTAAAATTCACGATCTGATAACCAGGGATAGACTACTTTGGGAGCTACACAGCTTCAAACGATATAAATCGGCGGGACCAGACGGCATTATACAAGCTGAAATACAAAAAATATTTGCTAATTTTCTACCTATGTATGTTGGAGTTAATTCTGAAAAGTTGTATAGAACTGGTTCACATTCCGCTGATATAGAGAGAAGTAAAAGTGGTTTTTATACCCAAAGCTGGTAAATATTCCCATGTTACTCCAAAAGATCTCAGACCAATTAGAGGGCTGCAGAGTGATCGCCTAGGCAGATGCCTTCAAAATGCTTTTAACAAGGTGGGCTGAAAGTTGTGGTCTAGGCGTCAACCCCACAAAACTGATCTCGTCCTCTTTACTAGGAAATACAAAATCCCACATGTCGACCCTTCCCCAATTAGAGGTACCAGTTTAGTCTTTTCAGACGAAGAAAAATACTTAAGTGTCATATTGGATATGAAGCTCAGCTGGAAATCTAATATACAAGAAAGGGTTCGGAAGGCTACGGTAGCCCTCTTTTCTTGCAAAAAAGCTATTGGTAACAAGTGGGTACTTCAACCCCGAATAACTCACTGGCTATACATCTCGGTTGTAAGACCGATTATACGGAACGATTGTCTGGTGGACTGCCTTAGAGAAAGCGATTAATCGCGACAAACTAAGAAAGGTCCAAAGATCAGCTTGTCTATGTATAAGTGGAGCACTTCGAACCACTCCCTCAGCTGCACTATACATTCTGTTCCATTTGATACCCGTTGACAATTTTAGCAGACAGACAACTGCTACCACGGCCATTCGCCTCAAAGCAACGTCTCAATGGACCGAAAATGAAATCGGCCACTCTGCAATTCTGAACACACTCAGAATTCTTCCTAGCAATATAGACTACACCATACCCCAACAGTAGTTCCATAAAAACTTCCAGCTATCCATTTCCCCCAGATCCTTTTGGGAGGACGGCGCCTTGCAGGAGGAAGAATCAATCGGCGACGAGGAAGAACGTGGTATCCGTAAAGGATATCGGAATATTTTCGGACAGCCAGGCGGCCATCGAGGGTCTGGACTCCGTCTCTATTAAGTCTTTAGTAGCCCTATATTGATCATCGATCACCGATCATCTCTTAAGGAGATGGCTGAGCAGTTCAACATTCACCTGTGCTGGATGCCGGAGCATAGGGACATTCCGGGTAAATGCAAAGCTGAAGAACTAACCAAACTTGAAACTACCTCCTCAATCTTACCTGAAAAAGGCTCCTTAGGCTACCAGTTTCCACATGCAAACTCTAATTGAAATTTGATGCAATAGAAAAAACAAACCACAGATGGACAGGGGGTACTACCTGTTTGACGACGAAGCAGATTTGGCATACGCTATACTGACACGCTCTAAGAGCTTGATTACCCTCAATAGATCGCACATCAGTGCTTCAATTGGTGTCATCACTGGACACTGTCTGTTAGGCAGGCATGCAACAAGACTTGGCGCTTACTCGAACGACTTTTGCGGGAGCTGTGTATATGAGGAGGAAGAAAAGACAACTCTACACCTTCTTTGCATGCCCTGCTCTCTCCCGATCCACGAAATTTCCATCTAAGAGCTTCGTTCCACAATGATATTAACGATTTAAATTCGGCCGACCCAAAACGTCTCTCACGCTATATAAAAAGCTTAAATTGGTTCAACGAGTAGACAGGAACTTAAGATCCATGTGTTATCACAATGCACATTACCTTAGGTCTAAGTGACTGAAACTTGTTTCTGCCTGCCACTTCAACCTACCTACCTCATTTCAGAATTTTTGGGAGATTCGATGCTGTTCATGCACAAAATAATCCATAACCGTTCTCCATTGTATTTGTTCCAAAAACTGCAATTCGTCCAATCATAACGAACATATAACCTTATAACGCCTACTGCTAAGTGTTTAAATACGCCGCGCCTCTTTCATGTTCACGCTGCCAGACCTAGGAACTCCTACCTACATCCATCAAGCAAGAGGTAGAAGCCGATAAATTCAAAAGTGCACTTTTTGCATATCCCACGTCTTTAAACTTTCTTCCGTTTTTCACTTATTTCCTTCCTCCTTTTCTTCTTTTATTCTATGTTTTTTTTTTTATTTTAATCCTCCCCCAACTTTGTCCTTATTTTTAATCTAATCACTGCTATCATGAATCTTTCACGTTTTTAGTTAAAATAATTTCTTTTTTCTCCTCTTTCCTTATATTAAATTTTAAATATATTTTACTTAGTTTTTTATGTTAATTAAATAAATCAATGTTTATCTTCAAGCCTTTGTAATAGCTTAATTGTAACTGACTTAAAAATAGCCAATTGTATTTCGAGGGGATGTTGAGTTTAAAACTTTTGTTCAAGGACGTAGCCGTGGAAATTTTTTGACAATTAGAGATCGTGATAGCGAATTTGATCTGGGAAAAGTTCTTCATCCACGAGACGTCAGCATGCTGTGGGGCACTATTGATAATAAATGTGTCGTTTCTGGATATATTTTCTAATCTTTTATTCCAACAGGCAAGTGTAAGAGTGTGCCGAAACGGGTAAGGAGTATCGGCGATGTGACTGCAGTAGATATGGTTGATGGTGATGTTTCCGGTTTGGAAGATAGGGCGATCGAAGAGATATTTACAACTGGTTGTCCCTTGGTGGCGGCAGGTGTTGTGAGTGTTTTGGGGTTGTTAAGGGCTGAATTGGGTGTTGTTGGAGTGTCTGGTTTTGTCATTGTTGTTGAAATTCGGTTCGAAATTACTGGTTCCTCTCCAAATATTTGCGCAAGCAATTGGGGAAGTGTGGTAGGGGTGGGGTAATTACTAAAGGATCGATAAATTCAGCAGCTCATCAAGTAGAGATGTGTTGTTTGTTGGTTGTGTGTATGAGCTGGTTTCAAGTTTACTGCGAGGGAACTTATTGAGTTTGGCAGTTAGGAGATTTTCATTCTGATTAGTAACTAGGGCAGCTAAAGACTCGATCGCAACTGAATGGGTTGTGATCGCTTTATCAGTTGCGTGCAGATCACCGAGAATAGATAGATGATTGCACAAATACGAGTTTAACTTAATCATTTGGGAGTTAAGCGTTGATATAGTTTTGCCAAACTCCAAAGAACGGCATGTCTCGGCTGCACAAGGGCCTTCCCTCGCACGCCGAGCTCGGCTCTAGATGCTTTGATGACATGCACCCTTGACATGCACATCATGTAATATACATTACAAACCATCTCACCCTTAAAGAGAGGTGACTTTTGGTTCCATGCGCACTAGAATTTTGAAGAACTTGCTCGAGTTATCCTTTGACCATTGTCTTATGGATATGGCGTCTGATGCAATTACACCAGAAATCCTTCTGTGAAAAATTTATCAGACAGACCAAACTATTGCGCTACACTTTCTCTGCAGTTGTCCTTTCCTCGCATCAGGTGGCGGGACGAACGTGGTGAGTGCCAAACATCTAAGCTCTTCATCACTGAATCTCCCTTCGAAAGACAGGAAAACTAAGTGTTTACATTAATGTAAGCTATCTCATCGGATAGTAGCAACCAAGAAAAAAAGAGAACGCTAGTTTTCTCATAAAAACATTTCATCCACACCCACATTATGTGAAAAAGTATTTGAAAAAAAAGTATTATAGCGATAACATTCGATAATCAAAGGGCGCCTGTTAATACCTGATCAGTGATCACCAGTTCGGCTTTAGAATAAAACACTCAACAATCGACCAGGTTTATCGAATAACCATGAAATAAAAGAAGCCCTAGAGAAGAAAATGTGTATTATCTATTTCCTTTCCCCCTTCGAGTAGGGGTGAGAATATATCCGGGGTAGGCATGCCTGTCGTAAGAGGCGACTAAAGTCCACTCTCCGTAAACCGAGTGTAAACTGTATACAAGTAATGCAATGAACAAAACAAATAGATACAATACACCAGCTGGCAGTCCAGTTCAACTGGAAAATCCACATTCTTCGGAGGCAGGCTCTACGGCTTCTGGGGAGAGCCATTTATTGCTATCCATTGACTCTTTTAAAAACAGTAAAAAGGTGTCTAGATCACCACCATCGGGCTCGGTAAAAGTAAACGCCAAAAGAAGCCCAACGATGCCGGATGCTCTAGCGCGCGTTACTCGGGATTCAATGCCATTAAAAAGCTTCGAGGAAGAAAATATTGAACTCCGTGCAAAGCTTATTAAAATAGAACAGCTCTACGAAGAACTAAAGAAAGAGCTTAATCTAATTAAAATAGAAAACCACTCACTTAGAGATTCGCAAATCCAAAAAAAACCGAAGACAAATTATGCCGCCCAGTCAGTCGCGATTATTCTACAGACGAGGAGAAGCTGGCGCGTGAAACTGATTTGATCACTAAGTGGAGATCGAGCAAAAAACGAAAAACCGGTTCCTCACCAGTAATTAAAGTCCCAAAAGAACGAAACTCTAAAACGATTCTTACGGGTATTAACGGAAAAGAGGCGAGATATAAAAAGGATCAAAATAAGATATACCTTCCGCCTACCGATTATAATAAACTTTATAGTCTTCTTAAAGATTTGATATAAAAACATAATTTAAAGTAACATCTTTAACCACCGACCATTTTCTTCTAATACTTACTGCTCTATAAAGTGCCCATGTATACCATAACATAAAATTTTACAGTACATGGGTCGAGGGTTAAATAACAATATGTGCAAAGTTAATGTTAGCGATTTGGACAGCTATCGCACAGTTTCACACAAACTAAATTCAGAGAAAATTCAATGGTACACTTATGAAAATAAGTCAGAAAGGCCACACCGAGTTATAGCCAGAGGACTTCATTCTTCATGCCGCAAGAACGACGTCGTGCAAGACCTCCAAACTAATGGTTTCAAGATTATCGACACGACACGAGGAAGTTATAGTTAAGCGCGGACTTCCGGTGTTCATGCATAGCTTCGGGAAATCGGAAAATTTAGATAAAATATATAAAAATTGAATCTGTGCGCAGAAGTATAAGGTTAATCCGCAAGTGTAAGCGTTGCCAAGGCAAGGAACGGCGTTGCGTAAACAACTTATCAGAAGAGTGCGGTACAAAAAGACAAGACGCTACGACTTACATTACTTGCAAGGAAAACAGGCAAATTATCGCGGCTGTAAATTAGTTGTTGATATCTTGAAAGCCTAACGGCGGAAAAAAGGTTTCTGGAAAGCTATGAAAGGCATAAAAACCGAAAGCTGCAAGTTCCACCGATCAGGAAAAAAAATTTGGAATGGGCGAAAGGCGACAAGGAAAGGGCCGAAATATTTGCGGAACACCTTGAAGCGATGTTTAAGCCATTTGATGGTTAAGCGCTGGTCGGAGATGGTGGTTCAACCACGGTATCTGACAATTTTCAAATAAGAAAAGTATCGTTGGTCGGACTGTGTAATGAAATACGAAGACTCAAATTAAACAAGGCTCCTGGATATTATCTTATTACGCGTCAGGTTCTTAAAGAGTAGCCCAGAATGTTTATTTATCTAATAAACGCATCGATTAGGCTGTTGTACGTCTGGGTCCGATTTTATTTCGGTACAAATTCCGTACGCAAACGACTCTAAATACTCTGGAATGACGTTAGATGAAAAATTAAATGCATTGACTAATTGGAAAATTCTCCAAAACAAGCTGCTTTTGGAAAATTAGTTTGCAAAACGAGCAGCTTTTATACAAGCAAGTGCTAAAACCTGTTTGGACGTATGGTATACAACTTTGGGGTTGTAGCAAACCATGCAATGTTAACATTTTATGAACTTTCCAAAATAAAGTTCCTAGGCAAATCGTTAATGCTCCGTGGTATATCAGAAACGCTTATATTCACAGAGATCTAGCTATTACTACAGTGGACGACGAAATACAAAATTTCGCACGTAAACAACACACTCGCGTTCTTGACCATTGTAATGACGCTGTATTACAAATTTTAGATTATAGAAATCTTGTACGCCGACTACAACGGATAAAACCTTTTGAATTAGCACAAAAAGATGCTATTATCGGTATAAGCAGGTGCATCCGCTGGGATGTTTCCTGGCAAACGCTATAAAATAATTTAAATTAAAGCTGCTTGATAGACATAAGCCTAGTTGTAGTATGATAATTTTTTGATGGGAGGTGTTTTTTAGTGAGTAAGAATTTCACACTATTCACTATACATGAGCACGCGCGGCCGGTCCTCATAGTCTCTCATGGAAGATTTTACACCTACTCTCGGAAAAAATCTAATTTCTTGACGTCTTTTTTAAAGTATGGCATACAGTGACTCCCAAAATTGAGCGTACAACTGTTTATTAACTATTCCCTTTTTATATGTATGTATTTATAAGTGACTTCATATTATCCCAGTATAGAAAAAACACTTTTAAAAAGAATTTATGAAAATCCGACGCATATAACATTGTATAGCAGGCATTCCTATTCAAGTAATAAGCCGTCAAAATAACATTTTCTGATTTTGAGGTATAACTACTGTCAATGATATAGCTCCAGAAATATACATCGGATACAGCTATACTTAATACATTTTGTAGACCTAATTTAACAACACAAACAAAATAAAATACACTTATATTAATAAATAAATGTATGACATTTGATTACTTCTAATATTAGCATTATCTTACCCTGGTTCCGCCTCGATAAACTGCCATCGATACCACGGGTCCACTATCAGCGTTAGCTGTTATTGAAATTTCCTTTGAAAGTAGATGAATGAAGACATATACAGAGTTAATAACGTAGTTATTTATCATTAAAACTTCACTTACTCTAAATTCAGCTTGCTCAACACGAATATCGAAATCTCCATGTAGCCGTTTTCCTCGAAAATATTTGGACCAATCCGTGTTTTGATCGTCCAGTACCAGCAGAGTGAAATATTTATCTTTGTTGAATGCAGGACGAGTTGCGCTTTGCACTGCTGCACCTGCGATTTGTTACTAATTTTTTAATTTTAATTCGTTAACCACAACTTTAATACCACTTACCAATAATCGAAGCACCTTGATCTCGGGCTGCGCCAGTCAAACTTTGAACCCGTTGAAGGAGACTTTCTCTGGATTTCGCAGGGCTTGTCGGAGCACTCGTGCCTCGTGCAGGACCTTTTCCGAAACTCAGCGCCATCTCGGGAGCGGTGGTCGTTGGTTGTGGTGGAACTGGGCCAGCAGGAGCCGGTGGAGGTGGCATGTTTGGTGGCCCGGCATTCTGTGGTTTTGGTTGCTGTTGTAACGGTGGTGCTTGATCCTGAGAAGGCCGTGCCGCTGGTGGCAATTCATTTGGATCAACATCATCACATTCGGAGGATAGATCCCCCGAGCTGAATCTATTATGTGGATTGTGAATGCTTTGGTAAATAATTTTATATAGTACTTACCGTCTTTTCAGGAAATTAACATTGGAAGTGAAACTGGTCTTGAAAGATGAGAAATTCAGGGTGCCGGTTTTAGTTTCCTACAAATGAAGGAATTGCATGTAAAGTTAAGGTCGTTATAATGTAATAAACTAAACAGTGCTATTAAAATTTGATTGAATTGACCCTCATTAAATAGCTCGACAAATTAGTTCGACGAAGGGCATAACCATATTCAAAATAGTCGTACAGAAAAGAGGAAATAATCAAAAAAATTGTTTCATCGAAGTTCATTAGCAAGACTAAAGACAAAAAAAAACAAAGATATGGAAAACAGAGAAACCTTTCAAAAATGTTTCTTTAAGCGTCTTCACAAAACAAAATCAATTTGAAAATAGAAGAAGGAAAAATTTAAGGATAAATAAATTATATTATAATGCTGTTTTCATCTTCAAAATAACGGTTGAAAAAAAAAGGCCCCGAAAATTCGGTTTATTTTTCAAAATGAAAAAAGGGCCCAAAAATGTGTCAGTTCCCAATGAAAAATGGCCTCAAACCAAAAATTAAAAATGGACCCAAAAATGTATATGGAAAACAGCAACACGAACATTTCTGTGATTTGGGAGCCATTTCATTCATATTTTGCGACAATATTTCATTTTGCCTGGCCATTTGAGGCATATATCATGTAGCCAGGAAAAAACAGTTGCTTAAAACTTGCTATGGTCCGCTGGCTATATACGGTGATGGTAAGGCCCAAATTTACATATGGCGCCTAGTATGGTGGAAAATAAGAAAAATGAAATCGATCTCCAGAAAATTAGCGGCAGTTCAGAGAACCCTCTAAGCCATTACGAGTGTGCTCCTAACCACCCCAACGTCAGCTCTGGACACCCTTCTGCACCTAACACCGTTTGATTTATCGATCAGAAAAACAAACCCAAGGTAAACACATGGAGTGACTTGAGCTGCCAAGAGGCTACATGTTTCGGGAAGCATTTATCTAAATATATTAATATAAGAGAAATCATCACACAAACTACCGTCAGCAAAATGTGAAGGAAATGTCTAACTGCCGAGAGAAAGACATTCAACAGAAAAGCTGTTGACCACAGATGAGGAATTAACCAGATAGTCAACTCGAGAGCGAATCTCTCACCTTGCCTACAAGCTAAGTCGAACTGATAAGCCCCACATAATTTGCACTTATATGGGCTTTTACGTGGAAATCAAATGGGAATCACGCACACATGAATCGAATTATATGGGGCTAATGGCCGCCGCCAAGAAATGTCATTTTTTATAGCAAGAAGTTGGGAACAGTTGATTAAATTCAGCAGATTACACCTCACAATTTGGGTGTGTAAAAAAACATGGACAATATGCGGTGAATATGGATTTATAAAAACATACTTACCACACAACTAATAATATAACAAAATATTATAATATTGAGAATAAAGCTTTGTTTTAACCAATTTATTCTAATTCTAAATAAAATATAATCAAAATAATATTGATTAATGTGACTAATATATAAAAAGTAAGTTGATCATACATTTTCGGTTGACAATAAATTTAAGTATAACTTTACAAACACGGATTTTGTTATGGATAGTTATATTGAAGCATTGAAGTACTTTTATGCTACGTTTCCACCATAAAATAAACAGAGATTAAGCACAAAAAATGTATTACCTAGATTTATTTTTAAACTTGTGTTTAGCAGATTAAAATTTGTAAGGTTAATCTTCAGATTTAAAGTGGATTAAGGGCAAATTAACCTTAATCTCGGTTTACTGCTCGATAGAAACGTTGCATTACACAATTGGGCACTGCTTAACAACATTTGCAATCACTTACTAGTAGTAGTAGTACTAGTAGTGATTTTTGTTGTTTATTTTCGTAAAAGAGTGGCTAATTAATAATAAATAAATAATAAAATACTCAAAGAATTTAATATATATTTAAAAAAAACATTGCAAACTATTTACTAAAAATATTTTACACCCAAACATTACTAATTTAGTAATATTTATGCAATAATACAATAAAATATGCATTTTATTTCATTTTATTAACAACCCAAGAATGTTTATTTTAAGGCAGATAAAAAATAGAGAACCATTTCTTATAAACGCAAAATATATTCCAATTAAATTGTAACAACATTATTGGGTAACTCATTTTTGGTTTCTTTATAAACATTTTTATTAAAATAGCTATAAAAGTTGAATCACATAAACTCAACACATTGTAACAACATTATTGGGTAACTCATTTTATGTTTCGTTATAAACATTTTTATTAAAATAGCTATAAAAGTTGAATCACATAAACTCAACACTTCGCAGCATTTCCTATTTCCCAACACATCCGCCGTGACCAGCTGTTTTGTTGTTGCGATTTGGATATGTTGCAAAACTCCCCACTATTATTTTTGGCGGGTATTCTAGTAAATTAGATCTAACTTCATGTGTCTGGCTCACACGTATTCACAAATGGGAAAATTGAGAGAGAATTTTGTGGCCGTTATTAAATATTTTTTGCGGGTTGAAAGTGATAGGGGATTGCAGAGTTGACTATCTGGTTAATTCCTCATCTGTGCTGTTGACTCTTGGAAGGCTAAGACATTTCCAAACCAGCTCGATAAAAGAATGTTGATAATAAAATGTTGTCAAATCTTTGGCCACAGACATAGACTGAAGCGGCGAAATTCAGAAATTCTTGCTTCGACGTTCACTAACTATGAATATGAATATTAACAACAAAACCAAAATAAAAATAAGCTTGCGGCAAACAGCATGAAACCCTATCCATTTCCCTTCTCATGAAAACGGCATTAACAACACGCTGAATATTTTATTTCGTTTTCTATAATAAATTAACACAAAAAGAATATTTTGAAAAAAAGGCCCTCAAAAAGCGGACATGGTCAAAAAATTTCATTGGTTGAATGTTTAGAACAATATTTTTTAAATATTGTGTCAACCAAAATTTGTTATTTAATTTAGATTTATTTATTATTGAGAAATTTTCAAAAACAAACAACAATTTGCTAAAAAACATCCCCAAGAAGTAGGCGTGGTAAAAAAACTTTTTATGGCAAATTTGTTAAAGAGGTCAGTGTACATATTTAGTGAAGTGCTTTATTCCTTCAACTTTCGCTTTAAATCAGTTTTTTCTTAATTGTATTAAAAAAATTAATACAGTCTACAATTTCGGGACCATAGTGAAAATATGCTTCTGCGCTCAAATACAACGCAATTAAAATTGGTGACGGACGGACATTGCTATATATTTTTAACTATACAAATTTTAAGCATGTTTCTGGCGGTAAAAGCAAGCGCGAGTTAAATAAAGTGCACGACAGCGTCATACGAAACTTTGCTTTTTTGAATCGCCCGCACAATACATATGCCTCTAAGCTAACTTTTGTCTCAAATCGAGGCGAGATTGAATTCACGCCCACTCATCATTCCTTAGATGATCCCTTAGATCCTGATGTGTTGACACCAGCTAATTTTTTAATTGGACAACCACTAACATCAATTCCAGAACCTGATCTCCGTTTGATAAATCCTAACCGTATGCGCAGATAACAATTAATTCAGTAATTGTTAAAGAACATCTGGGAGAAATGGTCATCGGACCATTTACACCAGTTGCAGCAGCGACCAAGGCGACTAATCGGTCATCATAGTCTTAGGTTTTAGTCCTGATCATAAATATATATACTTTTGTGGGTCTACGACAAATATTAAGGGGTGTTACAAACTATGAGTCAAAACTAATATACCCTTAGGATAGGGTATAAACAAACACAAAAAATACAACACTGACGCTACCTAAGCAAAGCCATCCAATGAACGAAAAAATAAATTACTGCAGGTGTTACGCCCATACAGCAATTAGCCTTGGTCTACCAACAAAAGTTTACACTTACGACCCGCTATTCGTTGCTGCGCCTACCCAACCGTAACAAGTACACAAATGATATGAAATCAACTTTGTAGCAGCAGCAAACGAGATGGTTTGGGGGTGAGGGACACCACGCACTGTCCACTTTTTAAGAATTTCTTTTTGTCGTTTGCTGGACACTGGTGCACTGATTTTTTTTGGTTATTTAGTTTTTGCACACGCGACCGAGGAAAAGGGTTTAATTTTCTGTGTGTTAATTTTTTTTACTGTTTTTATTGAGGTGCGTGTTATCGCGTCGGTGGTCAGATCGGAACTCCAACCGCAGCTTCCAAAATACTACTGAAGTGCGGTAAACCTGGTGGGATAAAGTGCCACCCATACTAGGTAATTGGGTAACGGTACCCATATTCCCTAATTGGTTAACGGTAGCATTATTTTCTTGACTAAAGTGAAACAAACTCTTGCGTAGCTCCCGATCTGCTCCAATAAAATTTGATCCACAATCACTATACAAATCACTGCCTAAGCCTCGACATGATGTGAAACTTTTATAAGCGGCAATAGATGCCGCTAATGGCATATCAGATGCCAGCTTCAATTGAATTGCTTGGGTGAAAAGACAGACGAAAACGCAGATGAATACCTTGGTTTCAGTAATTCTTCGTCCCAACTTATGGAGAATAAGGATCATCCCTGCATAGTCAAAACCAGGCTTAAGAAAAGGGTACATGACTGCACTCTGGATGCTGGCAGATTTTCCATGAGGCAAAAACTATAGAAGAGGTAGACTGCACTGCAATGAAACATTTGCAACTGTACGAAGATGGTTAGCTGGAGCGGATTTGCAACTCGCCGACCACAAGGTGGAAGCAGTACTTATAGCAAGTAGGAAAATTCGAGAAACGATTACGTTTAGAGTAGGAGAGCACAAAGTAGTTTCCCAACCTTTTATAAAGTTCCCTGGAGTAATTATTGACGCTCGTCTAAGCTTTAAAAAACATCTCGAGTATGTTTGCAAAAAGTCTTCGAATACTTTTAGCGCACTTTCAAAGCTGATGAGTAACATTGGGGGCCCGAAACAAACCAAGAGACTTTTTCTTGCAGGAGTTGCCAGTTCTATTCTGATGTGTGCGGTCGAAATATGGTCAAGTGCAGCGAAAGTTAAATCCTACATTCGGCAAGTCAAATCCGTCCATCGTCTTGCCGCTCTAAGGGTGGCGTGTACGTTTCGAATAGCTTCAAATGATGCTATACTCGTCGTATCCTCTATGATACCTATCGATTATACTTAATCGTAGTACAGCAACCTAACAACAACAATGGAGCCAATCGATTAAGGGAAGATAGACCCACAGGCTTATACCAGAGATCGATGTATGCATAAAACGGAAGCATGGCGAAATGAACTTCAATCGACACAGTTCTAAACGAGTCATGTCTGTTACAGATAATATCTCTTCAAACGCTTACATGAAATCAGCCCAAACTATACACATTGCGAAACCATCTCTGAAAACGCGGAACACGTGTTTTTCTATTACATCGTGGGTAATAGAAGCCGAGAGAATCGTCCTACGGAACCGATTCGAAGAGCGGCAATGTTTAACTGGACCACTGTAAGTATCACAAAGGTGCGTATACTCAGCGATCTTAGACGCTTAGAGCGCCAACGGAAAGCTAATAGTTTCATAAATAGAGTAATATAAGTATACAACCCTCGCGAAGTAATGCCTTACGGCGGTCCCGCGGGGGATACCAATCAGCGGGTTCGGGAAGGGAGGTGGTTTTAGCCAGTAAGAATCCGGCACTACCAATGGACGTCGGACCATTGGTGCCTATGCAAGGATTATACCTTAGGTAGTCAGTCACCCATGAACTTAGTGTAGTATTCTCGAAGTTTGCTGCTATGCTTGTTGCCTTACATTCTGGACTCGTGGGCGAAGTGTTGGTGGCGATTCTATTGGCTGATGTATAATTGTGTGATGTTTTCTATTACATTGCTTGCACCTGCTGGCAGATGGACGGGTACTTACTGAATGATCAGTGTAAGGCAATCAAAGCACAGGGGTGCCTTCTGAACTAATGTCCTCCTTCCTGTTATTGATTCCGATCGAGTGTGGGCAACATGTTAAGATGTGCACATATTATGTATTTATTATCAGATGCAATATAAGCGATTTAAACATAGTTGTTCCTGCTGAAAGCGGATGACCACTTAGCTTTGATGAATCGGATTCACCACAGATGGATTCGAGCGTGCGCAGGAGATTCTCAAAAAAATCAAGCAGTGTCTTGCTTTTTGGTATATCCTGGTCTGAACCAAGGGACACCACCCAATCTCGCCGGTTCAAAGGATCCAGCTTAGACGTGAGATGCAAAATCATCCAGTTCCAGTCGTCGTTTATAATAGTAATAATAGTAATATATACTCAATTTAATTTTTATATTCATCTTCTTTCTCGTTTAGAATTTATGTTATCGAAGATTTTATCATGTTCTTTTTGTGGCATTTATGACCAATACCGAAAGAATGCATAATGTTGTCTAAAAACAATTGAATACGCTTTTTTTCAATTCTAATATTGAATTCATGTTTTCACCTCAAATTACAATTATAAAATCAAATCAAATTGGATAAACAAATCGCGGAAGTGAGTTATGACAGTCTATAACTAAGTATATAGAAGTAAAAAACAATATCGCAATATAATTCTAATATTCAGCCGTTTTGAATTTTAAGTTTCAAATAGTCCTATAATGTATGGTGTGTACCTGTATTCGAAAATTTAGATTTCACAATATTTAATATATCCAAAATATGACAAGTTATGTGAATTTGTTCTAAATGGCAACATTACTACAGCAAATTTATTAAAATCCACATTTGAAAAAAAATATTATTTTCAATAACAGCATCTGAGATTTGGGTCGTGGTTAAAGCCGTCCGTATATATGCTCCTATATCACTTCGTTACTGAGATCAATTAAAAGCTGGCATTATCCTATTTGTGTCATTAAGGCCTAAATTTCCTTCACGCGGGATGTTGATTTTTTCATTATAATTTTTGTACGAGGGTAGATGGCAAATCTCTCATGAGACATCATGACGACCGGCCACAGGTGCTCATAATGGTATAAGATTCTAACTCAATAAAAACGCCTTTCTTCAAAATACTTTATACTGCAACGAAGTTGTTCCCTATGATATAAAATACAACGCATGCTGCATTTCACTGGTCGAATTGCTATTTTTATTTTCGTTTGACGTATTTGGAAGTAACTGATAAGTGAATCAAAAATAAATAAATTGAATCTTCTGTTACTCTGGTGTATTATTCCATCTATCAAACTTAACATCTATTATTGAGAAGTGTTTCTATACATAGTTTTTGTACTAATCTACATTAACAATATTAGTCCTACTATTACAATATTAGTCACCCTTTCTGTGATGTTTTCTAAATCTAATATTCCACGAAAAGAATTGCAGAATTCTATCTCCGAACGCCACTATTACTACACCCAAGTTCTTATATTTACACCTGCACTCTGAAAGCCATATTTTAAAATCAATTCCTTTCATTAGTACATATAATTTGAACACTCCAGTGATTTCTGCACGGAAAGAGTTTAAAATCACCGATTTTAATATTATCAATTGCAATTCACATATTTTTCGTAATCCAGTACTTTTTTTTAAGATTGATTAAAAATAAGCTAACTTAATGTAAAAACATCTCAATCTATTGCACTTCTTAATACTCGGTGGTTTTTTAAGAGGTATAGAACTTCGAACTGAAATAAAACACAAGAAAATCGTTTTAGTGTCCATCAATTTGGCTTTTTTGGAAGGATACTCTTATGCCATTAATGTTTTAATATGTTTTAGGGAATGTGGCCGCCGCGGCTGGTTCGAATAAAGACCAGTCTAGAGGTCCAATTTTCAACCACTTTTTCAGGCTTTTGGGGCTGTATGTCGGCAATAAGGCCACGAATGTTGGCTTCCAAATCCCCTAACGTTTCTGGTGTTGGTGTCAAATCACACGATCTTGGTCTTGGTGGCCAATTGACAGGTCCATTCCGCGAAATTATGCGCTCATGGAATGTTTCCTTCAATAAATCTATTGTGACGTGCGCTGTGTGGCATGTTGCTGGAACCACATCTCATCCACATTCAAGTCATCCAATTCGGCAACAAAATAGTCGGTTATCATGGCTCTATACCGGTCTCCATTAACGGAAGAAGTATCCCAATGACTCCACCAGCCCATAGAGCACACCAAACAGTCAGTTCTTGTGGATGTAATGGCGTTTCAAGGATCTCATGTGGATTCTCTTCACTCCAAATGCGGCAATTTTGCTTGTTGACGTAGCCATTCAACCCAAAATGAGCCTCATCACTGAACAAAATTTTGCGATGAAAATCAGCATCGATATCAATCTCATTTTCGGCCCATACACCAAAATCACGACGCATAGCATTGTCTCGCGGCTTTAATTCTTACACAAGCTGGTAAGGTCGTAAGAAGAGATCTTTGCCCAAAATCTTCCATAAAGTTGATGGACAAAGCTCCAATTGCTGTGCACGGTCCGTGCGTTGATGTATGTGCATTGGAACATTGGCGAGAGTGATAGCAAGGGATGTGTCGGAAGACATGAGGGTGGGCTGGCTAGCCCTTGTCAACAGCATCTGGCAAGCCTAGGGTTCCCAACGAACCGGTATCTAAGATGGATGTAGGGAAAGAACATTTCGTTGAGGATAAAATTAATTAAGAACAGGCATAGCTAGGGGGTAGCCTTACTATTCAGAATAGTTTAGAATAAACTTAGGCTAGTTAGGTTAGCTTCTTGTTTATTGTCTTCCCTTCTCTTTCTTGGGTATTGGCCTAAGTGGACATTTTCATTTTCAACCCTTTTACTTGCTTTTCTCTCTTTCACTTTCCTATCTGTTTAGTCTGTCCGAGGTTTGCGTAAAGTAATTTTCTCCACTATTGTTTTTTTTCTCTTTACCAATTGACATGGATTATACTTTGTTGAGCGGGTGGTGTATAGCGAGGGGACAAGAATCACCCCCGTCCGACGAGCTAAGCCGAGCAACCACAAGCATGCCGCGTTCCCCTCTCCTATACCAAAGATGCTCCTGTGGCTCGACAGATTTTGTTCACAACAAAAATCTTTAATTCCAGTTTGTTTAAAAAGACAGTTTTGTGTTTTCGGTTCAAGAAGGAAATGTTAGTCAACTTAAGACTAATTTTATTTCTAATTAACTTATGCTAAATACACATAATCTTCATATATACTATTCATATAAAAAAAAAAAAAAAAAAAGAGAGTGATGAACGTTATCCGACGCGAGAGTACAGTGTGTGCTACAGGTTAACATTTAAATCACTCCCCTAAACTTAAATAAAAATTATGTTAATGTTAATGTATATTATAAAGGGTGATTTTTTAGCTGGTTTGGTTTTGGCAACACTGATTTTGACAGCTGACGTGTGTTTAGTACCTTGTGTCACTGTCAAACAGCTTCAGTTTGGTTTGCAATTTAACCATGGATCGTCTTACAAATGAACAACGCTTGCAAATTATTGAATTTTACTATCAAAATTCGTGCTCGGTTCGAAATGTTCATCGCGCGCTGCTTCCATTTTATGATCGGCATTCTCGACCTTCTGAGCAGTCTATTCGGAAGATTGTGACCAAATTTCGCACCAAATTTACTTTGTTGGACATTAAACCACCAACACGTTTACGTACTGTGCGTATTGAAGAAAATATTGCGGCCGTATCAGCTAGTGTGACAGAAGACCGCGAAATGTCGATTCGGCGCCGTTCCCAGCAGTTAGGCCTTTGTTACAGCACTACGTGGAAAAATTTGCGGAAGGATTTGGGCGTAAAGCCTTTTAAGATACAGCTGGTGCAAGAACTAAAGCCAGCCGACCTACCACAACGCCGAATTTTTGGTGAATGGGCTCTTGGAAAGCTGGCCGAGGATCCGCTTTTTTATCGAAAAATTGTGTTCAGCGATGAGGCTCATTTTTGGTTGAATGGGTACGTAAATAAGCAAAATTGCCGCATTTGGAGTGAAGATCAGCCAGAAGCATTGCAACAGCTACCAATGCATCCCGAAAAAGCCACTGTTTGGTGCGGTTTATGGGCCGGCGGCATTATTGGGCCATATTTCTTCAAAGATGATGCGAATCGCAGCGTTACTGTCAATGGTGAACGCTACCGAGCGATGATAACAAACTTTTTTTTGCCCGAAATGGAAGTTCTTGACTTGCATGATATGTGGTTTCAACAAGACGGTGCCACATGCCACACAGCACGCGAAACAATGGCGCAATTGCGAGGCGAGTTTGGTGAACAGTTAATTTCACGTTTCGGGCCGGTCAATTGGCCGCCTAGATCGTGCGATTTGACACCATTAGATTATTTTTTGTGGGGGTATGCCAAGGCTAATGTGTATAGGGACAAGCCCGCTTCGATTGACGCACTGGAAGCCAACATCCATGCATTCATTCGTGAGATACCGGCCGATATGTGTGAAAGAGTATGCCAAAATTGGACTCAGCGGATGGGCTACCTGAGACGCAGCCGCGGTCAACATTTGCATGAAATTATCTTTAAACATTAAATTGCAAGGTTCAAACTATCAATTCAAATAAATATTTCATTCATTTTTTCGAATTTTTTGTGTTTTTTTTTTAAAAAAAGTTCTAAACCTCTTAAAAAATCACCCTTTATTATTATATAATGTTCAATATAACACTAATTTATTCAAAATTAAGTAATTATAAAATAATTATTAAATGATATCTTATGCCTACTAATATTAATAATTAATAACAAGTCGGTAATAAATTTCAATAATATTTTTTTTTTCATAATATTTCAAACTAATCTTTTACATAATTTGAATGCCAGTGTTACAATTCTTTGGATTTTTGTTTTAATCTTTCGGACCTACGGGGTACATAACCCTTAACGCACTTTATGTTATTAATTTGACAAAACGTCATGAAAATTTCTGAATTAAAAAAGGAGGGCCGTTATCTGACACTAATGTGGAAGGTAATCCTTAGTATGAAAAAAGAGCTCTGAACGTCGATATCAGACTCTCAGCGTTTGTCTTTTTCATTAATTTGATATCAATCCATTTGGTACAGCTATCAATAAGAGAACATAACCTCTTCACATAAAAAAAGTTCTTGGGATTCTGGCCATGATTGTAGTTTAAAAGGGTAAGAATCTTTACAAGATATAGTAAGAATCTTTACAAGATATATAGGCACTGCCCTCCTTAACAAATCTGCCGTAGAAAGTTTATCTTTACAAGATATAGTAAGAATCTTTACAAGATATATAGGCACTGCCCTCCTTAACAAATTTGCCCTAGAAAGTTTCTGGTACGCAAACTTTTGGGGGCGCTATCAATAAGGCAACATAACCTCTTCACATAAAAAAAGTTCTTGGGATTCTGGCCATGATTGTAGTTAAAAAGATAAAGTGTAAGAACCTTTACAAGATATATAGGCACTGCCCTCCTTAACGAATTTGCCGTAGAAAGTTTCTGGTACGCAAACTTTTTGGGGGCGTTTTTTTTAACAAAATGTTGTTTGCTTTGAAAATTTCCCTAGAAAATAAAATAAATGTTTAACAAAATATTTAGACAATAAAATTCGCAACATTCTACCCATATACAGTTTTTGGCCACGCCCATTTTTTGGAGGCTTTTTGTTTAAATGCAAAAAATTGTTTAATATAATATTACAGATTATTCTCCTCAACAATAACCCTTACAACGTTTTTGGTCATTCCCACTTTTTGTGGGCGTTTTTTCGTTTTTATGATTTTATTATGGAAAACTAAATTGTAATCGAACGTACATTCTATGCCTTTTTCATCGGGAGGGTTATGGATGGGGTATCATACCGTTCGTTGCGATACTGTCTCAAAAGAATATTCTGCTAGAAGATTCCGAAACTAAAAGCGTGTATATTTCATATCGAAGGGGTAATTATTTACGAAAATATTGCCCTTCAAAAAACAGTGCCCTAGTACCCCATACACTCGTATCCAAACACTTGCACCCACCAGACAATTATTTTTACGTATCTGCATACATACTAAAAATGTCGCCTTGTAAAAGCAAGTTTTTTTTCGCCCATTTTATAGATTTTAAAACAGTCTGGTGCATTGTGGTGCGCCCTCCGAGTGCCTGCCAGACCATTTCTTGATTAGTAGGTCCAACATTACTAGCAAAAAAATTGTATCTATTGGTAAAACACGTTACTCAAATCCTTCACTAGCTCTTGGACTATTAGGTTTTGTTATTCCTTCGGGTAGGGGATAGCATATACCTGAGGTAGGCATGGCTGTCGTAAGAGGCGACTAAAATGCACCTCTGTATACCGAGTATAATAGCGTATACAAAATAATGCAATGGACAAAACTGTAAGATTTAATATCCACACTCTTCGGAGGCAGGTTCTACGGATTCTGCAGAAATTTTAGTGGTTAAAGAAAATCGCAAAAAGTCTTTAACAAATGAATGCAAAGAAGACGCAGAAAAAAAATCTTGAACATAAAGTTTACCTTGAGTTTACCGCCGCCAATTAATGTTATCGAAATAACGGACTACGATAAGCTTTATAAATTTCTTAAGGAAATCTTAAAGTCCACATTCAGAGTAACATCTTTGAACAATAATTTGTGGAATATAAATGTTAGCGACCCCAACAGTTACCGCGCGGTTTCTCAAAAATTCAATGCAAGCGTTTTCAAGGGTATAACCACAAAAGCATATTGTCAAAAAGAACCACGTTGCGTTAAATGCGCCGGGAAACATTTGTTTATAGATTGCGGTCTTAAAAGACAGAATTTACCAGCTTGCATAAACTGTAAGGGAACTTATCCGGCAAACTATCGCGGTTGCGAAGTAGCTAAAGAGCTTCAGAGCAGGCGCGATATAGTAAAGAAAAATTACTACCCGTCGGAATTAAAACGAATGACAAACCCAAAAGAGGTACAAACAAATCAATTGAACGACGAAAAAATGTAAAGGAAAAGTCTAAGTTCCCGAGGGAAAGGCATTTAAAGAAAAGTCGACGACTCCCGGACCGAAGGCTAAGGAAATGTCCACACCGCAGAGAGAAAAGATAATTAATAGTAAAGTGTTGTCAAAACCTCTGCCACAGGCGTTCCATGCTAATAAGCAAATCGATACAGCGGCTGACCCATTCGAATAAGTCTTTTCTGAAATTCTTGCTAGACTGGAAGAACAAAGTCGAATTAATAAACGCATATTTGAAAAGTTTGACGAGCTTGACCATAAACTTCGGGGCTCACTTCATCGCATATAAATATGAATATGAATAGTAACGATAAAACCCAAATAAAAATAGTTAAGTGGAATGCGAATGGCCTTTTACAAAAGATCTACAAACTTCAAGTTTTTACTCGCACAAATGTTATCGACATATATATGCTTAATTCCTGAAATGCATCTTACGAAGAAATCAAGTGCAAAAATTAAAGGATATAGTACCTATCATGCATATCACCCTTCGGGAAGGGCTAGAGGTGGAGCGTCAATAAGCACAAAAGTCGAGCAAGCTAATATTCATATGATTACGGTTCGTGTAAAAAATAATAGACAAACTTATGATATTGGGTCTATATACATCCCTCCAAGGGAAAAGAAAAATTTATTTCACGAGTATTTTTAACGCACTCACACGGAACTTTGTTGTCGGTGGTGATTTTAATGCAAAACACACTTTCTGGGGTTCACGGTGCATTTCACCAGAAGGAAAAATTCTCTTTGAATCTGGTTTGCAAATTAGAGTAGACTGTTACTCGTCAGGCAAACCGACGTATTGGCCTACGGATTCGGCAAAAACTCCAGACCATATAGATTTTTACATTTTAAAAAGGATTTCCGAAATCTTTGTTAAAATTGAAAATTGTTTCAATCTGTCTTCTGATCACACGACTGTCATTCCAATAATTAGCGGCTGCCTATTGAAAAAGGAGGGCCCACCTAGACTTACTAGTGTATCAACTAAGTGGGACTCCTTTAGAAAAAACTGCGAAAATAAAATCGATCTTTATGTGTCTCTTCAAACGCCATTTGAATTTGAATTCGACGTCGATCAATTTATCGGAGTTATGTAAAGTTTAGCCTGGTATAATAATCCTTATAAACGGATACCAAAATCAAAAAGTGAAATAAAATATCCTCAGGAAATAAGGCGTAAGAACAGCTAATAAAGCTCCTGGATACGATTTAATTACGGGACAGGTCCTAAAAGAGTTACCCAGGAAAGCACTTATTATGTTTGTTTATCTCTTAAATGCTTCGTTGAGGTTATTATACGTTCCACGACAATGGAAAGTAGCTGAGGTCATAATGGTCCCAAAGCCGGGAAAATCCCCATATGCTAAGAAATCGTATAGACCAATATCTGTTTTACCAATTATGTCCAAAGTATTTGAAAATAATTTACTAAAACGGTTACGTCGATTTGTACCTGATCACCAATTCGGGTTCAGAATTAAACACTCTACAATACAAACCAAGTTTATCACATAACCAATGAAATTGAAAAAGCCCTTGAGGAGAAATAAATATATTGTAGCGTTTTTGTCCACGTCTTCCAGCCTTTTGATGGAATACGGGATTAAAACATAAGCTAAAATTAGCCTTTCCCAAACAAATATATGAGATATTAACTTCTTATTTAGCGGACAGACTTTTCGGTATTAAGCACGGAAACGAATATTCCGAATTCAAAGAAAACGCGGCAGGATTTCCACAAGGAAGCTTCCTGGGACTGATTCTATTTCTAATCTTTACTGAGTAATACGGTTGAATAAGCAACAATTAAGCTTTAACATCGTTTTTGAGTGGACAGGGACTTGGCGTATTGTCCTTAATGAAACAAAATTTACGCATGTTAATTTTACTTACAGAAATGTAACAACGCTACCCATTTTCATAGACTTCGTACAAATTTCGTAATCAAATGAATCTAAATATTTGGGAATGATATTATATGCGAAACTAAAATGAAAATCGCAAATAAAAATGAAACGGGAAGAGTTCGTTATTAAATATAATCAAATGCATTGGCTGCTTGATCGGTTCGCAAAACTCAGCATGCAAAACAAGCTGCTTTTATACAAGCAAGTTCTGAAACCGGTTTGGACGTATGGTATACAATTTTAGGGTTATGCCAAAGCAAATAACATCAATATTTTACAGACTTTTCAAAACAAAGTGCTAAGAAGAATTGTAAACGCCCCGCCGTATAGCAGAAATAGTGATATCCGCCGAGATTTGGATGTGGCAACCGTCGAAGATGATAAACATTGATAAGCAACAGACTCGCATTCGCGGTCATTGCAATAACGAAATGATATATATTTTGAACGATACAAATTTAGTGCGCAGGATAGGAAGTAACCTAGTTGAGTATAAAGTCATTTAAAGAGAGGTGTTTTTAGTAAGTAAGATTCTCACACTATTATGAGCACGTGCGGTCGGTCCTCATAGTGTCTTATGGAAGATTTTCCACCTAACCTCGGAAAAAAAATAAAATATTTCATAGGGAGAGATATGGATAGAGTATCTTACTGTTCGCCCCAAGCGTATTGTAGCCTTTCGATATGATTTTATTACTAGTTTTCTTAGCCTTATATTGGAAAATTGTAGTTTTAGTGGTAACTCTGTTCGCATTATTGGCAGCACTTTCTTGTTTGGCAGTATCTGTAAACGAATGTGATTTCCCGCCATTATATGTTTATTGTTGTTATTGTTGTATTATTGATTTACTCTTCGTTACGAATGTTTTCACTTTCCTTTGTAAATTTTTCCAATGTACTTATTTCTAATATACTATTTTTTTTTTAATTTCCATAATACCCTTTTTATATATTTTGCCCTAGTGAAGATTCAAATATCGGGTATATTTTTCTACACTCTGCTGCATTTCCTTTACCATCATATCAACATTTTGTATGTAAAGTATATTCAGTAAAATAGGTTTTAGCTAACACCAGTCTCACCTTTAATTGGTATGTAGTTTGCACCTATTGAACTCCAACATTTTTAATGTTAAAGTATAAAGTATAAAGGCACGAATTTCCATTACTTGAAGTGTGCATCGGAGTATCTTTTGGTCTTCTCAGGGAGGAGGTATTGACATCGGCATTGTACAGGAGCCCTGGGTCAGGAAATCGATCATAGCATGGGTCCAAGGCAAAAACTACAACCCCTACAAACAGAACATATGTACATGGTTTTAAACTGAACACAAATTTAACGGTATGTAATGTGGGGAACAGCACAACTTTTTTTTTCAAACACGGAAAACTTCCGCGGCTCAAAAAAGTGTTGGATATCACCCAAACAACTGTATCTTTACGGTCACCAACCTAAAATCTTGCTGTTATAAGAGGTGGATCCGTTTAAGTCTAAGTATCATGGTAGATACTCCCAGTCCCTATTGAAATCCAAAAGGAACTCACTGTTAGAAGTTCGGTCTTATTATACGGTCCAAACCTTCAAGCATACCCAATCTGGGTAACTCAGTTGAAGAACTAGAGTAGCTGGCTCTTCAGGCCTTCGAAAAGGCTAAAGACTTATCCTTTAAGTCAATTATAACTGCCAATCTATGGAAACTCTAAAAGACTCAGTACGATTCTGTTGAAATCCGTCCGTCCTATCTAAAAAAAAAAGAATCTCCCGTAAAATCACTTGAGCGTCTCCTAGGGAGGTCTACAGGGAGAGGTCTGCATGAGGTTGTGCGCACAATCAACCACCATCAATACAGCAACATCTTTCGACATAGAGAGCTCGGTGTAGAAGGTTTTATAAGTAAGTGTAGCCAAGTAGCCATGCTTAGCTTACTAGGATTATCAGTGTTGAAACAGATAAGATCCATAGTACCAAATCTGTAAACAAGGGTGGGGTTATTTCGCATCTTTTGTCAATAATCGTAGTAAATAAAATCTTATAGAAACTCAACAATGACGCGGGAGGAGCTTTGAAAATGACTAGCGTCTGGTTACAAGGTAACTTAGCCTTAGCAAAACTGAACTGATACTCATCATTACCAAAACAGAGGACAGACGATCTGTCTGTTTAAAATTTGTCACAGTCACACACAATGTAACACATTACTGAGCTGGAATGAAAATACATATATCCAAGTAATGTTCATACACAAGTCAATACACCCTACCTGACGTAATGTTGTAATTAAAAATTATCTCTATAGATATACGATATAACCTACCCATCCCTTTATTCTATTTAGATATAAACAGAAAAAAAAACAAAGCAAAGCAACACCTCATGTTGACATGATTGAGAAATGAGAATGATTATGATACAAAAAGACATTGAGGTATTCCTTTCAATTTTCTTAAACAAGGTGTTGGGACATACGAGTGAATGGGTGAAATGTAGTAGTCTGCTTTAAATTGAAAGTGTCAGATGTTGTATTGAAAGAAATAGAATTTTATTTGATTCGAATGCCAGGTGATGTGGTACATCAGTATGGGACATGTACCTTGATCCGGGTTATAGTTTCATTTGGCGAGGGATAGGATGGAACTGAAAGACAGACAGACAGCCTTATTGGTAAATGTATTTTGCATTTATTTATGAGGATTTGTACTTACAACATATTATAAAAATAATTCGTATACATATGTATCAGAGATACGACATTTTTGTGTAGTTTGTATAGATTAGGATGACATAATGGAATTTGTATGTTTATTATTTAAAACCTGGAAGAAAAAGGGACAGTCATGGTATTCAAAAGCTTTTATTGAGATTTGCAAAAAACTTACTTAATAGAAAATTTCGAAATCTCAATAAAATAAAACAAATTAATTTTCTTCAAACAGCTGAGTTGTTTTTACTAATTCGGGTAATTAGTTGTAATAAAGGGTGCTTTTTTAGCTGGTTTGGTTTTGGCAACACTGGTTTTGACAGCTGACGTGTGTTTAGTACCTTGTGTCACTGTCAAACAGCTTTAGTTTGGTTTGCAATTTAACCATGGATCGTCTTACAAATGAACAACGCTTGCAAATTATTGAATTTTACTATCAAAATTCGTGCTCGGTTCGAAATGTTCATCGCGCGCTGCTTCCATTTTATGATCGGCATTCTCGACCTTCTGAGCAGTCTATTCGGAAGATTGTGACCAAATTTCGCACCAAAATTACTTTGTTGGACATTAAACCACCAACACGTTTACGTACTGTGCGTATTGAAGAAAATATTGCGGCCGTATCAGCTAGTGGGACAGAAGAACGCGAAATGTCGATTCGGCGCCGTTCCCAGCAGTTAGGCCTTTGTTACAGCACTACGTGGAAAATTTTGCGGAAGGATTTGGGCGTAAAGCCTTTTAAGATACAGCTGGTGCAAGAACTAAAGCCAGGCGACCTACCACAACGCCGAATTTTTGGTGAATGGGCTCTTGGAAAGCTGGCCGAGGATCCGCTTTTTTATCGAAAAATTGTGTTCAGCGATGAGGCTCATTTTTGGTTGAATGGGTACGTAAATAAGCAAAATTGCCGCATTTGGAGTGAAGATCAGCCAGAAGCATTGCAACAGCTACCAATGCATCCCGAAAAAGCCACTGTTTGGTGCGGTTTATGGGCCGGCGGCATTATTGGGCCATATTTCTTCAAAGATGATGCGAATCGCAGCGTTACTGTCAATGGTGAACGCTACCGAGCGATGATAACAAACTTTTTTTTGCCCGAAATGGAAGTTCTTGACTTGCATGATATGTGGTTTCAACAAGACGGTGCCACATGCCACACAGCACGCGAAACAATGGCGCAATTGCGAGGCGAGTTTGGTGAACAGTTAATTTCACGTTTCGGGCCGGTCAATTGGCCGCCTAGATCGTGCGATTTGACACCATTAGATTATTTTTTGTGGGGGTATGCCAAGGCTAATGTGCTAATGCCGGGCTGCGTGCCTAGCCGAAATTTCTCCGGGCCGCCAGGTTTTAAATGTTTATAATTTTTTTAAACCTAAAAATCGTTTACAGCGATTGAAAATTTGTTAGCATTTCACTTACAGCGATAAATGTTTCGGAATATGTACAAAGAACAAAATGGCAAGGGACACTTTAGGTTTTATTTAACATAAGCTAATACCATTTTCACACCGCATTGAAATCTAAGATTTTGGGAAATCTCCTGAAACTTCATCGAAATCAGGAGGGTTTCCACAGAAGCTGTTTTCAATGGTGAGGTTGTCAAAGCAAACGCACCTTTTAACCCAAACTACAAGTTCCACAAAGCAGTTGACAAGCGGTTGACAGATTCGCAACTATGTTAAAAGTCAACTGCAAGTCACCTAAGAGTCAGCTTACCGATTTCTTGAATGATGATCACGCGAACTATATGAGGATATAGTGATTGTTAGCTTGCAGTGCAATTGCAACTTGAACGCAATAATATTTTATTAGGTTTTATTTTTCGATGGCTGACTGAAACGTCAAACAAATCCCTGTAGTGTTCGAATAAATGTTAGGTTAGGATAGTCATAAAACATACGGACGGAATACGCCAATTTCTGGCAGTAATCAGTGATCTGTTTATTTTGCTGTGATCTTCTTAATAAATTTCTTTCTATCCCCGACAAAGTTTCTATAAAATTGAAATTAGAAAGTTATTGATAGGAAGTAAAGGTTTTTTTAAATTGATTTAAAATAAAGAGTTGTAAGCGTCGATTGTTTTATTAGGCAGCCATGTAGCTTCTTGTTAGTTAGATGAAATTACATGAAGTGCGCAATTAAACTTGCAAAACTTTCAATCGGCGCTCTATAAACCTACCTTCAATTTTAAAATAAATGAAAAAATATATTTAATATGTTTTTGGAAAAAGGTACTCTTTTATATTAAGCATGCGTTGCCAAACACTTGGCAAAAAAAAATCTCCGGACCGGGCCTTTGATAGAGTTGGTAACAGTGGCAATACAGGATTGAATTGAATGCAACGTTGCATAAAGGCCGCTTATATACTTCGATATTGTATAACTATGCAACCGTTTAGAGGTATTTTAGTTAAATCTAATAAATAAGGCTAAGAGAGTTTTACATCTGTGTTTTATTTTAATCTCTTAAACAACGCGTGATAATGATAATTATTTTTTGTAAACGAGCAGAAATTTTCCGGCACTTAAAGTTCTCTCACTTAGTGCAATTAATAGTATATACATATTATATAAAACATACAAGATATGACTATAAAAATACATAGATGTTGACACAAACACAAAGAAAATCAAAGGGTCTACGACACCAAAACATATTTACGTAAAATGTTTTTAAGTTTATTTTTACTAACATGCAAATCATAAGATTATTAAAATTATAAATTCTACTCATGGGGATCATTGGCTTATTCCTGCCATTGTTGGTCCTATGAAAAGGACTTCATAAAAGATTCACACAACAGAAGACAGCAGATCAGGGTTATCTATATGCTCGTATAAAAGCTGCTCTAAAGTGGCCTAAGGGGCTTCCCTGAGGAACTCCAGACTGAGCACTGAATGAACCTCTAAATTTGACTCGATAGTCCCTACTTTTAAGGTATTAGTTAATCTATTTTACGAAACTAGGTGGGAAACCATAAGCCTTGAATTTAAAGTCAATCATTTTCAGTGTAATGTACAATCGACTTCATTATTATTTGCTAGGGAATTTGAACACCACACACACAAAAAATATATAAAACTGCTACTGTGGACCTATTTCTAACAAATCCAAGGTGTTCATTACGTATAACATTGGGACAGAAAAATTAGAAATTGGTAGGTACTGATGTAGGCACTTTCCCATGGAGTGGGAAATTTTCCGGTGCTAATGCACAATTCAAAAAAATGCTTAAGAAAGGGAACAAGGGCTTGACTGCTTTTCTTAATGACAATTGGTGAAATGCCATGAAATGCCAGTTCGCAGAGCCCCTAAAAACTTTTTTGGGTCCGTTCTTAAACAACGTTACATTAAACACAAAAACTCGCTTAACCTAGCATTACTCAAGGCACCAGGCACTTCTTATGCTACGCATGAGCTATTCGGTTTCCGGGGATGGCAAAATAATGCACAGACTTAGGCGCATCCTAAAGGTCGCGAGTCAGAACGTTGGAAGTATGAGTGGTCGCTGCTACGACCTGAAAGAGATGATGGTAAGAAGGCGATTGGACATCTTGTGTGTCCAAGAAACGAAATGGCTAAACACCGGAAATCGGGCGCGTTTCTTGGACGGTAAGACAAAATCATACAAGATGTTCTACTACGGTAAAGACCAGGGTAAGAATGGTATCGGTATCATCCTTGCGGCAGAGTTACTTAGCAACAACTATTTCGAAGTCCAGTGACCGTTTGATGTCTCTCAAACTGGTGATTCAAGGCGAGGTGTGGAATATTGTCAGTTCATATGTGCAGCGCACAAGATATGTGTGATTCCCTACAACGATCCTGCTTAGAGAAATCTAAAGTACTGCTTGGAGCCTCGAAGGGTTAGTACCAGCACGGGAAGGAAACTTGATGGTGGACAGAGGAAGTTCAAGCAGCAATAAAGGAAAAGAAAGTGGCTTTCAAAGCTTTTTCAAAGCTAATAATATAGTTGAAAAAGCTCGCATTGAACATCAATATAGACGTTGCAAAAGTATCGCGAAGAAATAGTGTGCCCAAATTCAAGCTAAGTGTATAAAGAGTCTGTATCAGGAGCTGGGAAGGTATCTTCTTCGCCTGCTGATAGGAACCAGGTTACCCACGAGCTTCGACAAAACACGAACAAGGGAACAACAATTTTTAAGATTGCCGCACAGAGAAGAAGAAATGCTCAGGAATTTCGTTCGCCTAAGTTCATTAACAGTGCACAAGGCCAACTACTTGTGGACGACGAAAAAATTTTACACAGGTGGCGAGAGTATTGCGAGCAACTTTTAAACGAACAGTGGAAATAAAATGGGATTCATAGTCAGCCATTTTCCATCCTATATTAGGCAAATTTAAACCATAGTATTTATTTGTAGTTCAAGTTCAAGTGCATGTTTAACAGTCAGTGGAGTGTGAACACAGTTCAGTCAACAGTGGCCGTGGGTGTAAGTAGTAATTGCTTGCTTTTGCATATGTTTACCTAAGGAAATGTAAAAAAAACATAAGAAAAAGCTACAGTCCGCTTAGGGCGAACAGCATGATACCCTATCCTTATTCTTATGTACCCCAAAGAAAAAAAGCATTAGTAAGATGATGGATAGCATTTATATTTATATATATATACTTTTAGGGTTCTGCGACGAATATTAAGGGGTGTTACAAACTATGTGTCAAAATTAATATACCCTTAGGATATAAACACTTGAAGTAACTTTTCATTTGAGGTGGAGGTGAGATATTGTACCATCTCATATTTTTAAATGAGTAGCTCATAAAACTCATTATAAATGGGTGTCCTATCCAACATTAATAGGATAGCCTAAAAAAAACGGCTATCAACTGAAAACAAAGTACATACACTCAATTCCGGTAATACACGGATTTCGTTTAACACGAATTAAGAAACACATTTAAATCTCTTTTTAGACAACTTGTTTTCATATAAAACGAAAATATTTATTCTAATAACTGGGCATTTACCCAATGAGGGAGATCTTTCATGTTATTTATTTTTATTTATTCTGTATTTGTTTATTTATTAACGGGCACAGCATTCGGTAAAACGTGAAAATTAGACTATATACGTGTGTTATATATATATATATATATATGTATATCTTCAGAACCTAAAATTGGAAAACTTGCCAAGTATACAAATACTATTTATGAAATTTTTGATAATTAGAATACAAACTTGGGGTTCTTTTTTATATCTCAGTACTTTGTGTCTGACTTGTAAGACAAAAACGATTTTTGTAAATATAATACAACTTGGCTATTCCTTAACATTTATGTTTTTGGTGTGGTATATGCAACTACCTAGGAGTAAATGCTAACTCTACGAATTACATCTAAGTATTTACTACTTCGGTGTGTGGCAAAACAAATAGGTTCTAAATTTCTTACTCGAAAGACAAAACAAACTTTAAAGATTTAAGGATAACCGCGAATTTTATTAGCTGTACCAAGATATATATGTAGTCCATAAAGCCAAAACACGTCGATGACATTAGCTCGGGCACATCAAGCAAATGGAAATTAGTGTTTCAGTCGAATGCTTTAAAGACTGAACCACTGGGGATCCATCCCATTGGATGCCAGAGCTCTTGTTCCGGAAAAGTATAAAAGCATTATATCTGGGATCGCAGAGGACGGGTCGAAAAATATGTGTGAACATGTACTTGAAAAAATAGAGCTTAGTGATAAAGTGTGTTGGACTCCTCCTAAACATCCATTGGTACGAACTGTTATGAGAACCTTCTCAGTAAAATAAAATTATTTCGAAATCGGCATTGAGCTGTAGGTCCGTTCCATTCGTGTCAAAAAAAATATATACATATATATATGCGTACACACAATGTTTGGAGAAACTGGACTTCGAGTCCTGCGTGGGCCGATTAACGGCTAGACCGATTTTGATGAAATTTTGTTTGCTTATCGGGTCTGAGAATCGAACAACATCTATTTTTCATACCCCTAAATGCTAAGGGTGGTCCATATCCTCAGACAGTCAAGCAGTACTCAAAGCTCTTAAATTCTACAAGTCCAACTCTTAACTTGTTTGGAACTGTCTAACCATTCTAAAACAACTCACGTCCCATAACAGAGTGACTCTTAACTGTGTCCCAGGGCACGAAGGAATTCTAGGCAATGAAGAGGCCGATGAGCTAGCATAAAAAGGATCTGCGACCCCATTCATCGGCCCATAGCCCTTTTGTGGACTACCCACCAATAATATAAAAGTTGAACTCAATACTTGGAAACCATCCAAGGATTACGCCATGCAAAAAAAAAATAATTGGCCTCACCAACAAAAACCGAGCTCTTCATATCCTCTCTATGAGCAAACTTGATGTTAAGATCGTAACTGATTTCCTAAATGGGAAAAAGCTCTACAGATGTGTGTCGACTCTGCCTAGAACAACCAGAAATGGTAGAACACATACTATGCGAATGCCCTGCAATTATCCAAGTGGGGCTCAAATGCTTTAACAAAGTACTCACAGAAACTCTGGATATTGCCAAATCATTGGCCTCAATAATTGTAAGGTTCATTAAAGACCTGGGATTGTCGCCCGACCAAATAAATAACTTACTTCATAGGGTACACAAAAGATCTATCCTATATCTATCAATCTATCAATTTATTGGTTTTATTTGTTCATGATTCAGCATTGGAAAATACATACAATTCTAAATTTTCACTCTTATACGACCAACCCCTGATTTTTAATATTTTTATAATATAATAATTTCCATGCATAGTTCTATCTACCAATCAGTTATTCCCACCAGGTGTATCCCGTTAACACTTCTCAACCAGCAAACATCACGGAGTAGGGATGAGAACGAAACCGGCTTCCTTTCTCTCACTCTCTATACAGTTTTCCCCTTTTTTTTGGTTTTATTTGTGTCTCGATCGAAGCAGTGATTGTTATATGTATCATTTAAATTTTTTAGTGCAACTATCGAGTTAATTTCATTCTCATATTAAATTCATGATTGTTTCTCAGTCGTAATCTCCAGACGGTCGAACCGCCAAGCAAATCGACCATGTGCTAATCGAGGGGCAAATGTCGAATCCGACCATTTCCTTGTTACAGCTAAATTCTGAGCTCGACTGTCCAACGAGAAGAAGCTGCGAACTGCACAAAAGAAGAAATTCGACTTCTGGAGTCGCCAGAGCCTACAAAGAGCGCCTGAGTGAGAAACTCTCCACTGTGCAATTACCTACCATAGACGCCAACAACCAGTGGTCTCAGTATCGCGACATTACCCAGGAGGTTTTCGAAACCACCCTAGGATACCAGCCACCCCAGAGAAAAAGCCCGTGATATGATGATGTATGCGTATACCAGAAAAAGGTGACAGAAGATGCACACAATAGAAGGCAGCAGAGGAAAATACGGGCGGCAAGGGATGAGTACCTAGCCAGGAGAAGGGAGGAGAAGAATATCCTGCGTAGGAAGAAAAGAGAGCACGAGTTACATGCAACCATAACGATGTAACCACAACCGCTAAGCCTCCTGTAAAGAGTCGGCTTGTAAATAAGCGCACAAAATCTGCTTGACAACAGCACACTGCAACAACATCGAAACCAGCCGAATACCATCCACCGAGATTCGACGCGTAAACAAATGCGGCATATTGTTATCCGCCAAGTCGCTCTTATCAAACTCATCGATTGGCCTTGGAGTATGAATACATAATGTCAGGTATACATGCATGGCTTGGCGTGGGTAATACGAAGATGGAGTGTTCTACTGGAGTAGAGTCAGTCTGGTGTTGACCGTGGAGCAAATGGTTTATATCCACATATTATATTATAAAACGTAATTAGTATTTAATAAGAATTTAAGCTCGTGTGAGAAAAAATGTAAAACTATATTAAAAGGAACAAATAAAACTAAATATTATAACGAAGTGAAAAAAATAAATATGAATTTTATAAATCGTGAATTTATTTTAAAACGAACATAACTGGCGCAGTCGACGGAAAATAATACCAGTCATCAATTAGTGAATTATTAGTAGCTACAACGAGAACCTGGATATAAGAACCCGTACACTCCAACCGTTCATCGGTGCGAAGGATTTCCCTCAATCAAGAACAACCTGAAAAGCTAGTCATTGTGGTGGGGTAAGTCCAAGTTTCATTTGTATCCTCCATCGGTCTCCTATGCCTCCTATCCAAAAATCAAGGGCTCAAGAAAATAAATTAAAACTTTGTATTTTTACTCCAAGTTGGAGGAAGGAAAAAATTAATCGTATACAGAAAGTAGATCAACCAATCAATTATTCGAAAACTATCGCGGCTTATATTACTCAATCATTGCCAGAAATTATGTTTCCAAGCGCAGCAGCTGCTATGGACATTTTTAATTCCCTCCGAATCCCGGATGCAATTAAAGACATTCCAACGTTTGATGGCAATCCAAGACTACTTTTTGATTTCATTAATAATGTAGAGGAAATTTTAAGCCTCATACCTCAAATTAATCAAAATCCTAATTACAAAAAGGTCATAATAAGAGCTATTCGAAATAAGATTGTAGGGCAAGCTAACGAGGCTCTTAATATGTACGGAACTCCTATAGACTGGGATGAGATTAAGAGCGGTTTAATAGTTCACTACGCCGATAAGAGGAATGAGACAAGCCTCATTAGAGATTTGCACCAACTCAGGCAAAATCAATCCTCGGTCGCAACTTTTTATTCCAAAATAGTTGAACTTATTTCTGCAATGATTAACCACGTGAAAGTGCATGAAGGAAATCCAACTGTTGTTGCAGCGAAGACGTCTTTGTATCAGGAAATGTGCCTAAATACCTTTTTGTCCGGTCTAAGGGAGCCATTAGGATCTACAATTAGGGCAATGCGACCAACCAAACTAACAGACGCATTTATTTTTTGCCAACAAGAACAAAATTACAACTATTTACAGAACAACCAAAATAGACAGCAAAATACCCAAAATAGAGGAAACAACAATAATAGACGGTCCTATCAATATCAATATGATACTGATCTAAGCTACAATATACCGCAACCTCAACAACAATCCTCTAGAGAATTTTATAATTCGGGTTTTAATAATAACTCTAGAGGAAGTAACAACTATAGACAAAACAATAACAGACAAAATGACAACAGACAAAATACCGATTTTATTCACGACGGAAATTCTTACCAAACTAGGAACTACAGGCAGAACAACAATATAAGGCAAAATAACAATCATAGACAAAATAATAACAACAATGCAAGGCAAAATATTAATCCTAGACAAAATAATAGCTACGGTCAAAACCGATACCCTGAAGATAGGTATACACCTCCAGAACCAATGGACACGTATAGTGGAAATACGAATATATCTTCTTCTAACAATAGGCAGGAGCAACTATATAACGTTGAGGGCAATAGGTCTGGAAACTGTTATCAAAGCGAATGTGCACCAAGTACATCAAACCAAGTGAATGCAAGTGTTGTAGATGACAGAAATTTTCCCATTCGCGCCTCGGACAACCAATCGGGTACTTAGAAATAAACAACCATAATTCGTTTCCTCTACCATACATTAACATTCTTAGTATAAATAGTACAAATTTAAAATTCCTTATAGACACGGGCAGTAATAAATCATTTATTAACCCGGATATTGTTAAAAAAGAACAAACTGTTTCTATAGAACCTCTAGAAATAAAAACAATGTTCGATACACGAATAGTTGACAAACAGATAAATTTTAAAGGCCTATCGGAATTTAAAACTAATAAAACACTACCATTTATACTGTTTAAATTCCATAGTTATTTTGACGGGTTAATTGGAACTGACATTATGAAACTGCTTTCAATGAAGATAGACATAAGAAATTCACTATTAGAAACGGAAAATGTTCAAATCCCGTTAAAGTTTAAGCCAAATGTCGCATCTAAGATTTATACAGTACCAGCACAAAGTAAAATAGTAAGCTCTCTTCCTGTTGACGTAGAATATGGGAGCATCTACATACTGCCTAAAATAATTAAAAAAAACTTAAGTATACCTGAGGGTATATATAAAGCAAATAACTGGTACTCATCCGTTGAAGTCATAAATACTTCAGATTGCCCTCAGACATTTTTTATAGGGCAACCAATTAGAGTTCAACCCTTTGTACCAGACGAATTTATAGAAATTAATAGCCTCTCTATCAATAATAATGGAACTATGGAAAATGCTAGTATCTACGACTTAATAGCAACCAGCTTTCTAAATGACGAGGAAAAAATCGCTATATATAAATTATGTAAGAAATATGAAAATATTTTCTTTAAAGAAGGACAGGACTTAACGTTCTCAAATCAGATTAAACATGCAATTAAAACTACAGACAATATCCCTATCTACTCAAAGTCCTATCGCTATCCATTCATACATAAGGAGGAAATTCAAAAGCAGATCACCGAAATGCTCAATCATGGCATTATTCGACCTAGCTTTTCCCCTTGGTCCTTTCCAATATGGATAGTCCCTAAGAAAAAGGATATTAATGGATTGCAAAAATGGCGTTTAGTGATCGACTACCGTAAACTAAACGACAAAACAGTGGACGATAGATACCCACTACCAAACATAAATGAAATTTTGGATAAGCTAGGTAGGTGTATCTATTTTACAACATTGGATCTCGCATCTGGGTTCCACCAAATTGAGATAAGAGACGAAGACATTCCAAAAACTGCATTTTCAGTCGACAACGGGCATTATGAGTTTGTCCGAATGCCCTTTGGTCTGAAAAATGCTCCATCTACCTTTCAGAGAGTAATGGATAATGTCCTGCGAGATCTGCAGGGCAAAGTGTGCCTAGTATATATGGATGACATAATCATCTACTCCACTTCACTACAAGAGCACATCCAAAGCCTAGATGCAGTATTCAGCAGGTTGAAGGTTGCTAATCTGAAAGTTCAATTGCAGAAATCCGTCTTTCTTCAGAAACAAGTGTCATTTTTAGGTCACATAGTGACACCAGATGGTGTGAAACCTAACCCAGAAAAGATAAGCGCAGTCAAAAATTTTCCGATACCAAGGACCAATAAGCAAATAAAATCGTTTCTTGGACTTCTCGGATACTACCGAAAATTCATCCGTGATTTTGCAAATCTAACCAAACCAATGACCGAATGCCTACGCAAAAATAACAGCATTACTCTAGATGAAAGATACATAAAGTGCTTTGAAACTTGCAAAGCACTTCTATGTAATGATCCCATCCTTCAATACCCAGACTTCGAAAAACCTTTCAACCTTACTACAGATGCTAGTAACGTTGCATTAGGCGCAGTATTGTCCCAAGGACCTATAGGCTCCGATAAGCCAATTTCATATGCAAGCCGCACATTATCTAAAACTGAAGAAAACTACAGCACGATCGAGAAAGAACTCCTGGCAATCGTTTGGGCCACCAAATACTTCCGTCCTTATCTCTTCGGCCGTAGATTTCAAATAATTACAGACCATAAGCCCCTCCTTTGGCTCTTTTCCCTGAAAGAACCTAATTCTAAGCTAATTCGTTGGAAACTTAAGTTAGAAGAATTTAACTTCTTTGTTACTTACAAAAAGGGAAAACAAAATTCAAATGCTGATGCATTATCCAGAATCGAATTATTTACTAACGATACGACAGCTATAGAAGATTTAGACTTGATTTCCACACAAAACAACATTGATGAAGAAGACAATTTATCTACTATACACTCAGGAAATGAAAACATGGAAGATGGCATACCGATCTCCGAACGGCCACTGAACGAATTCTCTAATCAGATTATTCTAAGAACAACTACAAGCAAACGAAAACTTAGTCCAACATTAACTATTTTATTTAAAAGAAAGAAAAGAATTATAATCGAACACGATAAACTAAATAATGAATCAGTTATGATTAGTATATTTAAAAACCATTTAAACACGAAAAGAGTATCTGCTATACTTACGGACGATACTACATTTAAAACTGTGCAATTTGTGTATTCAAATTATTTCAGCAATACTAACCATCCAAAATTAGTCAGATGTAATGTATTACTGAAAGATATAGCCGGGACTGACGAACAAGAAAAACTTGTACGAGAATATCATAAGACCTCAAATCACAGAGGCATTAATGAAACGCTAGAACATTTAAAAAGGTCCTCTTACTTCCCTAATATGAAGAACACCATAATCCGTATCATTAATAATTGTGATATCTGTCAAAGGTACAAATACGATAGGAAGAGAGAGAAATTAAAATTCGAAATTACCGAGACCCCTTCTAAACCTTTGGAAATAATCCATGTAGACATATATTCTATACACAAGGAAAATTTTTTCACTATTATTGATAAATTTACCAAATTTGCAAGTGTTTATTTGATATCTGCTAGGAACAGTATAAATCTAATCAGGTCACTAAAACACTATTTTTCCCACCATGGGGTACCTAAACTTATAATAAGCGATAATGGTAGTGAATTTCTTTCGTCAATTTTCAAAGAATTTTTGGATATTTATAGTATTCAATTGCATACAATATGCGCAAAAAGTTCGAATGGCAATTCTCCAGTGGAGAGATTCCATTCAACATTAACTGAACTGGTTCGAATTATAAGATCACAACATGCAGGTAAACCAATTAGCGAAATCATTGATGAAGCTGTAATCACTTATAACAATAGTATTCACTCTACAACAAAACTATCACCCTTCGAATTGCTAAACGGACACATAAATAAACCTAGCCCATTATCTATAAAAGAGACATCAAAAACTAAACAAGACTACTTACTCCAACATATTAAAGACTATACCACCTTATCAAAATTAGTTCACAAGCGCAGCTTAGGTCATAAACAAAATATTATTGACAAACGCAATGAGAGACGTATTGACCCACCTGACTACATACAAAATGACTATATATATGAAGCCGATGATAGAAGAAACAAGCTGGCCCCTAGATTTATTGAGCATAAGGTAGTTAAGAATCATAAAATTACAGTGGACACTAATAAAAGAAAAGTACATAAACAAAAAATAAGGAAAAAACCCACGGTTAGATAATAAGGAAGTGAATATATTATAAATAGTATAGTATATAGCATAGTAAGATATAGTGAATTATGGCATTTCTTTTTCTCGCTTTGGTCTAGATGAGTTCATAATCAACCCAAAAAGTAGTTTAGTACAAATATATTTAATAAACCGTATGATGCCTGAAAAGTTAAAAATTGTGAAATGGTTGCCGAATAATTGATTTAGGTAATTATACAAAATTAAAAAAAAAAAAAAGGAAGAGATATACTCCCAATATTTTATTTTAATTTCTTGAGTTTTTGGCAAATCCCTATAATCCCCAACTCCCAAAAAAAAAAAAAAAAAAAAAAAAAAAAAAAAACCGATGGATAGATGCATAGTGCAACTTTCGACAAGCTTATAACACATGACGAAGACTTAATGGTGTAGAATAGGAATTCTTTGCACAACGTTACATCAGTTGTCACGAACTTTAGTCACACTGAAGCCTTAAGTTCGCTCTTAGGGGGGAAGAGTTACATGCAACCATAACGATGTAACCACAACCGCTAAGCCTCCTGTAAAGAGTCGGCTTGTAAATAAGCGCACAAAATCTGCTTGACAACAGCACACTGCAACAACATCGAAACCAGCCGAATACCATCCACCGAGATTCGACGCGTAAACAAATGCAGCATATTGTTATCCGCCAAGTCGCTCTTATCAAACTCATCGATTGGCCTTGGAGTATGAATACATAATGTCAGGTATACATGCATGGCTTGGCGTGGGTAATACGAAGATGGAGTGTTCTACTGGAGTAGAGTCAGTCTGGTGTTGACCGTGGAGCAAATGGTTTATATCCACATATTATATTATAAAACGTAATTAGTATTTAATAAGAATTTAAGCTCGTGTGAGAAAAAATGTAAAACTATATTAAAAGGAACAAATAAAACTAAATATTATAACGAAGTGAAAAAAATAAATATGAATTTTATAAATCGTGAATTTATTTTAAAACGAACATAACTCACGCAGTCTCGCAGCTCAAGGAGATCGAATAGTCCCGCGACCGAAACAACGGAAGTTTTATAAGAAAGCCAAAGTAGCCAAGCAACTGGCTGCTGGCTTTAAGACCGGAACGCAGGCTCTTCGCAACAGCGATGGAATTCTAATCACCGACGCGCAGGGAATAGTAGATGTAAGCATGCCCGATGACTGGACCATCAGCTCCATATGTCCCATCTACAATAAAGGCGATCCTATGTCTTAATGTCTCATATAAGATCCTATCCAACGTACTGTGTAAACGTCTCAAACCTATCTGAAGTTCACTAATAGGTACGTACCAGTGTGGCTTCCAGCCCGGCAGATCAACTGTAGACAAAATGTTCACACTAAGGCAAATAATGGAAAAGACCAACGAGTTTTCAATTCGAGACATACCACCTCTTCATCGACATTAAAGCCGCATATGACAGCATTCATCGACAGGAGCTTTTTGTGGCGATGGCCGAATTCGGGATCCCGTAAAAACTGATAGATAACACGCGGTGCAATGTGCAGTTTAGCAGCAGCTCGTCTGAACTCTTTCAAACATGCACCGGATTTCGGCAAGGAGATGCGCTATCATGTGATTTCTTCAATCTTGTTCTTGAGCAGATAGTGCGCAGGGTAGGTGTCAACACGGAAGGTACTATCTTCAACAGATCAGTCTAACTGCTGGGGTATGCGGACGATATAGACATCATCGGTCCATCCCAGCGTGCCGTGATAGAGGCTCTCATGGCTATTGAAGAACAGGCGAAGCTAGTTGGCCTTGAAGTTAACGAGGACAAGACTAAATATATGCTATCAACAAACAAACAATAATCTGTCCATCGACTAGGACAAAATGTCACTATTGATAGCAGCAACTTTGAGGTAGTTAAGGAGTTCATCTACCTCGGGGTAAACATCAACTCCACAAATGACATCTTAGTGGAGATCCGTCGAAGAATTACCCTAGGAAACCGCTGCTACTTCGGTTTGTCAAAACAAATGGGTTCAAAACTCATGACTCGAAGGACAAACTGCATCCTCTACAGAACCCTCATCCTGCCAGTTCTGCTATATGGCTCCGAGTGCTGGACGATAGGCAGGAAAGGAAGGGCGAATGGAGCCCCTTCTCGCACACAGGACCAAATATCCGTCGAAGGATTTTCCTTTCAAAGGATCCCAGTATTCACTCTCCTTTACTGCCTATCGATATAACCGCGAACTCTATGAGGTGTGCAAAATGTGGATGTAGTTAAAAAAACCAAGAAACGTCGACTACTTTGGCTCGGCCACATCGAGCGAATGAACAACAACGCTCCGGCCAAGAGGATCTTTGAAACCCAGCCCCCAGGTTCCAGACGACAAGGAAGACCGAATTCATTACTCACTCACGTCTCGGAGAGGAAGTGACGAAAAATAACGATGAAAAGCAAACAAATAATGAATATAAATCTAGCTGACGTTTATAAATTTTTACAATGGAAAAAACAGTAAATAAATAATTAATAAATTAAAAACAAAACATCCACATTTAGAAAATTAACAAAACAGCATATACTTTTTTTAATTTGTTATTTTTTGATTATGAATTGTTTTATTTATAACTTAAAAATTAATTAATTAACATTAACGTCTTCTAAATTCGCAGCCATAATGAATACAATATAAAGTTATTTTTTTGTCAAGAATATGCATTTAAAATTGTTTTATTTACTCAAACGCTTCATTTCTCTTTAAATTTTAATAACACACTTAATAGCAGTAGTTATTTTTAAAAATATTTTCTAGAAATAACGTATATGGCAAAACAACGTTTGCTGGGTCAGCTAGTATTCACATATAAATTTCTCATCTAATTCAATGCCCGATGCCGGTTGGTTCGAAATAGAATGACTAGTTTGAAACTGTTTCACAAAAATGATAAATAAAAATATTTTTTATCAACGATAAACTTACATCATCTGATTCGGAATCTGAATTTAAATTTTCCATTTTAATTTGTTTTTAATACAAGATGCTGGAAAATACTGTACACAGCCATCCAGTGTGAGTAATATAATATTTAAAGAACAAACATATTGTTCAACACTGATGTCTTCTCCTCCTAATGTAAAGCAATTATTTTATTTTATATTATTTATAATCAAATAATAAATTAAATGCGTTAGGATACTACGCGTATGTAAAAATTAATTTATGGTTTCTAATAACGTAAGTTTAAAGTCTAATTAAGTAGGCTTATATATTTGTTGTTTAAAAATTTACGCCAATGAATTTTAAATTTATAGAAACTACACTATTTTACGATGTTTAAAACTGCAAGCAACTAGCAGGTTAGAAAGGATTTTGGAAAGTGTGATGTGAAGGAGTGAGTGAGAAATGAGTAAAGTAAACGGGAGTGATACATTTACTATCGATCATTCAAAGTTTCGCTTATAAATTTATAAATTTATAATGTAATAAATAATGTAAATATTTTGACTATTATATATGAATACATTCTACCCTTTCCTTATCCATAAGAAAATAAACTCCACTAACGCAGTTCCAGGCTAGTATCTATGTTCAGCTTGTATGTTGGTGCGGTGCCGTTACATACGACTATGTGACATAAGGCTATATTTCAAAACAAAAGGGACATAAGGCCATACAAATTTGAGCCATAAATACATTACGAAATATGCATATTAGTGAAACTGAACACTGGAATAACATGTAACAAGCGTGCTTCTCATTCGTTTTATTATGATAATACTTTATCTAATGCTAGAATATCTTAAACTAAATATGTATTTTATTCTCCAATATAAACAAATTCGCTGACCCACCTCTTGCGAAAGTCTGACAAATGTCTAAGAGGAAGAAATGTCCTGAGAAGCTTCTCAAAAATTTTAAATTTTAAATAAAAACACCTGGAAATTTTTTTCATTTCAGATAATTGGCTTGTCAGATGAACGATAATACCATAAGCCCTACTACAAAGAACTGTACTCTTTAGGTAACTAAGGGCTTTAAGGTCTCAGACTTAGATTTATGTGTACCTATTGCTATTTATTTATGGTAATGAAAGGGTCCCAACACACCATACTCTTTCGTTGGTTGGAAAATCCGGGTTTTAGAAACCGATATATTATTTTTCGCCTTCGCCGGTGAGGTTATGATAAGAAGAGAATCACCATAACCTGTTCCCGTATGGTGTTCGGTATATTAATCACTGAGGCCTTTCAAAACCTCTTTTTTTTTTCTTTTTTCCCGGTTTCCTAAATTTTTTTTTAAATTTTGGTATATCATTTATTTTTAAGAGTGGGGATCCTTATTCCACTTTCTGCAATTCTTAATTTGTTTGCGCTTTTGCGGGGACAAAGGCTTGTGTATGTTATTTTTAAGTTATTATACATTCGTGCATACATTTTTTTTTTTGCAGTTGAACTATAGAAATAAGTTGGAACTCAGTGAACAACTCTTCATATAATCGAAAAACTATTGTACAACTTTCATAGATCAATAGCAAATCTGACTCGGATTTTAACCAACGTCAGTCGCAAAGATTTTGGTTTGGTTGAGGCACATTTTTGTTTAGTCCGGATGGTTACTAAAACTATATATCGGACTTTCTGTCCGATTGGTAGTCCCATCTTGTTGCAAGATTAATGTTTATGTGGGAGCACGTCGCTTCATCTGAATCATGAAACGTTTCCACAATTCCGTTACCGACCTTCATTCAGAATCAATTCGTCCTCCAAAACTATAGAGAAAGATCTTTTATGCTCGTCGCAAACCTACCGGACTTAAAGCCACAGTAATAGGATATTGGCAAATGGTTTCAGTAGCTCGCAAAATATGGCAGGCAAGCCAAGATCTAATATGCTCTTTTAAGAAAACTGATGCCCTATAAATGCTACTGGCAATGGCTTGAAGACAAGTCTTGGGCTTACATTTGTTGTTGGAAAATTGATTTTTACAAAAGCATTAAAGTTTACTGTTTTCCTTACCTATTGAACATAAAATACATTATTTAAATTTCTTAACCCTATTGGGGGAGACAATTTATGACGAACAAACAATAAATAAAGATGTTCAAATACATATGTTATAAAATAAGCCACTCAACACTGTCAGAAAAATGTACACTAGGTACCTACCAACAAACATCTTGATATTGAGCAATAGCATTAACTGTTTTGGTAAAATTAGCTTTAACAATGTAACACTGATTTAGCATATAATTTTATGGTTTGTGTAAAATTGTTGAAACTTACCGGTGGCTGGGCGCAAATTCGCCCACACCCAGCAGTAGCTATTGCACTAATATTGACTTATGCGTCCAACTCAGCGGTGGCGCGCTCTTAATTGAATTGCGCTATATCTTTTTGCTTAGGAACTCAACTGCGGTAAGGAATTTTTCCAAACTGGTAAATTTGGTGGTCACTCACTGTTTTATCTGTAAATAAAAATTATTATCTTATATTAAATGTGTTGGTTTAAAACGATATATTTAATATTTTTATTTTGGGCTTAAATAAATAATAACGAAAAACTAATTAATTAATCTTTAAAAAATTCAGTATACCATATCACAATTTTTCGTTATGCCATATGTAACAATTTGTCGATATTTCGACTAGCACATTTGAAATACCAATTTTCGTTTTGGTTTAATATCTAATCTACAAGTTTTTGTGTTCTTCCCAATTTCTATTTTACGGTTTAAATGCGCGAAAATTTCATTTTTAAAATTATTATATAAAAATGGGACAATAATAATAGAGGCATTGCTTTTTCAAATGTTACTGGTCGAGATATCGACCAATAATACTTAATGATGTACAAATATGCATTGCAACTACGCTATCCATATCCCTATATGCCCCTATAAAATTTATAAATAAAAATATTTTTGTAAAATACTCCCCCCAAAAAGTGGGCGTAGCCAAAAACGTTGTATGGGAGATATATTGGACAAAATATTGGCTAAATATCTTGTTAAACATTTTTTTTCGGTTTCTATGAATTGTTTTTTCTTAAATGCGGGTGGCAGCGGGCGTTTTCAAAAATTGTTTACCCTTAACCATTTCGGAGCCCTATATGGTCCAAATTTCAGCTTCCTGGCTTAATTCTAAAGGCCTAAAAATTGCCATGGGCGGACGGACGGACATTGCTAAATAGTATTAAGTTTTGGTCCAGATCATATATATACCTATATATACTTTTAGGGGTCTATGACGAGTATTAATGGGTGTTTGCAAACTATGTATCAAACTTGGATAGGGTATAAATAAATACGTTATAAAAAAAACGCCACAAAAAGTGGGCGTTTGCAAAAACTTTGTATGGGCGATATATTCGAAAAACTGTTGGCTAAATATTTTGTTAACATTTTTTTTTCGGTTTCGATCAGAATTTTCGAAGAGAACAGCATTTTAGTTAACCCTCTACCGCATACGAAGCCATTTATGGCTTTGCATCTTCGTGGCGTATCTTTACTTCCCCTGTAATTTGAAATGAACAAGTTGCAACGCGATTTGTTAGCGTAACCTATCTATCACACACAACGATAAATATTCTAGGGATCTGCCAACAACGACGACAGGACTATTCGTGTTTGCAATTCAGTCTACCGATCGAGTGCTTGCAATAGAGTGCAGGAATAATTATTATTTTAAGTGCTAGTTAGAGTGATTAAATGGTAGGTAAATTGAATAAAGAAATACATTTTGTGAAAAGTGTTGAGTTCTGATTGTTACTAATGCATTTTGAAAGAAAAAAATATATAAGTATAGATTTGTGAGCGTTTTTATTACTAACACCATATATGGCTTCGTATGCATTGGTGGCTGTTTCTTTCTATTAATTTCTATCCTTTTGGTGTCGTGTTCAATATTTCTTTGTCTGCTTCAGCAATGGATCCTCTTAAATTCTATGGTAAATCGTTGCATGTAAATTGCATACCTGGGGATGGAACAATAAGTGATGACGATCTAGCACCAGATTCTGATATGGAATTTGAAGACCAACTAAAACCTGTAAATGGTGATAGTGATTGCTTTACAGTAGATGAAACCGACACAGAGTCTGAACTCGACAATGAATCCGCCGTTGCCTCAACATCAAAGCAAAAAAAAGTAAAGAAAACAAGTATGAAGAAAACTAAAGTTTTTTGGAAAAAAGGACACTTGGCCCAATTCGACGAACACAACTTCAAATTTATGGGAGTTACTGAATTGCCGGAAACTGTAAAAGCCTTGAAGACACCAGCAGATTTTTTTTCGTTCTTCTTTACTGATGATGTGATTACATTTATTGTAAAGCAATCAAATATTAAAGCACTTCAAGACGACATAAATAAGCCTGTAAATATTAAAAAAATCGAAATGGAGCAATTTATCGGCATTGTAATTTATATGTCATGTGTCCAGCTACCTTCATCGAGGCATCACTGGGGCAAGGCTGTTGGTCAGTGTGTTAAACTTAGTTTGGTAACTTGGTTTGACAACAAACTTGTAAACATGCTGTCGCCTTATGTTGGAAGTGCACCGGTTACCAGCAAACGCCGATACTTCAGAAAGGATAAGCAATGAAAAAAAGTTCCTGCTCCCCAAGCTGTAGAAATCTACAATAAATATATGGGTGGTGTGGATTTACTGGATTCGATGCTTGGGCTAAACGCTTGGATTCTTTGGCGCCGCGAGAACGATTTCCATATGCCTCTCTATGACTTCAAATTGGCAATATCTGAACATTTACGCAAAGCAGACAAAGCACCTAGAAAACGTGGACGGCCACCTACAGGATCTATTACAGGAACGCCAACATCAGTCTGCAGTAGATCCGATGGAGGAACGGATACGGAATCGATTAGTACGCCAAAACAAAAGCGTCCCGCAAGACATCAAGATCTTCCCCTGCAATCCGTAAGAGGGGATAATTTCGGCCATTTTCCCAAATGGCAGAAGAATCGGCAAATATGACAAAATAATTGTCCATTTCGATCATATACTTTCTGTGAGAAATGTGAAGTAGTTACAACGAAAAAAGAAACTGTTTTACTCAGTTCCATCTAAAATAGACAAAGTGTCTTTCTTTTTTTGCAATTTTTATTTTTTATGTGATATTATGAATTATTTTGTTTTTAATATTTTTTATATGATATTTACTTGAATTGAGTTGTTTTTGTGTACCTACTTTTTTTTAATTTATTATGCTTTCGAATAGCTTTAATTTTTTCTTTAATTTCTTTTTTCAGAACTTTTTTCTTTATAATTATAAAATGAACTATTGCGTTTTTATTTTTTATTTAATGTTATGTAATATGATGCATGTTTTCAATCATCGAAGGTGCCAAAAAATGATACTAAAGAAGTCTTAATATTTCTATTTTCAGTTAATCAATGTAACCCTTAATGCATACGAAGCCATATATGGCTTAGTTTTTTTTATTTTTTGAACAAAATAATTTTTTTAAGTTTTTTTAATAAAAATTGTTTGAGAATAGCAGAGAATCTGTTTTACTCAGTTCCATCTAAAATAGAAAAAATGTCTTTCTTTTTTTGCAATTTTTAATAAAAATTGTTTGAGAATAGCAGAGAATCTGTTTTACTCAGTTCCATCTAAAATAGACAAAGTGTCTTTCTTTTTTTGCAATTTTTATTTTTTATGTGATATTATGAATTATTTTGTTTTTAATATTTTTTATATGATATTTACTTGAATTGAGTTGTTTTTGTGTACCTACTTTTTTTTAATTTATTATGCTTTCGAATAGCTTTAATTTTTTCTTTAATTTCTTTTTTCAGAACTTTTTTCTTTATAATTATAAAATGAACTATTGCGTTTTTATTTTTTATTTAATGTTATGTAATATGATGCATGTTTTCAATCATCGAAGGTGCCAAAAAATGATACTAAAGAAGTCTTAATATTTCTATTTTCAGTTAATCAATGTAACCCTTAATGCATACGAAGCCATATATGGCTTAGTTTTTTTTATTTTTTGATCAAAATAATTTTTTTAATAAAAATTGTTTGAGAATAGCAGAATAAATCTAAAACAATCGATTATTAATTTTTTTTTCTATTCGGGAAGTTTCATGCAGTAGAGGGTTAAAACGCAGACAAAAAGTAGGCTTGGCAAAGAACTTCATATGAAAAACTTAAAAAGGATGGCAGTGCCTACATATCTCACGAAAGTTTTAAAACTATATCTTAAGCTTTAAAACGTTTTTTTTTAAATGGTGGGTTTGGCAGTGGTTTTGTTTACACTTAACCATTCTTAGCATTAGGGAATATATGGTCCAAATTTTAGATTCCTAGGTTAATTTTAAAGGCCTAAAAATTCCGCACGGACGGAAGGATGAACAATGCTAAATAGTCTTAGGATTTGGTCCTGATCATAAATATATATACTTTTACGGGTCTACGACTAATATTACGGTGTGTTACATGCTAGGTGTCAAAATTAATATACCCTTGGTAAAGGGTAAAAAAGGGAATTCTTAATGTCATCCTCAGGCAAACGTGTCGCGACAAGTTATCGCATTTTCTTTTATGCTGGTTATATGTCGCGGACTGAACTGAATCGAAGTCCGCGGCAAATAAGCTTCAACGATCTATCGACAGAATAAGCTTGTGGACAATAACTTGACAACGAGACAAAATCCACACACGTTAATTTTACCTACAGAATCGTAAATAATCTACCCATTTATATACCCTCGGTGCAAATTCCGTACGCAAACGAGGCTAACTTGGGAATGACGTTGGAAATTTAATCAAATGAATTGGCTGATTGGAAGATGCAAAACAAGCTGTTTTTATACAAACAAGTTCTAAAACCGGTCCAAACCGGCACACAACTTTGGGGTTGTACCAAACCATGTAATGTGAACATTTTGCAGACTTTCCAAAACAAAGTCCTACGACGAATCGTAATTGCTCCGTGGTATATCAGAAACGCCGATATCCACACAGATCTAACTATAATTACCGTTGAAGACGAAATACGAAATTTCGCTGTAATGAGCACGCACGGCCGGTCCTCATAATGTCTCATGGAAGATTTTCGACCTACCCTCGGGAAAAAAAAATAATTTGAGTTTACGTAGTTCAACCTTAATAGATATTTTAATTTCAAAAAACCTGGTCACAGCGGATGTGTTGGGAAGTATTGAGTTTACGTAATTCAACCTTAATAGATATTTTAATGTAAATGTTTATAAAGAAAAAAAAATAGTTACACATTAGTATAAAGTTGTTGAAATTAAATACGTACACTTTTAGAGAAATAGTTGTCTATTTTTTATCTGCTTAAAATAAACATACTTGGGTAAGCGTGTCACCCAAGTGTTACTATCGTGACATCTCAGTTCGCCTTCGCCTTAAGAAACCTTGATGAAATAATTAAAGCGGCCAAGTAGTTACAGTTCCCCCTCGCCCTTTACCTCTACAACATTATGGCTGCATTAAATATGGCCCTAACCACAGCGAAACGCTGTAGTGTTTAGCACTATCGTCATATAGCACATTAGCCATTAGTCCGTTCCTATCCCCAAGATGATGTATCTATTCTGTCCAGAGCTCGCCGAGTTGAACGCGTTTGACCTTTGCGTTAACCATTGCGCAGTACATTTTTGTCCCACCACCTCCACCTTTCCTCTATATTGCTTAATTTTCTTTATCTACTACTGCCTTTATTGCATCTACGGTAGAAGTGATTTTCCGAAGCCGTACTGCTGGTCTGATAGAGCTCCATTTTATATTGCTCGATACGGTGATTATACTCCTGATGGTTTATTTCCCGTTGGAAGCAGCACTAGGGCTGCAGTTTTCATGGTGTAGGGAATACCCCTTCGTATAGGCAGTCACGATATGTTGACAATTGTAGCTGGTCTATGGCAAATAGATGCTGTACCATAGTCCTTATTATTGATGAACGTGTTAATTGTGGAACATGTTGCCTTTAAGCTTCTTCATCACCACTTTATACGCTAAGCTCCAAGGATCTATATCAGCTTCGTTATAGAACCATCTACAACTCCTTGACTTACCCTCTTTAGTGGCACTTTCCAGTTCCCGTCTCGTAAATTTAAAAGCACATTTTGTCTTACTCTAGATCACTGATATATAGCTCGTGCTTGTGGGCACTTCGCTATGTGCCGATTAATTTCATCAGTCCACCAGTCTTTTACTGATAAACCCTCCATGCATTGATGCGTCGCATGCTATGATAATAACTTGGATTAGCTGATGAGAGAGGGCCTCAGTCGAACTGTTGTTCGTTAAGGCGCTGGTATGAAGCATTTCCTCGAACATGTCATTGTCGAGAATTGGTCGTTCGACTTTGGCCCTGTTAGAGTGGGGCTCAGTCTGCGTTTTTCTTCGCCAAGAGTAAATAACATAGCCTGATGATCATATTGATGGGCATATTCTTCACGGACACGCCATTTAGCTTTCCCCAGGAGCGACTTGCTTAATGTCAATAATTTTGTCTCCCTTTTACATTTCCGCTGCACCTTTGTTTGCCAGACGTATGTCCAGTGCTGCGAAGTATTCAAGAGAAGACCATAATGCGTCCTTTTTGCATTCTTTGGCTATGTGACATTCTTCTCTACAGTTTCTGAACTTTTTGGATCGGTTATGCATTGGCGTGCCATGTGGCCAAACTCCAGACCAATGAAGCATTTGGTGAGGGCCTTTCGCACAGGAATTCGGCAATTTACTCAGCCTACTTTGATTTTACCGGATTCCAGCAACTTGTTCGTCATCTCTGCATGTAGGCGCACTATCGCTCTCTGCGTGCCACCGTTGCTCTTCCAAAGGCTGAGCACATTTGCTCCGGCAACCCCAATATTGTACTGCGCATTGATAGCTTTGCAGATGTGTCTCCTAGTGGTGACTTCGTCTAAGTCTTCGGACTAAAGAGCGATATTCGCCTCTGGGGCAAGATTCTCCCCGATTATATTCCTAAATTGTTCGGTTCTGTCACCAGATTCGCGCAGCTGTAACAGGCCACCTTTCTGAGTTCTTCTGATCTATGGGACTGATGCACCCAGGTTATGGAGTGTCCGGTCCTTTTGGCCCTGCGAAGTGTTTAGGGGTATGAAAGTTCGCCCCTGCTTGCTACCACGATTGCGTCCCGGGTAATTTTTAAGAACCTTTGACAAGGCGCTGCAATCGTGAATCATCCTACCGTTTTTGATTATCCCTTGTGGCCTGCTCAATCTCTGTCGATTTTGGGGGTTTTTAGAATGGGCTCTCTTGCCCTTTCCGGATTTGCTGACCTTCTACTGGCCCTACTTCACAGCGGGGTGCCCTCTTCGCTTTGACTGGCGGCGGCGGTTTGGCCAGTGGTTCGAGCTCGACGACTCAATGCTGGGCTCCAACCTTCGTTTTAGCCCGAAATCATATTTAGCCATCCGGATGTTTGGGAAGCGTTGTTTTTGCCGAATGACGGTGTATGGGGTTTTTGGTGTGTACATGTTTGTGTGCGATAATGTTCAGAAGGCGATTAGTGAAAATAAAAGGGTCGTGGTTTTTTACTTTTTTATGAAACCGCAACAACACCCATATAGTGCAGAAAGACTTTTGCGCATTCTGCATGAATGGTGTGCGAAGAAACCTTGAATGCACCAGCACGTGTTCGCGCGTTTGTTGTGTAGTGTAAGGCTCTAGAAATGGGCATCATATCTATCAACTAAAAGAACTGAAAATCGTTTGAGATATAATAAATGAAAAAATTGGTAATTTTGAAGAATGTTATCGACCGAGCGAAAGCGACATTTTAAGATACTTGAAATAACACTATTGCCGGTACGATGTCTTCTTGCGATGTCATCTACTAATATAATCTCATTTACAGCTGACTTATACTCACCTGTAATAGCACTGTTAAGTAAATTAAATAGCGAACTTAGAATAATTTTAGATATTAAAAGCATTGGAAGTTCTAAGAAGCCAAGTTATCCTTTTCCATTTAATAAGATTTTAAACATTCGCTCGTGTCAGTATAAAACCCTATCCAGTCCCAATGGAAAAGGAGTTAGAAACACTATGGATGACATTTTATTTCGTGTTCTAGATAATTTTAAAAAAAATTAACAACATTTTTGGAAAATGTAGGCTAGGCCAAAAATGTTGAATGGGTGAATTCTTAAAGTGGACTACATCCACATTTTGGTACAGCTCATAGAGTTATCGGTTTTATATTCTCCTCCATTCGCCCTTTTCTCACGTAGGACTAAATATCTGTCGAAGAATTTTTCTTTTCAACGAACCCAGTACTAACTCTTCTCTCCTGCTTATCAGCCAGCACTCGGCACAACAGAATTAGCAGGATAAGCGTTCAATAGAGCATACACTTCGTCCTTCGATTTAGGAGTTAAGTGATAAAGGAAGGAAAGGAAGTAGTAGAATTTTTCTAGTATAATTCTTCGTCAGATCTCCACTAAGATTTCAGGCAGATGAACTCCTTAACTTGCTACTATCAATAGTGACATTTTGTCCTAGTCGGTAGATAGATGTTAATTTGTTTATCGATAGCATATATTTATTTAGTCCTGTTCTCATTTACGTTAAGACCAACTAACTTCGCTAGTTCTTCAAGAAGAACAATGACGCAGACCCACTGCAAAATCTTTGACGTCAATGGCAGCAGGCAAAACAACTAGACAAGTGTGCCCCTTCTGCAATAGCAAAGATCACAAGCTATATTCATGAACGAGTACACTCACTCACAAAAACTTCACCTTTGCATAAATTGCCTCAATACTGGACACGTATCACCCCAGTGTACTGCACGAAGTTTCACAAGTTGCTTGCAAAGGCACAACACTCTCTTCACTCAGATAAAAAGGAGGAACCAAAAACATCAGTCACAGCAATGGCTCCAATTACCTGCAGCAGTAGTTGTGAGGAACAAACAAAGGGTGTTTCTCAGCAATGCCACCGTTAGCAGAGAACTGCTGAGCATTGGCAACTTCATAACAGAAAAGCTATCAAGAAGACCAAACATTCCTGAATTTACCAAAATAATGCGGATTCTTGGGGTAGGGGAGGGATTCAAATAAGCAAACAAAACACGCAGGGTAAATTGGAAGGCACATATTCACAATCATCAAATTGTGGAATATCCGTCGAAGACCAGATACAAAATAATATCGAAAATGTCTGAAAGGTAGAAGAAGTTCAAACAGCGAAAAATTTTTTTACAAAAATGCGAAAATCATTTCCCCAAAACCACCACAAGAGATCTGGAAGGATGATTCGAAGTTTGACTCCCATTCATAGCAGATCAAAACAACTTGGAAATATTAAAGGGTCTCGCTTTTAGCAGAAAAACTAGCAAAAAAAAAAATTAAAGAGTAATACTCAAATTTCATGGCAGATTACATATGACATGGCCACATGGAAAAGGTTGACATTAACCAACTTCACGGAACTCAATATTTCGTGCCTCATTAACGTGTGCTCAAGCGGGAAAGCACAACTACAAAATTACGAGTAGTGTTTGATGCTTCTTCAAAAGCTACATCCAATGTATCATTACCTTCTTCGGTTTCGGCTTCACCGGTACGTCTTTACAGCTGATATTGACAAAATGTATCGACAGATACTCGTTAATCAACAGGACCGGCAATTTCAATTAATTTTATGGCGAAACCATCTATCAGAAGAACTGCAAGTGTATCAACTCAATACGGTCACATACGGTCATACGGGACCGCACCGTCATAAAATGTATATAGAAATTGGCGTTAGACGGCAAAAGAAAATATCCTCTTGGTGGAGAGGTCCTAAAAACAAACTTTAATGTTGATGACGTTATGACAGGATCTAACAGCTTACCTCAAAGCATTGAAATTCGAGATCAACTAAATACCGCTGATTTCAGACTGCGGATATTGTGTGCCAATGACCAAGGACTAATGAAGAACATACATAAGAGCAGTCAACAAAGACAAGACTATCACAGTCAGGCTTCTATCGCGATCGAGATTGGCAACACGTTCGCTCCAGAGATAATCCCGTTGATTTTCTGTCCCGTAGAATGCCAGCTGACCATTCCGCGATTAGAATTATAAGCTGCAACACAAGCCGCTGAGCTAGTTAATCGCATCAAGAAGGATTTACATTTAGAAACAAGTCCTGTGTTACTGCGGACAGAATCTGAAATCGTGCGAAACTGGACCAACTCCTCCTTATCATCGTTTCACAAATTCGTTGAAAACAGAATTTTATAATTTTAAAAGATTACTTCAATTCGAGATTGGCGACACGTCCGCTAAAGAGATAATCATTTAATTTATGCTTTTATGGGCGCTTTTTTCTTCACGGCTTTCACCATACGCCAAGAAAGAAGAATTTTGAAGACAAAAGCAACAAGACCCAGGACCCTAAGAACATAACAATCCAGATAATCCCATAATTTTCAACATAGTTCAACGCGAGAGCATCTATAAATTCATAAATTCATAACAAACGTATAGCTGTTATATTTTCACTGTATTATTTTTCATTCATTACCTTTACTTTCAAGTCACAAAATTATTTTCACATAGCTATTTTCATTTGTCAGCAATATAGTTTTGTGTATCTATTTTTACCATGTACACAAACCTGCTACTAATTACATAGAAAATATATGATATTATATTTAATATTGAGATATCTATAAATACTCCAATATAGATATCTACATGTAAATTTCCTGAGGCTTGGAAGATGTCTTATATTATTCCACTTTTTTAGAAAGGTAAAAAAGAAGATATTGAAAATTATCTTCCAATCGCAAAATTTTCGACAATTCCAAAATTATTTAAGGCCATCATATGTCAATCCCTGCATTTTTACATAAAATCAATTGTCAGTCCAAATCAACACGGATTTTGCAAGGGCCGTTCTAAGACCACCTATTGCTTGAACTTATACAATTATGTGCTGACTCATTGTTCGCTTCCTCACCTCTTGCCAATGTCTGACAAAGCTTCTCAAAAATAAATTGCCGTTCGGAATCGGCATTAAGCTGTAGGTTCTTTTAATTATATCTTCGCACACCCAATGGTTGGAGAAGCTAGGCTTTGTATGGGACGACTCGCCTAATTATGTATTATGTCAAAGGTGTTTTATTAAAAGAAAATACAACTATGAAAACAGAAAAACCATATTTAAAACCACCTCACATCTAGCTTTTAAAATTCTAAGCAAAAAACGTAGTTTAGACACTGGACTGAACCCTTTCCACCAGTTGTCACAATGTGCGGTAACCAGTTGAATGCATTCACAGGTCAGATATGCAAGCGAATTCCCACAAGAGTAAGGATGCAATATATAAAATAATATTATGTAACCATTTTGAAGACGTTAATTCTCCTCACTACTTCATGAGATTTATGAATGAAAAATTGTTATTATTATTTTGACAAATGGATTAGAAGCAAGAGTGAAACAAATATTTAAAAGATTTATGGAGAAATAAGAAATTCTTTTAAAGAGAAACTACGGTTGAAGAAAAACAGCCATAATGTCTGAAGTAGCTCTATTTAAAAAAAGGCTTATCATGTAATACTATTGATATTTTTTCAACTCAAAATGTCGCCTACAAAAACAGCTGGGAGATAAAATTGGGCGTTAAAGGTAGTAACTTGGTGTGAGACTGGAGGTAATGGCGAAATATAACAAAAAGATATGCGCAGAGATGTGTGAAATGAAAATGCATATTATTAAATATAAATTAAGAGAAGCAACACAAATGCGATTATATTTTAACTGTGGATTTTAATCCAATGAGATGAGTCCACAGACACACTTAACACAGTGGAGAGAGTTTTTTTTAAGAAAATAGCTCTTACCGGTATAAGGCCCACCGACAACACATACAATTAAGTGGCAGAACACCCCTTATTATCCTTTTGAACATATCCAACCTCTCGGGGTAGTGGATGGTGATGATAAAAATGGAAAGATGTCTTCGACCTCTACGACCATTACATCTCTTTCATTTTTAATATAGGTTTCTTACTCATAATCTCACTTGACCTACTGTGCCACTATAACGATTGAATGGGCCAGTATCTCTACCACAAATGAAAATATTTCTCTTATCGGGATTTAAAAGCTGAAAAACACATCTAATATTCCAATCAGTTTATAAAATGATGAAAACTTACCCTTTCCTTAGTTTAATCGCGCAGTGATTTTTTATATTCAATTTGTAATTGGGAATTTTGATCTCTGTAACTGATACTGGTATCCGTTTATTTTGCAAGTAAGTAGATATATTAGTGAATGACCAAAGTGGTGACGTTTTTTACGGAACAAAAAGAAAAACGTTCTGAAAATTATGTTTTCGTAAGAAATTAAATTATGTTACAATTAATTTTGGATATAGTGGTTTGGGTAGATTTTTTTGGTAAAATTTGATATCCGTTTTGAGAATTTTTTTTAATTAGGAAGTCTTTCCGTTTTCAACCGAATACAACCGAGAGAAATTTTTCACTGAAATGCTAAGCAAATATGTACATTATTTGGTGTTGAACTCGCGCATGCTTTACATCCCTCATGAGTATTGATTAAAATGGGATTTAACTTTTTCAAATAAACTAATGTGACAGTATCTACAATTTTTGTGTTGATTGGGAGAGGGCCTTTCGGTAAGTTGTTGGTGGAAAATCGATAAGATTCAATAGAATCGGTTATTATAGGAGCAAACATAAGTTATAGTATGGAATGCACATACCTGATGAGCTAGATATATGAATTACGTAATAACAGATGGAGAAGTAACGTTGTTGTACGGAACTGCTATAATAGGTTAGTGTATTCGATAGATGATGAGTACATTTCGAAAAAAGTATATTTTCCTATAATTGACGAATGAATGCTTACCCCTTGCGATTAAATTCGAAATATCAGGGTCACCGGCGTATTGTTTCTTATTTTTATTTGATAATGAAAGAAATTAGTAGATAATGTTTTAAAAAATGAAAACTATTTAAAAAAAAAGTGTTGTTACGAATGTAATAAAAGAGGAGTTCCGATCTGCCACATGACGCGTGCACACGCATTTTGAACTCACTCCGCGGTCGGTTTAAACACAAAAAAAAAAAAAACCAAAAAACTTGTGCGCTGAAGAAAAAACGCTAATCGCGCGCGCGCTGTGCATAAACAAAAACAGTTTAGTGTATAGTGCAGTGAAAACAAAAAAAAAAAGTGTATTGTGTTTGGGCACTCCATCTGGTCCCACTCCCTACCGTTTGCTGCTGCTTTGCTTGGCTATAGCAAGTGCCGTATGTTTTTGCGTGCACTTGCTATGGCTGGGTAGAGTATCATTTGGCGAATAGCGGGTCGCTTTGTGTAGATTTTGTTGGCAGACCAAAGCAATTCATTGTATGAGCATAACACCTGCAGTGATTTGTTTTGGAAAGCTAACGTCAGGATCTGCACGGTACGGCCCAGCTTAGTCAGCGTCGGAGTTGAGTTTTATGTGTTTGTTTTTTGTTATGCGTAGGAATTTTAGAGTGGACGTGAGTAATATTCGTGGGTTGAGATCGAATTTTTTTTCATTGTACGCCCATGCGATTCACAATAAACCAGCTGTTTTGGCACTAAGTGAAACACAGGTCAGCATTGATTCCGATTTAACGGAGTTTAGTCTGCCTGGATATAGCTTGGTGCCATTATTCTTTTCCCATCGTGGTATCGCCGTTTATATACGTAGTGATGTAGCCTACCAACTTCTACCTCAATATGGCCAATGTTCCAATCCGGAATTTAATTTTATTTGGCTAAAATTTCATGTCCGTAGGCAATCAATTCACTACTGTTTTATGTACAGAAGCCCTAACCAGGACAGGCATTCAACTTATAATGTATAATATATTTCAATCAATTTAAACTCAGATAGAGATAATATGTTAGATCAATTAAATATCAAGCTTTTGTGGTAGAAGCGATTCGCTTATTCGTAGTTCGCTACGCTGTGGGCAGTCCTTAACTGCGGATATTAGTCCCAACTATTGGCTCTAGAAAGCTTTTAAAGGCATAAAAAAGCCAAAAATTCAAGCGCTTCCACTCAGAAAAAATAATGGCGAATGGGCGAAAGGAGACAAAGAAAAAGTCGACATATTAGACGAGCACTTACAAAAAATTTTTAAACCCTTTGATGGCCAAGAGCTAATTGAAGATACGGCCTTAGCCGGGATAGCTGATAATTTTAAATATATTTCGCAGGCTGAGCTGTGTTATGAAATACGAAAATTGAAACCAAACAAAGCTCCTGGATACGATTTGATTACGGGGCAGATCCTTAAAGAATTGCCTAGGAAAGCACTAATCATGTTCGTCTATCTAATAAATGCTGCATTTAGGTTACGTCTCACCATAATGGAAAATCGCTGAGGTCATAATGGAGCCAACGCCGGAAAAATCTCTATGTGACAAAAATCCGTATAGACCAATATCGCTTTTAACAATTATGTCAATAATATTTGAACCTTTTTTTATTTAAGCGGTTACATCGGATTATCGAAAAGCGACGCGGTCAGACTCTTCCGTGTTAAGCACGGAAACGATTACTCTGAATTCAAAGATATCGAGGCAGGAGTTCCCCAAGGAAACGTTCTGGACCCGATTCTCTTTTTTATATACACTCGAAGAAGATGGCACAACAGTAGCGAGTTTCTTTTTTTTTATAATTTGCACGAGCAAAAGGGATTGTTAGCACCCGTATAATGCTTATAGTAACACAGCGCGGGTATTAAGGAAATTAGGGATTAAAAGAAATTATTAGAAACCAATGCACATTGATTTTAAATGTTTGTAAATTGTAATGGTTAGGAAAAACATAGTGTGGTAGAGCATTCCACATTCGTGTGGTACGGCAGAGGAACGAATTCTTAAATTTCACAGTTCGTCCGAATACAGGCTTTAAGGTGAACTGATGAGTATTCATAGCATGATGGGTATTGCAGTTGAAATGTTGAAGTGGTGAAAAGCAACTGGCTATTTCCTTCGAACACTTTCGAAGCCTCGAAATTTCGCAGCGTTCTTGGCGACGTCGAAGTTTGTCGTAAACACACATACCGAGGATGGAAAGCCTTTTGGCATTGGGGTTTCGCTTTAATGACAGAAGACAGCATTATGTTTTGGGAGCATTAAATTCGACTCTATTAGTTTTATCCCACTTAAGAATGCTGTCAAGGTCAGAATTTAATGAGATTAACATCCGTTGCCTTCTAGCTCCACGCCGGAAGATGAGGGACAAGAATCATAAAACGAATTTGCGAAGCTAAGGGTACTATTATCAATGAAGGAATGGATTTGATTAGAAGTAACAGAGAGGAGATCATTGATAAAAATGAAAAAGAGAGTTGGAAACAAAACAGACCCTTGGGGAACACCAGCATTTATTTGTTAAGTTGCAGACTTGACACCATCCAAAACAACTTCAATTGAGTGGTCCAATAGGTAATTTCCAATCCACTGAATAAAGATATCATCGATTGCAAATGCACGCATATTCGACAAAAGAGCTTGATGGCAAACTCTGTCAAATGCCTTTGAAATATCAAGCGCAACGACCTTACTTTTACCACCACGGTGAATATATTGGTTCCACTTTTCGGTTAGATATGTCATCAAATTACCAGTGGATCTGTTGCTGCGAAAACCATACTCATTAAGTAGTTTTCGGATTTCAAGATATTTCATAAGCTGACGATTTATCTGCGTTTTCATGACCTTGGAAAGAATTTACGTTAGTGCAATTGGTCGGTAGGAGGAGACAGAGGGTTCACTTTTTTGGGACGGGCTCGACAAATGCTGTTGTTCATCTTCTCGGAAAGAGCCCTGAAGAATAGGACAGATAGAAAAGCTTACGCAATGGTTTTGCCAGGGATGGAAGAACACCTCTTCAGAACGAAAGGGGTAATACCATTTGGACCAGCGGATCTACGCATGTATGTTGAGATCTCGAAGAACTCTTGCCACTGTACGAGTGCGAAAATGGATTGGTCCCATGGTATATTTTACGCGCTTGAATACAGGGGGACATAAGGACATAAGGCACAATCTGAGAGCATTTTGACTCGATTAATGTGGGCATTGCAGTGATTTCTGGCTCGTTTGAACTTTATTCGGTTTTCCACAGTTGGGTTGGCCTTGTAATACCGAAGGGTCTTTTAAATTGATAGCCTCTTTGCAGCTCAAGTCACACCATGCGTTCACATTCGGTTTGATACTTTTAATCCTATTAGGGATAAAACGATTCATACTCAAGAGAATTAAGTTTGTTATCATATCATATCATATTTGTTAACATACACATCGCCATCGAGGAAGCATAGCGACATAGCGTCTTCAACCTTCACAAGATATATAGGTACTGCTTACCTTTATAAGTTTGTCATATAAAGTTTTTTTCCACGCCTTTTTTTTGTGGGCGTTTTTCACTAAAATGCTTCTTCCTTCGAAAGTTTTCAAAGAAAATACATAGGGATAAGGATATGGTGTCATATTCTCGCCACAAGCGGGCTGATTCCTTATGTTTTTTGACCTTTTTTTGACACCGAGGTCTTGTGTTTGATCTTTTTTGCACGCGCGGCCGAGGAAAGGTTTTTTTTTTTGTGGTGACAAACACTATCACTGGCCGCGGAACAGAGGTACGTGTTTACGGGTCGGTGGTCAGATCAGAACTGGTGATACAGCGGATGATACAGCTATATTGGCTGTAGAATCAGCAATGAACAAGCTCCAACGGGCTATCAACAGCGGTTTTGGGCGGACAAAAACTTGGCGTATTTTCTACGACGAAGCAAAATCTATGTACGTTAATTTTTCTTACAGAAATGTTAAAACGCTACCCATTTTTATGGGTTCCGAACAAATTCCGTAAGCAAATAAAGCTAAATATTTGGGTATGACATTAGATGCGAAACTTAAATGGAAATTTCACGTAAAGAGGAAACGGGAAGAGCTCGTTATTATATATAATCAAATGCATTGGCTGCAAAACTATGTAACATGCACTGTTTGATGTTACCTTTCCAAAACAAATTACCGCAAGTGTAATGCCCATACAGCAATTTGCCTTGGTCTACCAACAAAAATTTAGGCATACGACCCGCTATTCCCCAGTTGCTGCGCCTACCCAACCATAAAAAGTACACAAATGATATGAAATCACTGTGTACTTGTTTGGTTATACCAAAACAAGTAACATACAAATTTTACAAACTTTTCAAAATAATGTACTAAGAACAATTGTTAACACCCCGTGGTATATAAAACCGAGACCGTCTTCGACGGTAGCCATACTTAACCGTCGAAGACGAGATAAAAACATTTGCCCGTAAGCAACGGACTCGGATTCATGGTCATTGCAGTAACGCTATGTTAGTAATACGGTAGAAATAATAGCGTTATTATACTGAAAAATTTCATCGTGATGTATAAATTTAATAACCTTATTATCTCTGAATTGGAATAGCAAACTTTACATTTTCGTGTTAAAGCAATTCTTATAAGCGGTAGATAATGGTCAGTTAAAAAATAAAAGCGGTTAGAAAAATAATTTTGAAACGAAAGTGCGATAAATATTTGAGCAGTGAATTAATGATTAATAGTAAGCGTAAACGGCCCAAGCATGACCCAAAGCCTAGTTTCTCCAACAACTGTGTGTGTCTTGTCAGGGATACAACAGAAGGGACCTACAGTTTAATGCCGATTCCGAACGGAAATTAATTTTTGAGAAGCTTCTCATGACAGTTTTTACTCTTGGATGTTTGTCAGACGTTCGCAAGAGGTGGGGCAACGAATAAAAACTCAGGTGGTAGAGATCGGGTTTTAACCAACGACCTCTCGCTCAGTGGTCCAACGCACTTATCCACTGCACCCATTAATTAATGAATTGATGGAATACGCTGTTAAATTATTGAAATGGTCAGTTATCTGATCACGCGTTACTCATTCATTTTATTCATTGAACATTTATTTATTTTACCTACAATTTCAGTAATTTTACAGAATATTTGATTAATTAACTTCTATAAAATTTGCCGCACCTTACTGTACATTTAAGAATTATTTAATTTTAATTATTTCACAGAACACACACACAACCAACAAAATTATCTTACTATTAATGACAATTTAAAACTGCTAAATTCGTTTAATTACCGGAATATGATACTTCTTATTTTATTTTTAACTTGCGTAACTGCCAAAATGTTAACGAATCTACTTAAAAATGTTTACTTAAAAAATATGTTAGTTAGGTAATACTTAAATAATACATTATAGTTGAATACATTTAACGTAATTTTATTCGTCGCATAATATTATGTTATGGGACACAGCCCAGTTTGACTTTTAATATATCTACATGACATATTTTTCAAAATGGGTTCTTTGGCTTAATTTGATTTGCATGTAAAAACTTATACAGACACAGTACTATCCGACGAGACAAAAATTCTCTCAGTCGACTATCTGTACAATATTAATACTAACTCATCTGTGGTGCAGACATAATACTTTATGGAACTGTTTGCCTAGCATCGGCTTTATTCAAGTTTTAATGGAACTGGTGACGTTGCATGCAAATCGCATCGAAAATTCTTGGAATTGAAATTGGAGACTGCATGGATCTGTGAACAGTATTAAAATTAATACTAATACTAATTGCACAAATTTGTCTCAGTATTTTCCTAAGGATAAGTGATTATATTCCGAAATTTGAACTTTGAAAATTGTTTCGTTTTGAAATAATTACCCTCTTTTTTAGTAATAGAAAATCCTATTATTGATTACTGGGACTTTAACTGTGGTAGACATCCTTGGAAAAGAAATCTGTTTTAATAACATACGTACGGACATATGTTCATATGTACCCACCAATGTAAATTTATACCTGACCCAGTTTCTATCAGGACATGGTTTTCTTTCGGGAATATCTGCATAAATATAAGCACGTGCATGAGCCATTCTGCCCGCACTGTAAAGGCTTAATTCAAAATGCCGAGAAAATAATGACGGAATGCCTGTATTACAAGATGGCTAGAATGCTCCTACAAAAGAGTAGGATGTAAAATATATGCTCGCGAGGGACACAGTTTGGAAAGTCATAAGAATATGTAGCATTCAGTAAGCACCGATCCGGCCCGACACATAACACCATGTGTGCCACGTCACATAGCCTCACTGCATGCATAGAAAACCAAAGAATCGATAGGTGACTACACATGCAAGCATTGGAGTGGAGCCCCAGAAGGACAGCTTTTCTGGAAAGGGCAAGAAGGCTCATCCCAAAAAGCCAGCTAAATCGCAGAGTCAAATGCGATCCCAAACTCTATAACCTGGGTAAATCGGTCACAAAGATTAGGAAAACTCAAGATGGTCACTCGTTGACATCACATTCATAAGCAACTCGCTCCTGCGGAAAGCCAAATGACGGCACAATGAAAGCCCAAAGTGATCACCAGGCTTTTTTATTTACTAACATGGGCAAAGTGGAAGGACACGCTCCCGACAAAATTCATCGAGGAAATGCTAAACACCAGCGTCGGTTGAGGCGCCATTAAAAAGAGTAAGTCAAGGAGAGGGAACTTCGCCAATGCTGGTCCGAATAAAGGAATAGGGATTAGAACAAAGGGTGTCCAAGAACTTTGTATGATTGCCTAGAAAAAATAATGGCTAAATATTCATACAATTTTTTTTTTGTTTTCTATAGACATTTTCCATGAAAACAACATATTGTTAAAAACCGCCCTCAAAAAGTGGGCGCGGCAGAAACTTTATATGGAAAACTTGTGAAGGAGTTCAGTTTCTATATATTTTGTTCAGGTTCGAATCCTTCATCGTCCGACGTGGCAGTGGGCGCATTTAAAAATTGCGCTTTACCATTTCGGGACCCTTCGGAGTATATGTTCCAAATTTCAGCTTAATAGCATAAATTTAAAGGCCTCAAAACCTGACACGGGCCGACGGATGTCGGGACATTGCTAAATAGTCTTAAGTTTTGTCCTATACTTTTAGGGGTCTACGACGAATATTAAGAGTTATGTTATTATTACAAGTTATGTTTCAAAATTGATATACCATTAGGTCAGGGTGCAAAAAGCGAAGAAAACGCAAACGCGGGGGAAAAAAGCATTTAGGTTCGGTGAATGCGGAAACTAATGCCTCAGATAACCCTGTTATTAAATATACTGGTTCAGTTACACCTGCTTCGGTTCTCCCCTTAGCTGGATGTCCAACGGCGAATCCTGAAACTGTTTCAGGTGTGCGAAAAGCTGCTACTGGCGAGACGAGAAATGTGCCCAAGACTGCTGGTAAGGTGGTTAAAGGTACAAAGAGGAGCGTTGCCAGTGTAGATAAGGTACTGTCTGAGGCTATTATTGAACGAGTGAAAGCTGACAATTACCCTGTTTATGAGCGCGTTATCAAGTCCAACAGATGCTTTATCATCTGCCATTTCGATGATGCCTCGAATGGCTGGGTGAAAGCTGAGCTTTCTCGGATTTTCCCTTAGCTCAATGGGAAAGACGTCGTTTGTCTTCACCCGTCTGAGCTTAATGAATATACAAAGATGAAGCTTTTCGTCCCCGGAGCTGATTTAGAGACTAAGACCATCATCGAACTTTTTAAGGGTCAAAACGTGGGTCTCTCTACTGAAAAGTGGCAGTCGGCACGTCAGCACTTCAACAAGTTTAATGATGGCCGACTATATACATTTGGTGTGGATAATGACTCTGTTTCGGTCCTTGAGAGGCACTCCCAATGACCTCATTTTCTCTCCGGTAGGTTAATTTTCAGACCTGAAAGGTCATCACTAGCAGTTATACAAATCAATATGCAACATTCCAAGGCGACCACACAAGTATCGTGACGTCGCCTTGAAAAACTATAGATAGAGGTGTGCCTCATACAAGAATTTTACTTACTTACTTACACAAGGGGAGGAGAACTAGAACCTTTTTTTAAATCTGGAATTAGCAATACTCGCACGTGCATTTCTGTAGCAAAGGGCTAAGACTCTAGTCTCATGCCTGTGTTTAGTTCAAGCGACTGTACTTCTATTAAACTGTTAAAGAAGGTTTTCGTCCCCAAATCAGGGAAGGCCACTTACGATTTTTCAAAAAGCTTCAGGACTATCAGTCTTTCATCAGTTCTGCTTTGGCATGGAAAAATTGATAAAGCTCACGGCCAGTATCAGTAAAGCACTCGACCGTGGGTTCTATTCCCTTATTGCATTTTTGGAAATTGAGGGTGCATTTGATCTTCTTCTGCAGAATTGAGGCTGCATTGAGATCAAAAAGTATTGAATCCACAATGGATCCTAGAGATACTTAAATGTGGAGAAATAATAGCTGCTTTTGGCAGCTGCGTCAGAACTGTGCGAGCTGTCAAGGGTTTTGTTTCCCACCGCCACCTTGTGGAATCTTCTTTTTGACTCCTTATAGAGAAGGCTTGACAGGTAGGGCCACACTGCAATCGGATGCGCTGACGATGTCTGTATTGTCGTCAGCGGAAGTAACTTACCAAGCTCCCGTTAGCGCATTACATTGGCGCTGAACACAGTCGGTGGCTGGTGCCATGAACAGACTCTGTCAGTCAACCCTCCAAAGACTGAGATGATGGCGCTTACAAGAAGAAGAAGTGCACCTTATACTAGTGGCTTGCTATATATATATTTTTGAGCGGCGTTTTCTTTCCCAACAACCAGGAATGAAGCCGTGATGGGTGGATCAGTTTTAAGCCGAGCGATACCATCGTGTACCCAGATGGTTCACTCATGAACAGTCACTGCGGTGCCGGAGTCTACTCCAATGATTGTCGGATCAAATTATCTGAGTCCTTGGGTAGACAAACCACTGTCTTTCAGATTTGCGAATATCCTTCGTAGGAGAAGAGTTAAAGAGTCCAGCTGATGATTTAGCATTATATATTTGCTTAGATAGCCATAAAAGCTTGATCTGCTGGTAGGGTTACCTCCAAAATTATATAGGTGGCTATACGCAATTGGAACAGCCTAGGCAGATGTAACTCTATAACCCTAATCTGGGTACCCGATCACAGCGGTATCCAGGGCAATGAAAGAGCTGATGCTCTGGCGCGCAAGGTTCGCTTTGAGCCTTTGTTGGCCCACAACCAACTATTGGGTGCTGCTCATCTGTCCACAAAAGTTAAATTTCTGAGAGCTTACGTCTGCAGCACACCGAGTACTGGCATGATTTATCATCATACAGGCATTAAAAGCTGCTGGTTGACGGTCCCAAACTAAGCAGCTCAAAATATCTGCTTGGACTGAGATGAGTAACTTGAAAGTCCCCTTATTGGCATTGTCACTAGTTTCAGCCCTTTCAACTAGCATATAAAAGTTATCAAAACAGAAGCTCGGGCCTATGCAAGTGCTGTCTGGAAGATAATGAAATTACGTCTGACTGTATCTGTATCTTTTGCCAGAACCAGTCTGCCTACTCTCGGAAAACACTTCCTGCACAAAGACCAGGGCTAAGATCAGGGCTAAAAAGGAAGGAATCAGGGCTAAAAAGGTAAGTTTTCGCTCATTTAAGGCCAACGCAACAGAGGAAAACCGAAAAAATCAAACGAGCCAGAAATGACTACAATGCCCATATTAATCGTGTCACATTCTCCTACGACCAAAAGTTGAGGCAAAAAATACTACAAAGTCGTCCCACCGGTAGTAAAAACTTTTGGTCGTTTGTGAAAAACATCAGAACCTCGGCCTATCCATCTGTTCCGACACTCATTTACAATGACATTCCAGCTGTCTGTTCTTCAGACGAAGCCAATCTGTTTGCTGCTCATTTTACGGCTGGCCCAACGCTTCCAGATTGAGCTTTGACTCCCCCTGTACTCGAGCGCGTTGAACATTCACTTTCGCACTCGTACATCAGCAGGACTACTTCAAGATGCAAGATCTCAACATACATAAATCTGCTGGTCCAGATGGTATTTCCTCTATCGTTCTGAAGAGGTGTTCTTCTGTGCTGGCAAAACCACTGCGTAAACTTTACTATCTGTGCTATTTTTCAGGGCTCTGAGAATATGGAAAACAGTATTTGTCCAGCCTGTCCCAAACAAATTCGAATCTTCATCCCCCCCTCCTACCAATCAATTGCACTTATGTCCCTTCTTTTCAAGTTCATAAAAACGCTGATAAATCGCCAGCTTATGAAATATCTTGAATCCCGAAAACTTCTTAATGACCGGCTGTACGGTTTTCGCAGCAACAGATCCACAGGTGACTTAATGACATATATAACCGAAAAGTGGAACCAATCTATTCAACGTGGTGGTGAAAGTAATGTCGTTGCGCTTGATATTTCAAAGCCATTTGACGGACTGTTCTGCTGTTTGGGATTTTAGCAACTGACTTTCCATAGCTATAGCATACCCGCCAACTAGCGTTGCAATTCGTGCTGCTGCTGGCAAAATATCGGTTTCGGTGTTGATGTTTTAATAATGCTGTTGCTGGCTGCTAATCCATTCTTATCATATCATTTCAGGAGCACCGGTTTCCATTCTCATATTCTTCATGTGTTTATTTGTCATCGAACGTGATTATTAATTATATGGATGTGTTGGGTCAGAGTTACCATCCATCCCAAAATAAAGTTTTATGCATTGGAATTTTATTGAATTTTCATAAGTGCAGATGTCCACGGCTTCGTACATATAACGTAAAATATTTGGCTTGAATATTCTATAAAACTAATATATTTTCTTTACATATTTAGTAAATAATAATTAAATTAGCTATTATTGTTTCATATTTCTATAATACATATTAATATAATACAATATTTTTAATTGCATTATATTTTTTATGCAAGTAAACTAATGATCAGTGCAATGATAGAAATAACATTAGAAATTTAAATTTGATACAAAAAAGTAAGGCTTTTTCAAGAAAATAGATAAAGAAAATAATGTTTTTCACTAATAGTAATAACAAAAATATATATATAAGAAGGTAAAGTAGGAAGTTTCAGAACTTTTGTTATAATTCATAATACATACAAATATAATAATTTCATTTTAACCTATATTTCCAATATGGATAAATTCATATGATAAGATCATTTTAGGTTATTTTTGTGAATTTTCTTGTTTTCAATAAGAACTGTAGCCCCAATTTCTTTCTGTACAATTTTTTCAATAAAGAGCTTTCTAAATTTTTGCCAATGCGTCTATTTGTTCGTACATAAACTTTTGTTCGTACATAAACCTGGGTGAAAAGTCCTATAAGTTTGTCTGTCCTTGTTGTCTAGATTAGTTGTTTGGGCGTTCATTATCTTATTGACCTCTGACCAATGGTTTTATGCTTTCGGAGATAAATGATTTCTCATTATCGCAGACTTTTGTTTTTGTATTCTTCAATAGGTTAAGTATTTCTAAGAGAGGCTCTTTTAAATCAACTATCGCACGTGATTTAATCGGTTTCATCACCGCAAATTTAGAAAATTTATCCAGACAAGTTAAAAATTACCTTCGGCAATGGAATAAATTTCAATATGTAATATTTCCCCCGTATGACGTGGTATGAGTGTTCTTCAGTGGGTGCCTCTGATACTCTGCTTCGTTACAGATTTTAAAATGTTTGACTTTTTCTTTCAGCCTCTGCCGAATCCTCGGGAAATAATAATCTTTCAAAACCTGAAGAGTGTTTTCATGTACAGATCGATGCGCTCGATTATGTTCTGTTGCAAGAATTTCCGTTTGGTCAGTTGGGTTCAAAATATCCGTTACCATTTTTATTTTGTCTTGAACTAGTGCCAAGATGGATAAGTCACAATAAATTCTATTTACAAAGATGGGATTAACTCCTTCCTTAAACACCGGTACCAGATTATCTAGATTGCTAAATGTAATCATAGGTCTTATTTGGGTTTTGAAAAGGATTTTAGTACTTTAAATTTGTCCATACCTTTGTTAAGAATAAGCTGGTTTCTAAAGCAAATCAATGGATTCTAAACACTGCGTATTGTTTTAGTTAACGTTGCTTCACTATGAGTTGTAGTAGAGTTTGAGCCCACGGATTGTTCACGTGTAAGGCATTTATATGCTGCCTCGATAAAGTATGAAGAGTGAATGGGACGAAGCATCGGTCGCAAATCGACAGGCTTTTCATAATCCGAATACAGAAGTAAAACATTTTCCGAAGCCAGGATTTTTTTTATTCTATTATATGCTTCAAGTGCATCTTCGTCTAATTCAACCTTAATATTTTTTGACTGATTTGCGCCAACGTTTCCATTTTCACCGCGTTAGTATCTAGCAAGAGGTTTTGCGATATGAGCATAATCCCTTATGAAGCGTCTGTAGTATCCAGACAATCCAAGGAGAGATCGCAAATCACGGAGGGTCTTAGGAACCTCGTAACCTACGATATCCTTCACCTTGTCCTGACACGTTTTTATTCCTTTACTGGAAACCACGAAGCACAAAAATTCGACTTCATTTTAAAAAAATCTGTATTTCTCTGGCGCCACCCGCATATAAGACTCAAACAGGAGGTGTAATATTCTGTCCACATCCACAAATTGCTGTTCCTTTGATTTCCAAAAAATAATGACATCATCAACGTTGACCTGATAGATCTTACCTATTTCTTCTCTTTTTTTTGTCGGAGGTTGCTACTATCCGATGGAGCGCTCAGACAGCTTCAGTGATAAAGAGCTTAGATGTTCGGCACTCACCAAGTTAGCCCCGAAGATCCGCCACCCGATGCGAGCATAGGCCGGACAACTGCAGAGAAAGTGTACTGCTGTGTCATCCTCCTCACCGCAAGCAGGACAGGTAGTGGTGTCGCTTAAGCCCAACACATTTAAGTGTTTAGCAAAAGCTTGGCGGCCCGAAAGAACGCCTTCAAGAAGACTACAGTCGATTCTCCTCAGCGATAGAAGAAAAGATGCTGACCATTTGCAAATGTCCGTGCGCAGTAGTTTGGTCTGTCTACATCCACCGCAATCGCGCCACCGAATCTTGTGTGCACGAGAAACACAAGAATCAATAGAAGACATGACTAAAGATGTAGGCAGACCCAAGACAGGTTCTGGTCTGAGAAAACTTCTTCTGAACCTTGCCTAGCAAGCTCATCCGAGATCTCATTTCCCTGGTTGCCAGTGTGACCTGGTACCCAGACAAGATTCACTGTGTTCAGTCTTTCGACCAAATTCAGAGAAAGCTTGAGTTCTACCACTTGGACGAGGTAAGAGGGTTTAGAAGCGCTTTTAATGCAGCTTGGCTATTACTGCAGATACAAATGCTTATAGCCCTCCGCCTGTTGTTCACAATATAGCGCATAGCCATTAGGATGGAAAAAATCGCCGCTTGGAAAACAGATGCATGTTTACCCAAGAGGTAGTAAAGTCGTAATCCATGGTTCAGAGTCTGACCGAAGCCATTTCGTTACTGGTGGAAAGCTGACGTGGTAGTTTTTTTCGCAGAAGGATTTCTGGTGTCATTGCATCAGACGGCATATCCATAAGACAGGGGTCAAAGGATAATTCTCGAGCAAGTTCTTCAAAATTCCAGCGCGCATGGTACCAAAATCCACCTCTCTTTAAGCGAAAGATGGTTTTTAGCGTACACCCAATGACATAAAAATCAAAGGGGGGAAGATTCATCAAAGCATCTAGAGTAGAACCAGGGGTGAAAGGGAAGGCCCCTGTGCAGCCGAAACATGCCGTTCTTTGGAGTTTGGCAAAAGAAGCAGTAACACGTTTTCGCGAAAGCCTGTTCCACCAAACAACTGATGCGTATGAGAGTAGCGGTCTAATCAAAGCCGTATAGATCCAAAGGATCCGTTTAGGAGACATGCCCCATGTCTTACCAAAAGTGCCGCTTTATCGGTTTTCGATTGGGCATGTTTGGACCATAGAAGTTTTTTATCGAGGATTACACCCAGATATTTGCTTTATCGGATATAGGGATGTTGACACCTTTAAGCTCGAAATGGGACCGTGGTTTTAAGAGGTTTCACTGGAAGCCCATTACTAGTGCACCAGACATCGATCAAATCCAGGCATCTCTGCGCTTGAGAGCAGACAGCCCATAGATTTAAACCGACAGAAAGAACGGCGACATAAGCTTGAGTGTAGTTTCCAGGAAAATTGAGAGCCGTCAGCAGAGAGTCTACCACCATACACCATAGGAGGGGAGACAGAACACCACCTCGAGGGCAGCCCCTATTTAACCCTTTTATGACGCACTTGCCACAATCTGCATCGGCTACTAACGCCCTGTACATTAGCATTGCTTTTATCCACAACACCAAAGTTTCATCTACACCATGCTGTCTGGCTGAGTTACACATACTGTCAAAGGTCGCATTATCAAAAGCACCCTCAATATCGACGAAAATGCCTAACGCGTACTCCTTCGCGACATGAACGCCTACAAGCAGCACATAGGCATGTTTTTCAATCGAGAAGGAAGTCTGCAAAATTCATACTTTCCGTTATTTACTGAAAAGGCTGTTACGGAGCTCGGACGCAGCTTACGCAACCAAATATTCCTGAGGTCAGTGACCTCGTTACACTGCCATTAGGCACCTGCGAAAAGAAAAAAAAGGAGGTCAATACCCAAATAAATACTAAGTATATCTCACAAAAATGCTTTATCCGGGCAAGCAACTGACCCATTGCAACTGCACTGGACAGGCAAACACTATCGATGAGATAATAAACAAAAAATGGTACTTACCTGCTGCAAATGTGGAATACAGAAATTAATCCATCCGCGCTGCCGCAAACGCATGGTGTGACGGGTTGGTATTTTCAAACCCTAACCCTATCACACGGATGGAATGCCCCTGCTCCCATAGGATAACATCCTGAAAAAAAAAATAAAAAATAAAGATATTTATTTTAAATAAAAAGAAAAAATATATACTTACCAAGAATAACCACCAAAGCTCAATATTAAAATTGTAAACAAATCACTTTAAATGTCATTTACACTTCAGTGCATTCACTAGCCGTTGCACCGTGGGTATAATATTGCTCGCCCACTCGCACGCGCGAAGTGCTACCAAACTTTGTAGAGTTAGTGGGTAGAGAAATTATGTATAGATGCAATTATAGGAAATAGATTTGTATACGGACGATAAGCAGTTAAATTAAAAAAAAAAAAAAAAAATGTGATAGATCCTAGATCAAAATGAATTAAAAAGTGCAATATAGGTTAAGGTTATTTATTTATTTAAGTATCAGTGTAATATTAAGTAGAGTTAAGCATATATGTCTGACTGAACAACATGTTGCAAGTGATAGACAGGCTGCAATGTAGGAAGTCTACATTAGAAATGAGTAGAGACGAAGTGATGTTGCTATACGGCTCACACACACTTGTAGACACAAATTCGGTTTAGATGACCATAAATGGCAATTACCAGGTCATTACCCTTGGTCTACAAGTTAAGGCAAAGATTCGCAGTTAGGAAGTGTTGGCATAAAGACCGTTTAGTTCATACGAATTAGAAGAGAGTCTGAATATCCCATAACGTTGCGATAGCAAGTCTGGCCAAAGACAAACAAAAGAAATTAAAAGTACATTTAATTAGAAACAGGTAAGGACAAATAGAAAAAAAAAAATAATAATAAAAGTAATTTAAATTATAAAATAAGATTTCCTTAGACCGGACATACATACATATATATACCAATAAAGACCTGAGAAAGCTAAACCGACATATTTGGAAGATAAAGGAGCAGAGGTAAAATCCAAAATGTAGTAAGCGGTTTAGTTGTTATTAATAGAATTTGCGATTATAGGTAGTGGGGTTGGACAGTTTGTCACGAAACGACCCTCACCTCTGCTTGAGCCTTTGTCCGGGGACCGTGAAGCCGATATATACGTGCAGCGACGGGCAAAACTGTTAGGTCAGCGGTAACATTGCCAGTTGCGGCACAAGACCGTTGCAAAGTACAAAGCCCTGCCACAGTACGTCAGTAAAGCATAGGGAATATCGGCTTTCGCCAGTGTTATCTCCAATCGAGGCTCCAGACCACCACAAAGGTCATCTAAGTGACTCAGCAGCCCGGGATTCCGCTGAACAAAACACCGTCATGGGGATATCCCCCCCCCGCAGCCCCACATATAACGAACAGCAATCAAAAGAAGGAAAAAAAAGTGAACTCAGTGAATTTTTTTTAGTATTAGTTCTTTTAGTTTTAATAAGTTTTTTTTTTTAATTTTCTTGAATTTTTTTTTAGATTTTTTTTTAATTTTTAAAGTTAAGTTAAATTAGTGTAAGGATATAGTGGTGTAGTGAGTTCAAGTTTTAGCGGGAGAAAAAAGGCAGAAAAGCCATAATTTACAGATTTCATCGCTCCAAGTGCTGCCGGCAGGACGACGAGGGACGACGCTTACAAAACCGTGAGTTTTTTTTTATCCTTCTCCTTTACACTAAGGGCCCATATATATAAGATAAGTTAAGGGCAGGCGCACCACACAGCAACACCGGTATCCGTTAATTAAATTAACGTAGATTAAAGTTTTTTTATGAATTAATTTTTTTGATTAACGTAGATTTAAGTTTTTTTTCATGAAATACATATGCGGAAATTAGAAGTGAAGCTATTTTGAATTGCAATGGAGTAGACTGAGGTGTGTTTTGGTGTGTGGATCCTTGGGAAGGCCGTCTTACTGTCAATGCCATGACGCGAGCGCGACGCAGGCGACCTACGAACGTGACGGGGTGACCCGACAATCTACAGACTCTCCTCGACCATGACAACAGACTGACGAGTGGCTGGATCTCAGGTGCAAGGGGTTATCTCGCCTATTTCTCGGCCAAAGAGATAACCACGGATATGTCCGATGAGACATGGGGTGGGAAGGCCAAGCCAGTACCAACATCATCTGGCACGTCTCTGGAACGAGGCGAACCCTACTTAGGAGCGACCGTGGAAAGCAGTTGATGCAAAGGGGCTAGAGTAAGATAGATTTAAGTTAGAGTAGGACTAGTTAATAGGATTTAGCTTACGTTTTAGGTTAGTGTAGTTTTAGTATAGGATAGTTAGAGTGTTTATTGATTACTTGCATCTGACTTTCCGGCCTCTCTCCATGGTAGGGCAACTGTTGTTGAGTTTCTCTTCATTTTCTCTTTCCTTTCAGCCTATTTTCTCTTTCCTTTTCTTAATTCGTCCGTCCGAAGTCTGCAATTTTTAGCCTTCTCCTATAGATCTTCCTTTTTTTTGCTTAGGCACGATTTTTTTGTTGTTGAGCAGGTGGTTTAATGCGAGGGGGACAAGAACTACCCCGTCCGACGAGCGATAGCCGTGCAACCGCGAGCGTGCCACCGTCGTCCTCCATTACTCCGAAGGTACCCCTGTGGCCCAACCTAGACTCATAACAAGGCGGTCTTCTCTCTATCACACTCAAACAATTTTATTTGGTGAAACCCTTACTTAAGTTCTAATGTTGTGAAAAAAGACGCCTTCCCCAGATTGGCTAGAATAACGGTAGTATCCGGTATGGGATATTTATCGCTTACAGTTTTGCTATTGAATTTGCGAAAATCGATAACAAGGCACATTTTTCGTTTTCCTTTATCATCCACTGCTTTTTTGTCGACAATCCAGATGGGATTGTTATAGGGAGATCGTGAAGGTCTTATTATACCGTTATGGAGCAAGTTAGCGATTTCATTATTTACGGAACCAGCTGCTGAAGTAGGATACGGGTAGGCTTTAATGTAAACCGGATCATTATCGGTATTTCTAATGGTTTCAACAATTTTCGTATTGAATGGTAGTGATTCATTAGGATCAGCGAAAACTTTCGTATGCCTTGTCATTAATGAGCAGAATTATCCACTTATATCTGAAGGTATTGTGTCGTTTCCTACAGAGATATTGTTTACCTCCCTACAGTAAAAATACAATAACCTTTCTGTACCCCCATCGTAATTCAAGATTCCTTTTACCATAATTAACTTTGCGCCTATAAATCATAATATTCGCATGGGTAGTTGTGATTCTCCAAGCTAACGTTTGATGCAAGTACTCCCTGATTTAGGTGATTTATTCTTTGAATCTTGGGAAGTGTTTGTCAGTCGGAATTATTAAAATGTCCTTAAATGCGACTGGGGTTTTGAATAGGTCCTTGATTTTGATTGGCGGACTGTATGGAGCCCTGCATATTATGGCAATTTTGATTAATAAGTCTTTGAACATAATTAGAATTCTGCGTTTGTCTTGGAAAGTTGGTTGACCTTCTATAATGGGAAATTGTTGGATATTTTTCCATAGGAGCTGTCTTCGGTCGTACTTGGCTCGTACTTCTGTGACCTGTCTGTAGTGGGGTGAATTATATGGGCTGTATTGATTGTAATTGTAATTCTGTTGAGGCAAGGATTTTGTCAGACGATCGTGTCTAGTGGTAAGAGAATTTGCAAAAACATACCGTGCTTGGTTTGCTTCCACTTCCTGCGCAAAAGCAAGTGCACCGGGCATATCTGTAGGACGTGAGGAAAATAAAATATAACACAAAGGCCACTGCAGACCAGAAATGAAAACCCTTAAAGCATCTTGTCGATATTTTTGACAAAGAGAATCAATCAGATTTCAATTGCCTTCGTGAAGCATTATGATCTGATTAGTGATCAACCTCGTCATAAAACTCTACGATCGACAATTTGCCTTGTCGTAGGGTAGACATTTCTTGTTCAATCAAATAAATTGGTCTCTTATCGTTATAAGTGAAATCTTATCGTGCTATTATCGCTTTGAACCGTGATAAATGATGATAATACATGATCTGCAGAGTCAATGATTTTATTGCTTATAATAACCCCTGCCTTGTAATGCCTTGAACTTCCTTCGTATGATTCAAAAACCTTGTATAAGACCGAAAGCTCACCTCTTTTAACCTGATTGCATCTTTGCGGCTCAAGTCACACCATGCGTTTAGCTTGGGTTTGATACTTTTAATCCTATTAGGGATAAAATGTTTCATACACAAGTGAATTATGTTTGTTATCATATCGGCGGCAGCATCCACATCGGCATCGAGGAAGCGTAGCGACCAGTTAAAATCATACCATATCAGGAGCAGTGGTTTCGGTGTTTTTTCATCATCGACGCTGCTATTGCCGCTGTTATTATGCTGGCTGCTAAACCTTTCTCATATTCTTCACGAACGTAATTATTAATTACATGGAAGGGTAGGGTCAGAGTTGCCATCCGTCACAAAATATAGTTTTATGCATTGGAATTTTATTGAGTTTTCGCTCGCCCATAAATTACCCTTCCTCAATGGATTAGAAATTACATTTCGGACCGTTCAATAAAAGTTGTTTTGGACGGTTTCAAGTCTGCAGCACACAAATGCTGGTGTCCCTCACGGCTCTGTTTTTTCTCCGGCTCTCTTTCTCATTTTTATCAATGACCTCTTGTCTGTCACTTCTAATCCAAACCATTCCTTCGCTGATGACAGTACCCTTCGCTTCGCATATTCGTTTTATGATTAACGCCTCTAATTTTCGGGCTCGGAGCTAGAGCGGCAACGTTTTTGAAGGTCATCTAAATTCTGACTTGACAGCGTTCTTAAGTGGGGTAAAACCAATAGAGTAGAATTTAATGCTTCCAAAACACAATGCTGTCTACTGTCCACAATGTACTACCGCAATACTCTGCCATTATCCATGAATGACACTTGCATTGCTGAAAGCGAAAGGCTTTCCATCCTCCATATGTGCTTTAATGTCAACTTTCGTTGAAATGACCACATATTCGACGTGAAATGGCTATGCTTCCTTAAGCGATGCAAGAAATATTTAACCGCTTCTGATCTAGCTACAATTTATAAGCCGTTTATTCGCTCACAGTACAATGCTTATATTTGGTCATATCCACCAATAACATAATTGGAGCTACTTGATAGAATTCAAAAACGTGCGATGAAACTTAATGGCAATCGTGATATCGCCAAGTCGCTTGACTCTCTTAGTCACCGTCGCAATGTGTCCTGCTTGTCAATATATTGTCGTTACTTCCACCACAAGTGCTCTAAAGAAATAGCCAGCTGCATTCCACCCCTTCAGCAATTCATTCCTATACTCGACATGTTAGGAATGCACCGCAATTTAACCTTGAGCCGATATTCTGACATACTGTGAAATATAAAGATTCCTTTCTTAACCGCACAATACACATGTAGAATGCTCTACCCTCACATTACAATTTACAGCAATTTAAAACTTACGTGCATAGGTTTCTTCCTTTATCTAAGCCATCACTTCCCTGATGCGCGCACTGAGTTACCTCATTAGAAGGTTTGTAATGTACAAAGAATCCTTATCATAGTAGTTTAATTTGAACCGATGCGTTAAACGACTAGACTCAGCCGTCAATGCAAGCGTTACCAAGGGTATAACCACACAAACTTATATTGTCAAAACGAACCGCGTTGGGACTGCAAACATTTGTCTATAGATGGCGGTCATAGAAGACAGGATTAACGAAATAAATAAATAAGAAAAAAAAAATAAATAAATAAATCAACCCTTTGGAATTCAATGACAAACCCAAAAAAAGTACAAACAATCAATTGAACGACGAAAAACTGTAAAGGAAATGTCTCAGCTGCCAAGAGAAGGACATTTAAAAAAAAAGTCATCGATTCCCGTGCAACCTAATTTTCAGTTGGTGTTCTGTGTTTTGTCAATATAACTGACCTATTATTTAAATTTCAATAACATTTCAAACACATTTCACAAAAAAAACAAACAAAAACGCTGAACCTTAATAAAAAAAAAGTATATATCAAAACCTCTCATTGCATTTCCGCTAACACCGCATAATAGCCCTATCAATAAAACTGACCTAGTCAATTCCTTTTTAATATGACTTGCGGTAATGAAGCTTGTGTAATCAAGGATGATGTACAAGAGTGGGTGTCTTGTAGTGGAATTTGTGGTAAGTCGTTTCATGCACTCTTCATGGCTTGAAAAAAAGATCTCTTATCCACCTGAAAGATTTCGCGTTTAATTTTAGATTTTACTGTGACGAATGCAAAGAAGTTTCTCTGTCGGATGTTCTCAGGGTAAATCAATGCAGTAATGAAGCCCTTAAATCTCTAATTAGTGACAATTATTCAAAGTTACAACACCAACTTAATAAATTCGCCACTACTATTAAAACCTTTGACGACCAAAATGCCTCCCTGCTCTTTTGTGCCGATTCCCATTCCTCGAAATTGAAATCAATGGAAATTCAGTTAACATTCACCAGCCGTGCCACAGCTGATTCGGTCGATTTCGCTGTGAACCTAATCAACTCTATTAATAATGATCTCAAGGCAAATTGTTCCGCTCATAACATCTCCAACCAGAAATTGTGCGAATTGTTTAACGCCTTGCGTGAAGACTTTGAGATTCATTTTCAATCCTTCTCAAAGAAACAACCTTCTCCGTTACGGCCGGATCCTGTGCTCAAAGTAATCTTTGATAGAATCAACCACATCGACGATTTACCAACGATTTATCCACTTTGGCTGAACAACTGGAAACCGAAAGAGAGCCAGTTTCACAACCACCTCTTCCCCCGAATCGGATGACAATCCAAGAGTCCAGAACTATCTCACCGTCAACTCCTCCCATCGCCGCCCCACGCAAGCTCATTAAACAATTTGGTACTACTTGGACACCAGATGCCTCCATTCATCCGCAGGCTGGATAAAATTAGTTCTGAAATCCAGATGTCTTCATTTTTCATCAAAGGCACCCCCTACAACGCCGATATTTCTTGGATAACGAAATTCTTCGCAATTAATTACGGTATCACCATCAGCCAATGTAAAATGTCCCTGCCTTCTAACCACAAAGGTAATCGAAATTTCAAATTCGACCTCCCTGCTAGATACGAGTGGTTATTCAAAAATCCCGCCGTTGCTAATTTCAACATTGGAAAAATGCGGATGTGTAAATGGATGGAAAAACCTACCTTGAATCAGGAGAGAACTAATCTTAGTAATAAATCTAATTCTTAGTTACCTAACCCCGTTTTCAAATACGGTGCTAAACAGCGCTCTAGTTCAAGTAACAAAATATCGAAACTCGTCCCCAACTCCTATCCCAAACCCGACTCTAATTGGATTTTTAAAACTAACTATCAGGTTCCACGAGATTTTCAATTTGTCTCCCCAAAAAGTGGAGGACGACCTTGCTGCTTTCGGTAATTATGTTCGCTCTAAAAGAGTGTCACACCTTCAACGGAGTCGTGTGGACCAAGATACATTTTTTCGTCCCTAGCTCAAGATCTTTGTCAGTACCTCCTCCCAACAGCCTTCCTCTTACTTTTAACTACCAAAACGTAACACCACTTCGCTCGAAAATCCGCACTGTTTTGAGACAAACTCAAACCCTTTCGAAATCTATGCTCTGACAGAAACCAATCTTATCCCTGATATTAAGAACCAGGAGTTATTTCCCTCTACATTTAATGTTTTTCATGATGACGATCTTAAGCCCCGTAACCTTGGCTCTCATTGTCGAGGTGTCCTACTGGCTGTACATAACAGCTTTGACTCCTGTCTCATGGCTTTGTCCTTTTATACTTAAATCGGCTTTGTTTCAATTAAAATAACACTCCCCCGTAGGTCCCTGTACGTTATGTGTTGTTACATCCTACCAGCTAAACCCATTGAATCCTACCAAGTTGCTATTGATGCGATTGACAAAATTATCGACTCAGCGATATCCTTATTCTCGGCGACTTTAATCTGCCTCAGTTGCAATGGACTTGATCAGATGATCAATCCTTTTTTTATCGCCTCTAATAGCAACTCTACAAAAGAATGTCTCTTCCTTGATCGATTAACAGACTCAAGTCCTTCTCAATTAAGCGGAGTCTCAAATTAGATGGGTAGGCAATTAGACCTTATTTTTACAACAGATGCCATTAACTCTTCTGCCTCGCTTTGTCCCCTATCTCTATCCACTATTGATAACTTTCATTCTCCTCTTCTTGTTACCTTCTTTCACAACTCTCACAGCACTCCAGGCCATTCCATCCGCAGATCTCACCTCTTACGACTTCCATAAAGTAAATTTTCGCAAAATTAACGCATATCTCGGAAGGTGTTCCTTTGATTTTAGTAACCTATCTTTAAATGATGCGATTGCCCTTTCTTACAGAGAACTTTTTAATTTCTTTTCTCTGTATGTCCCCTTTTCTCGCCACAAAACATCATCTACATTCCCTGCTTGGTATAATCGAAGACTTCGCCCCTTATGGAACAAAAGGAATAAGTTATGGGCAGCTTTCCTTCGCACCAATTATTTTTCTGACTACTCTAACTATCTCGGTACTTACTTTCAATGTACCCATCTTTATAATTTTCTCTACGAGCGCTACCTTACAAATGCGAAGTCAATCTTATAAATAACCCCAAGTCTTTTCACCAATTCGTGAACTATAAAAGAAAATCTGACGGATACCCTACCTCCCTATCTTTCGAAAACAAATCATCAACTGATTTTATAACCCCGATACACAAAAAAGAATCAAAGAATGAAGTAATCAACTGTCGTCCCATTGCTAAACTTTCTTATATACCCTAACCCTTAGAGAGTATTTTATACGAAGCCTTAAGCTTTCAATGTAAGTCCATCTTCTCCCTTGCTAACATGGCTTCCTTAAAGGCAGATCAACTACTCAACTGGAAACGAAGTCGATGTAACTGCAACCGATTTTAGTAAGGCTTTTGATAGGATATCTCATCAATTAATCATCTTCAAATTGTCTGCCCTAGGTTTCGAACCTATATTGTTAAAATGGATTTCCTCTTACCTCTTCTTATAGTGTTCGCTTCAGATCCTTCCTCTCGACTCCTTTCATGGCAACCTCTGGTGTCCCTCAAGGTAGCCATCTAGGTCCCCTTCTCTTTATCCTTACATGAATGATCTGGAGCGGGTCATTAAACATTCCTCCCTCTCCCTCTACGCTGACGATACCAATTTTTCGAAACCATTTGTTCCCCCAAGACTCTAGTCTCCTTCAACAAGACCTTGATAACTTTTCGATTTGGTGCCTCAAATCCCCTCCCCGAATATACCTCCTCCTAGGTCAGCCCATATCCCTTGTACAATCTCTTCGCGATCTTGGTATACTGTACAACAGGGAGCTAAACTTCCGTTCACACATTGGCGAGATAATTCTTAAAGCTAACTCTTCACTTGGTTTTGTTAAACGGTGGTCCAAAGAATTCTCCAACCCTTATATGACAAGATCCCTTTACATTTCCTTTGTTCGCCCCCTTCTTTAGCCAGTCAAGTGTGGTCGCCCTTTCATAGAGTTCATGTATCCAGAATCGAGAGCATGCAACGTCGTTTTCTTCGATTCGCTCTTCGAGGTTTATCTTGGAACGACCCTATTATCCTGCCTCCCTATCAAGACCTCCTTAAACTTATAAACTTGAATACCCTTGAAGAATGCAGGGACGTAACAGACAATCTCTTCATTCATAGACTCCTCTCAGGTTCTATCGATCTCGCGTCAATTTACAAATCTATTTTCTTCAACACTAACCCTCGTAATTTACGTTGTCGTCCTCTTTTTTATTTACCAACCCACCGAACCGTTTATGGTTCCAACAAACCAATCTCCCGTATGCTGCTAAACCACCACACCAAAATTAAATTAAATTAAATTAAAATTAAATTAAAAAACTAAGTGGTCCAAATACTTAACCACTAAGCCACCCCAACCTAATATAATACTCCTTACAAAAAATAACAAAAGCGAAATAAAATATCCTCAGGAAAAAAATTAATTGGTAAAGGATAAAAGAAAAGCGCGTAAGAAAATGGCAACAATCTCGCGCTCCGCAGCATAAAACCATATTCAATAATCTTTGTACCAATCTTAAAAAAAGATCCAGTACTTTAAAAATCGCGAACTTTAGTCATATCGTGAAGGTCTCACCGCGGACAAGATTTCGAACTAGTCGTTGTAGATAGCTATGAAAAGTTTTAAAATGCCAAAATCGCAAGCGCCATCAGAAAAAATAATGGTTAGTGGGCGACAGGAAACAAAAGAAACCAACATTTTTGCCGATCATTTAGAAAAAACGTTTAAGCCCTTTAACGAGCTATTCGAAGATACGGTCTTAGCGGGGATACCTGACAATTTTAAAAAAGTATATCACTAGCATAACTGTGCCATGATATACGAAAATTGCAACTAAACAAAGCTACTGGATACGATTTAATTACGGGGAGGTCATAAAAGAGTTGCCTAGGAGAGTATTTATTATGTCCGGTTATCTCATAAATCCTTCATTTAGGTTATTATACGTTCCACGACCATCAGAAGTAACTCAGGTCAAAACGGTCCCGAAGCCGGGAAATCCCCATTTGACAAGAAATCGTATGGAACAATATCTCTTTAACCAATTATGACAATAGTTTTTGGATTTTTTTTACTTAAACGGTTACAAGCGATCACCATTTCGGGTTCAGAATTAAGCACTCTACAATCGACCAGGTTTGTCGAATAACCAGTGAAATTGAAAAAGCCCTTGAGGAGAAAAACAAGAATGTTGTATCGTTTTTCTCGACGTCGGCCAGGCTTTTGATAATGTATGGCATACGGGATTGAAACATAAGCTAAAATAAGCCATTCCCAAGGAAATATATGAGATATTTCCATTGAATCCACACAAATTCTGTACGCAAATCAGGCTAAATATTTCGGAATGACATTAGACGCGAAACTAAAATGGAAATCGCACGTAAAAGAGAAACGGGAAGAGCTCATTATTAAATGTAATTATTGCATTATTAAATGCATTGGCTGCTTGGTCGGTTTGGCTAACTCAGCATGCAAAACAAGCTGCTTTTATACAAGCAAGTTCTTCAACCGGTTTGGACGAATGGTATACAACTTTGAGGTTGTCCCAAAGCAAAAAACATCAAAATCAGTTCACAACAAAGTGGTGAGAAGAATTGTAAACGCCCCTGTTATAGCCCAAGTAGTGATATCCACAGAGTATTTGGATGTGGCAACCGTCGAAGATGAAATAATTTACTCGTAAGCAGTAAGTATGAATCTCACACTATTATTAGTATGCGGTCGGTTCTTAATAGTGTTTCATGGAAAATTTTCCTTTCCTTACCTTCGGGGAAAAACATAATGCATAGAAATTGGAGACAGTAACGTAGCTCGACCGGATGGCATTTCAAATAAGGCACTAAAAATGGCTATTGCGGCGACTCCGTATATCTTTTAAACGATGGTGCAAAGGTGCTTAGAGGACTAGAGGACAGGGTATTTCCTACACCATTAAATAAGCCAACCACGTTCATGAGGTATACTCTGGTATGGACGAGACGCTTTTAACACTAAAGGAACGGCTGCAGTCTAGTCAGAACTAGCTTGCCACACGACTGTGCTCATAACCAGCCAAAAGACGTTGGAATATACTGGATCGAAAACCGGAAAATGAGGTCCAAATAATTCTTGCGGTACCTTGGAGTTACGCTCGATAAAAGACTGCGATTCAAATCCCACGTCGATAAGTCTGCATTGTTGCTTTCCAGAGTGGTCAGCTCAGTACTTCTGAACGCTGCTCCTATATAGGTGGGTGCACTGGTGACAAATGAGTGTAATAGAAAGTTATCATCAGTTCACAGGCCCTGCGCAATCAGAGTAATATAAAAGAGTGATTTGTTGCTTTTGAACAATTTCCGATGATCATTGTCATCATCTGCTTTCCCACCTTTGAGCAACACAAACATCAACTATAGGCGTCGAGCGGCCAATGCCAATATCAAAGTGAACAATCACCCTAGCCACCCTACTGAAAAAGTAGATGTATGTCTTGTAGCTGAAACATGGTTGCAGAGTAATATAAAATTGCCAAATAGTATGATTCATTGTCATACAGTAGGTCTTGCGGATAAAATGGTGGCGCAGTAGCAATTTATAGTTACTACAATCTTTTACCCTGAATTAACACAAAGGTAATTGAGAAAGTAATTTGCATTGAATTAGCCTAACATAATAATTCTAAAATAAAAATATATGCTGTATACTTTCCCGAAAGTACATCGTCTCAGCAAAAAAGAAAACCAATTTAAAAGCGATCTGAGGAAAGTCATTAGTATTAACGATACTTGAGTTATCGGGGGTAATCTTAATTGTAGGCATGGTGACTGGGGATGTCTAAGGGCAAACTCTTTTGGCAATATGTGTTCTGATTTTACAAATAGGTATGCCTCCTCCAATTTATATCCGTGCGAACCAATATTCATACCATCATCCAGGAAAAGTAGTCCATCTACTTTAGATTTGTTCCTAACAAACAATCCTAATAGCATTTCGCAACCACTTGATTTTAATGCACTAAGCTCCGACCACTTACCATTTTGAAACATTGCAAACAATTTTGAAAAAAATTGAAATATGAAGATATTATAAACGCAGATTGGAAAAAATTTAAAAGTATTATAAATAGATATTTAAATAATTCTGAAGAGAATTTAAATAATATTACCAATACTTCGAAAAATTATGAAACTCTTGAAAGGTTAACGCATATTATACATTCAGGTGCAAATGCAAGTATTCCACTTCAAAACATTAAAATAAGAGCTATCAACCTGCCACTCGAAATTACAAATTTAATAATGATTAGAAACATGTGCAGGAGAAACTGGCAGCGTTTCAGGCAAGATATGTTTTTATGTGAGGTGTATAGATAAAATATCGCAACGTTGAGTGAAATGCGAAACTAAAATCCTTAGATAAAAACTTCATTAACTGCTGAACCTAGCTAAGCTATTAAGAAAAAATGCAAATGAAATTCCACCGCTTAAGTCCACTGAAGGACACTGCACTTCTATGAAGAAAACCAAATCACCTTGCAGATACATTTTTCAAAAATTATTCAACTTCTATACATTTAGGGTCAAATGAAATAGATAGAAGGGTCAGGACATCGGTTGTGAATATGGGACGCCATATTAGGTCTCAAATTTTTGGAGAGCTTTTTTCAATCGAAGATATAACAGACATTATTATATGTAGATATCAAAAACAAAAAATTCTCAAGTTTTGATGAACTAAAAAATTGTTTTTTAATTAATCTTTTTTAATCTACAAATGTACTTAATCAAATTAATTATAGTTTTTCTGTCCTAAAGAAGCTTTAGAGTTACTATTAATAATAAAAGCAGTTCTATTATATTTTTTGTAGCCGGAGTTTCCCAAGGACTATTTTATTTATATATACATATATATAAACATAACAGACTTCGTTAAATAGAAAATAAAAATAAACTCTTCTAAGATACATGCTGGTAGTCAAAAGGATGGTGATTGCGATTATATGAGAACACTGGCTTCTCACTGTAGCATAACACCATCAACTCCTGCTTCTCACCTCCCCGTGGTGACTGCTAGGTGCCTAGTACCTCGACTGGAGATGGGGTAACCAACCCCAGTGGAAGGTCGTTGGTGGCAGCTGACGAGAGAGGGGGGGAGGACTGCCAGCTCAAGGCACTTCTCCTGTTACCGGACGGCGGCGGACGAATTCTACGGATGGATCAACGGCGGCGTCCACAGTTCCAGTTAGGTGGAACAAGTGATCTCCCTATGAGCTTCTTCGACTTATTTGAAGCCCAGGTCTATAGGGATATCCATCACTAAGTCAGGGTGTTGGAAAAGAGTTGGTGTTGGATGAGCCCTTGATGGGTCAACGGCAGCACTCACATCCAAGAAGTAGGTTACTGGCACCGGAATTACCGGCCTACTGTCCTAGGGTCAAGAACAGGGCCTAGCCCTCCAGGTTGGGGGTTGTGCCGTCGGGATAACTTCCCGACCACGTCAAAAACATTTAGTTATGGGAGAGACTATGGCCGCCTCGGATATAAATGTACCCCAAAGGCAAAATAGACCCGGAACGTTAACGGACATGCGAATGTGTACCTGAAATATGCGGACATTCTACACTCCAGGTGCTACTCAAAAACTTGGGTCTGTCCTCTCGCGGTACAAGGCCGACATTACCGCGATCCAGAAGATACGATGGATAGCAGGTACTATGAAAAGACCAAAATTGCGGAGTACGATGTCAAAATTGTACTCGGGGACTTCAATGCTAACGTCGGCAAGGAAAACATCTTTGGCAGATTAGTTGGTATGCACACCCTCCACGAAACGACAACAGATAACAGCTACTGACTAATTGACTTTGCAGCAGCTTGTAATACGGTGATAAGTAGCACTAGGTTTCCGCGACCAAGGATCTACACAGCAACCTGGCGCTCTCCAGACGGTCGAACCGCCAACCAAATCGACCATGTGCTAATCGATGCGAGGCACGCATTCAACATCTTGAACGTGCACACTTATCGAGGTACAACCGTCGACTCTGACCATTTTGTTGTTGCAGCTAGATTCTGAGCTCGACTGTCCAACGAGAAGATGCTGCGAACTGCCCAAAAGAAGAAATTCGACGTTGGACGTTGGACGCCTTAGCACATCTGGTGTCGCCAGAGCCTACAAAGAGCGCCTGAGTGAGAAACTCCCCACCGTGCATTCACCTACCACAGACACCAACAACCAGTGGTCTTACTATCGCGACATCATCAAGGAGGTAGCCGAAACCACCCCAGAGAAAAAGCCCGTGGTATGATGATGTATGCGTATACCGGAAAAAGGTGACAGAAGATGCACACATTAGAACGCTGCAGAGGAAAACAAGGGCAGCAAGGGATGAGTACCGAGCCAGGAGAAGGGAGGAGAAGAAGATCCTACGTAGAAAGAAAAGAGAGCACGCAGTCCCCAGCTCCCAGCGAGATCGAAGAGTCCCGTGACCGAAACAACATGCGGAAGTTCTATAAGAAAGCCAAGCAACTGGCTGCTGGCTTTAAGACCGGAACACAGGCTCTTCGTAACAGCGATGGAAACCTAGTCACCGACGCGCAGAAAATAGTAGATCAGCATTTCCAGTAGCTGCTAAACGGACAAAATGTAGAGAGAGTGATGGGGCAAGAAGAGAACCCGCGTCCAGTCAAAGAAGAACCAGTCCCTCCGCCCAGTATAGAAGAGGTTGGCTTAGCTATAAAAAAGCTATAGAACTACAATGCCGCCGGCTCTGATGGTCTACCTGTAGAGCTTTTCAAATACGGAGGTGATGATATGGTAGGGCGCATGCACCAAATCATCAACCAAGTTTGGGTGGAGGAAAGCATGCCCGATGACTGGACCATCAGCTCCATATTTCCCATCTACAACAAAGGCGATCAAGATCTTGCAAGAACTATCGAGGCATATCCCTGGTTTATGTCGCATATTCACACGTACTGTGTGAACGTCTCAAACCTTTCTGCAACACACTAATCGGAACGTACCAGATTCGATCCACTTCTGGATCTGTGTCAAAAACAAATGATGGGGTGGGTGGAGGCATCTTCTCAGACAGATTATATCTTAGTCTCTCTTTCCGTCTCCCTTATCATTGTAGTGTTATCCAAGCAGAAATTATGGCGATCAAGGAAGTCTTGTCCTGGCTTAAGAAAATACGTAGTATCCGGATATGTGGTATCCGTAAAGAATGTTCGAATCTTTTCGGACAATCAGGTGGCCATCAAGTGTCTGGATCCTGTCTCTATAAACTTGTTAATAGCCCTCTAACTCTTGTTACAGCTGGATGCAATAGATAAAATTAACCACAGATGGTAAGATCGTAATACTTGTCTGACAACAAAGAAGATTTGGCCTAAGCTGGATCTAAGACGCTTAGAGTTTGATTACCCTCAATAGATCGCACATCACTGCTACAATTGGTTTCATTACTGGAAACACTCTGATAGGCAGGCATGGAACAAGGCTGGGCCCTTTTTCAAATTGCTTTCGTAGGAGCTGCACGGATGAGGATAAGAAGATACCTTGTTTGTGCATTCCCTGCTCGCTCCCGTAATCGAAATCTCCATCTATGAGCTTACTCCTACAGTGATCTTAACTATCTAAACTTGACCGACCCAAAATGTCTCTTACGCTTTATAAGCAGCACAAAATGGTTCAATGAGTAGGCAGCAACTTCAGTAGGTCTAAGTGTGTCGGACGTCTATCCGACTGCCACTTCAAACTTAACCTCACCTAAGGGTTTGAGGTACAGGTGGTTTTAGTTAGGGGTAAAGTCTTACACTCAGGCTTTCAATGCTTTTTACCGTCTTACAACATAAAAAAAATGCCTACCTATTCATTTTAAAAGAATTCGTTGCCCAACAGTAGATTTCATCGTAAACACTCTGTTGTCGAATATTCAGGCGGAATTCTGACAGCCATCAGCTGTAAACTTTCGTTAAGCACTAACCGGAAATTAGCCCCTTGACGAATAATTTTTCTGAGCTTGACTACTTCAATATTCGAAGCAGCCATGTTCGATACCTTTTTTCTGGTACGTCGTAGTCCGGTTGAGTGCTTTGCACAAAATAAATGTTTTATTTTGAGTTTTGAAAGTGCTGTTAGTTTTTAATGAGCATGAGCATTCTTAAAGTGAAAACAAAGTAACTTTCAAGAAAAACAAATTCAGTTTTTAAAGTGAAAATAGTAGCTTAAAACAGCAAGAACATCAGTTTTAAAGTGAAATAAAAGTAGCTCCAGAAATAAAACGAAACAAAGTTCATATAAAGTGAAATTTAGTAGCTTTCGAACAACAAACAACAGTGTGATCAGTTTTGTGAACATCAAATAAAATCAATTGCTAAAAAGCAAATAAAGTTATTGTATTGGAGCAATCAAACCCGGAATAAGGAAGATAAAAAGTGGCGGTACTGACAACTCAACTTTAAGGAAGCGGAAACACTAATAACTTTTTAAGTAGAGACTAAATAGTGCTTTTTGTTTCTTTAAGTTTAAATTTGTAGTGATAGAAATCTAAACAGTGTATATTTATACCTATAAAATATGTGCAAATATAATCACAATCAAAATTAATATTAATTAAAAATATTTGTAACGGTAAGTCATTTTTCTGAAAATATTTCTTATTGGGTTTGGTAGTACAAGTATTAATGCCTCCAGTTGTTAAAAAAGCGAGAACACATAAATTTGGGTATTTTTATAGTACCAGTTTCGGTCAAAAGAAGCAATATCGAATAAATTGTGAAACCTTTGAAAAGAATAGCTTACTTAATTCGATTATTACTTCTTCATTTTCAACCGCGATCAAAGTGCATTCATATTCATTCACTATGAATCCATGTGTTGCTATAAATATCTTTAATTCACTTCGCATCCCCGACGTAGTCAAAGACATGCCGAATTTTGATGGCAATGCTCATTTGCTTTTTGACTTTTTAAGTAACGTGGAAGAAATTCTACAACATATACAACCAATTATAGCAACATGTTATGGGCAAATAATTTTTAGAGCAATTGGAAACAAGATCACGGGTCCAGCAAATTAAATATTAAACATGCATGGCACTTCCACAAACTGGGAAGAAATAAAAAACAATTTAATTATTCATTATGCTGACAAAAGAAATTAGGGCAAGATCAAGATAGTATCGAAACATTTTATTCAAAAATTATTCACATTTTTTCAACAATAATGAATCATATTAGAGTGCACGAAAGAAATCTTGTAGTGATCGAAGCCAAGAAGCCGCTATACGAGGAAATGTGCCTGAAAATGTTCATGTCTGGTTTAAAGGAACCAATAGGGTCAACAATTAGAGCAATGAGGCCTACAAAGTTAACAAAAGCTCTTAACTTTTGTTTAGAGGAACAAAGTAGGTTTTGTTACAGAAACCCTTACAATATTCAAAGAACATTTCAAAATAGGTCCCAAAGTATAAAACAACCCCAGCAAATACTATTCACACAGGAAATCATAATCCACGATACTCTAACCAATCCACACCCAGAAATGTTTACACACCCCCTAGACCATATCTTCCCCAAAATGTTTACTTACCCCCTAGGCCCCATCTTCCTCAACATCCCAATTATCAATATCCCCAAGCTAGACAATACTATAATAATATCACGTACAAAAACAGACCCAGCATTCATATAAAACCAACGTATATAACACCAGATTTGTTGATTCCAGAAGGACTTTGTAATGCTCGGGATTGGTATTCATACATTGAAGTCATTAACAAATCCGATCACCGAAAGACTTTTCTAATTGATCAGCCTGTTTTCTCTGAAAAATCCCAATTCCAAGCTTATTCGTTGGATACTAAAATTAGAGGAATTTGATTATGAGTTCATAAAACAGGAAAATCGAATACTAATGCCGATGCACTTTCTCGAATTGAGATTCACATAAATGAAACAAGCGTTCTCAAATGTGACATGAAAATTTGAATAGCGTTTCTATGCAAAATAATATCGATGCATATGAATGATGGTATTCCAATATCAGAACGACCAATCATTGAATTCTCTAATCAGTTAGTAATAAAACAGAATTCCTCTAAATTAGAAATCTCTGCTAAGTTAACGATTTTTTTTAAAAGAAAGAAGGGATATGTTATAGAACATAAGGACCCCAGTAATGAAGCAGTAATAACCTCCATTTGCAAAAATTACATGATTTCGAAGAGACTAACTGCTATCTTGGCGGATGATAGCACTTTTGCTACGATACAACTTGTATATTCTAATTATTTTAATCAATCACTCATCAAATAAGTACGGTCAAATGTTCTCTTGAAAGACATAACTGATAGGGATGAGCAAGAAAATTAGTAAGGGAATATCATGAAACTTTTTACCATAGGGGTATTACTGAGACTTTAGAATATCTTTAAAGAGATATTAAGATATTAAGCACTTTTCCAAATATGAAGCATATAATAGCAAGTGTTATTAACAAATGTGATATTTGTCATAGGCTTAAATACGACCGTAACGGAGAAAAACTAAAGTTTGAATTAATGGAAACCCCATCGCGGCCTCTTGAAATTGTGTATGTAGATGTCTATTCCATAAATAAAGGAAACTGACCATATTAGATAAGTTCAGTAAATTTGGAAGTGCTTATATTCTAACTGCAAGAACTAGCATTCATTTTAAAACAGCTTTACGACACTATTTCTCTCATCATGGCCTGCCAAAAAGAATAATAAGCGATAATGGTAGCGAGTTCCTATCCAATTTATTTAGAGAGTTTTTAGAACAATATAATATAATTCAAAATACGATATGTGCGAAAACCTCTAATGGAAATTCACCTGTAGACCGCTTCCATTCAACAATAACAGAACTTATTCGTATTATCAAATCACAGCGAAAAGATATGCCTATTGGAGAAATTATGGATGAGGCAGTTTTAACAAATAATAATTCAATTCACTCCACAACCAAATTAACTCCTTTTGAACTTCTGACAGGACATATCAATAAAAATCAGCCATTGCCATGTAATTCTAATAACATTACAAAGCAAGACTATCTTAAAACACATAAAGAGAATTATGAAAACCTGGCAAAATCATTTACTGAACGATCTCTAGCTAAAAAGCAAAAATACATAGAAAAGTTGAAAGAATCACGTAAGAATCCACCAGATTATAGCCCGGGAGAACAAATTTATGAACCCGATGACAGGCGCAATAAACTGGCACCTAGATTTAATAGTCATATAGTTAAAGACAACTATAAGGTTACAGTAGATACTCATAAACGAAAAGTACATAAACAAAAAATAAAAGAAAAAACAAAAGCAAATGATAAATGAAGATCTAATAGTTTGATTATTTTTATTACAGTAAAAGCTTTTAAGGAAGCAATCCGAAACTTAATAATATAATGTTTTCAGAAAAACTGGCACCAAAAAAAATTAATGTATATTATGAATATAAGTATTTAAAAATTAAAAAAAAAAAACAATTCTGTAAAATATAATATTATATAATCTGTAATCTTAAAATCTTCCTTAAAACTTTTAACGTATTTTAGATTTAGTTTCTTTCTTATGAACCTCATTCCTTCAGTTCATCTTTTTTCGAGCGGACGAGTTACGTCCAAACATATACATATGTTTACACTTGAACCCATAACCCGGCTAAACGAGTGCAGGTGCTTTGCACTAGCCAGATGTTATGCACTTAGAGTGGAGCAAGTGCATTTACGTAAACAAATGCAGGTGTTTTGCACTTGGAGCCATGACGCTCCGAGCTATGCAGATCAAAGCAAGTGCAGGTGTTTAGCACTTGAAGCCATCACGCCCCAAGCTGGGCAGATCAAGCAAGTACAGGTGTTTTTTTGTTCTTGGTTGCGCCAATGGATGTGGTAATCTTCTAAAGATGCGGTAGCCCGTGCCACCAACATACACAATTCGCAACACCCGAATATTCGATGCCAGGATTGCGCCTACGTACTAATCCACACCACTACGTCCTTCCACCACTCTCCCCGTGGGCCATTAGGTATTACTTCGCGGGGCTAGTTAGCAATTTATGCTATTCTTTATGTACTTGCTTCTTCAGCTCGTCGAATTCTTTCTATTCTTCTAAGCTCGTTTTGCACAATTATCACAAGTGTGCCGCTTTCCATCCAATTTTCCTCCGACTTTAACATTCGGTCTATGATTAGTGTTGGATTGGGCAGATTAATTCTCCACTGCGAAAAACGCCGGCAATGAAATATGGTGTGCTCCGTATCTTCCTCCTCGTTTGAGCATTCTGGGCACAAAGGGAGCTTTCGTGTCCAAATCGGTGCAAGTATTTGCGATAGCCGCCGTGACCAGACAGGAACTGCGTAAGGTGGTAGTTGTTATTCCCATGTGCTCGTTTTTTCTAGATCCCGATAATCGGGGTCAAGTTATAGGTCCATCTGCCTTTTGTACTATTAACCCACCTGGCTTGCCAGATGGCTGCTGAAGCCGCTCGCTCCTCTCCTTTTATTCTCGCAATTTCACCTGCATCCTGTCGCCCTGGGGTTCTTCTATCATAAATTCTCAACATCTCGTCTGCGAGAATGTCAACCGGAACCATTCCTGCTATCACAAAGGCTGCTTCATCCGAGATTGTTCGAAATCCACAGATCGCTCTCTATGCACTGAGTTTTCTCTTATTTGCTTTTATGGCGAGTGCCCCCGCCCAAACCGGAGCAGCGTATAAGAGAACTGAGCTGACTACTCTAGATAGGAGAATCCTCCTAGCATATCCAGGTCCACCAATGTTTGGTAGTATCCTCGAAAATGCTACTTGCAGCATAAGCGCCTTATTACTGGAGTACTCCATATGCGCTTTGAACTATAATCTGTTATCAAGTACTACTCCCAGGTATTTGATCGATTCTTTCGATCGGACTATTTGATGTCCCACCCGTATATTGGCGTATTCCATTCCACGTTGCATGCACTTATTAGTTCATCCGCTGTGACTATTGGGAATTCCTCTGTATTGGTCTCCCTAATGATGTTGCACGTAGTAGATGTACTTCGGGGGAAGAGGTGCTCTACTATGGAGCTTAGGATTGCTGGACAAGTTATTTGCGGCGACCTGCTGCTCTTTATCATAGTCATGACGATCCTGTATGCTGTACCCCAGGGGTTTATGTCGGCTTCTTCACAAAGCTTTTTAAAACATCTTGTCATGCTCTCTTTGATTGACCTAAAAAGGACGCGTCTTGCTATTTTAAAACTACTAAGGAGTTCCTCAAAGCGATCTCTTCCCCTAGATCTTTGGACTTTGCGTCGGGCTTTTAAGCACTTTGATCTGAGCTTTTTTTTATTTTCTCATTCCACCAGTAGCATGGTGTTCCTCCTCTAGTACTCGTTCTTTTGGGCATTGATGCATCGCACGCAATAGTGAGAATGCGGAAAAGTTGTTGCATACAGGCTTCAGCTGTTCCGCTTCTAATTATGTTACCGGTATTTATCTGTAACATTCGGTCTATGATTAGTGTTAGTATTTATCGAACGCGTCCAAATCGAAATGCGTGTCCTTCCATTTTGGGCCCGTTCATTTAGCGCGTTGCATGGTATTTTTTCCTTCGTCTCAAAAATTATTGCTGGTCGCTGTGCGTGTATTCCTCGCTGACTCGCCATTTTATATTTCGCAAGAGGAAGTTGCTTACGAGCGTGATGTCAATAATCCAGCCCGTTCCTGCCTTACGGTATGTATTTGCACAACCTTGGTAAGCAATGCCTATATTAAGAGCTGCAAAACTTTCTAGCAGACTACGTCACCGGCCATTTATACGTCTGTTGCCCATGCATTAAAGTCGCCGGGGCTCTAACACGAACATCGGCGGATAGGTTGTCTAGCATTGCCTGGTACTCGTTCATGGTCCAGTTGGACGTGCATAGCAGCTGTAGAAATGTATGCCATTTATTTTGGCCCGTACAAAGCCCTCCGTAAGTCCGTTGGTTTCTTGAAAGGTATGCCTTCCGTTAGTGTCAGGATATCCTATTTTATTAGTATTATATTTATCTTTTTTTTTTGCTGGTGACCTTAGCAACCTTGAACTTCTTTGAAAGGGATTTTCCTTATACCCTTTCTCATCCACTAATATTCCCTCCGTTGATTTTCTTTTTGTTGTATTCATTGCGATTGTGTCCCCACTCATAGCCCTTATCGATGTCCGAGTATGTAGTAAGCTAGGGATTCCATGGTTATCTTTGCAAGCAGTGAGGCCATGCAAGGGTTGATACAGACCCTTATGAGGTATTGTGCCAGAGCCAAATCGGTTTTAACAAGGAATGTTAGATCTTGACCTACACCACCAAATTAATGGCGACGAGGCATCGAGCGTTCTTTGAGTTCTGCCAAGGTTTTAACGGGACGGGGGCGTTTGCAGCATTAGCCAGAAAGCCATTTTAACCGGATTTCACTCCTGCCTACTTAGGTAACACAATACTACAAACGTCGGCGTACATAGCTTTAATTGCAATCTATTTTCAGTATACCATAATCAAAACCTTACTGCGCTCGGTTTTGATGCAATAGTCTATCGATGACAAAGTCATTAAATAAGACGGTTTGTACTTGCACAAACAGTATATACGTAAGTATGTGTATGTAGGCAGCTATATAAAAAAAACAAATCCACCGAACAAAAGGTGGTCAGGCGCGCCAGTAAACCTTGCAGCCACCAACATTTGCAACGCGCTAACCCAAACGCAGAACAAAAAAAACATTACATTACAAATAAAATCTAATCCAAAACGGATAACTTATATGCCGGGAGACTTTTTTTGTTAATAAATATCTAAAAATACAGCATAAAAGTGCAACAAAAAAAAATAAATAATAACAATTTCTAAATGGCCGTGCACAGTGAAAGTAATAGTAAATGTACTTTAATAAAATAATTAAACAACAACGATAAATCTCACATATTAATTTTAATTTTTTGTGTGTGAATTATCGAAAATTCATATCATAAAAGTTTAATAGACCATGTAAACAATTTGTTTCCTGTATTGCATTTAAATGGTGCACAAAGAAAGGATAAAATCATCGCAAACGACCACAAATTGGCTATGAAGCCTTTATCATATATTCCTTGCTTTATCTTGTATTGTACACAGACATAATGTAATCTGCGGTGCAGGGAAATAAGTCCCTGGAACTAAGTCCACTGAGGGACTTAGTACCCACATAGTGGGAAATAAAACACTTTTCGCGAAGTGGCTTTAGTTCCCATGTAAAGCGGGAAATAAACTCCGAGTGGTTTTAGTTCCCTTTTAATGTGAAGTAAATTCTCACTGTCGACTAAGAACAAACTACTTTGCAATTTTTATTAACAAGAATCGTCGAATTCAATATGTGGGGCCATGCTGTCCCCCTTCAACCCCCCTGCTTTGTTTCACTGTTAGATTTAGAGTAGGCGCAAGGTTGGGTATATGCAAAGATTTATTGGGTATAAACAAAGTTTGCATATACCCAACCTCGCGCTTACTCCAAATCTAACATTGAAACCAAGCAGTGGCGTCGCAGGGGGGCAGCATGCGCCCCAATATTTGATTACCACCACAAAATCACTAAGAATTAAAAAAAAAAAACAATAAAGCCCGGCGGGCCTTATTTCACAGTAGTCATTGTCAACTGTGTTTAGTTTTGTAATTTTCTGACTGCTCACTCGATTTCAATTCTATGTCAATCCTTGCACAGGGTGTTTTTTTTAGAGGTATTGAACTTCGAATGTGTGAAATTGTTTTAATGTCCATCAATTGGGCTTTATTAGAAGGATAATTTTTAATTTAATTAATGTTTAAATATGATTTCGGGCAGGTGGCCGTCGCGGCTGGTTCGAATAAAGACAAGGCTAGAGGTCCAATTTTCAGCCACTTTTTCAAGCATTTGGTGCTGTATGTAAGCAATAACGCCACGAATGTTGGCTTCCAAGTCCCCTAACGTTTCTGGTGGCCACGATCTTGGTGGCCAATTGGCAGGTCCATTCCGCGAAATTATGCGCTCATCGAATGTTTCCTTCAATAAATCGATTGTGAAGTGCGCTTTGTGGCAAGTAGCGCCGTCTTGTTGGAACCACATCTCATCCACATTAATGCCATCCAATTCGGGAACAAAATAGTCATCATGGCTCTATACGGGTCTCCATTAACGGTAACTGACTCTCCAGCATCATTTGGGAAGAAGTCTGTCCCAATGGCTCCACCAGCCCATAGAGCACACCAAACAGTCAGTTTTTGTGGATGTAATGGCATGTCAATGGTCTCATGTGGATTCTCTTCACTCCAAATGCGACAATTTTGCTTGTTGACCCAACATGAGTTGCGGGAAACTTCGCGAACTGAACCATTATTTTCGAAATAAATTTACACGATTTGCAAGCGTTGTTCATTTGTCAACCTGTTCATAATGAAATGGCAAACCAAACTGAACATTAATGACATTAGAGTTGCCAGATTTGACCACAAAATGTCAGTTTTATCTTATCTCTAAAAACAACACCCTTTATTAGAAAAAATCGATATTATCACTTTACAGTTTTTTGTCTAATTCTAAATGTTGGATGTTAGTTCCCTCTTCTTATTTTTAAATGTGTACTAAGTTCCCACTTTACATGGGAACTAAGTCCACTTTGCGAAAGTGGTTTTATTTCCCACTATGTGGGAACTAAGTCCCTCAGTTCCTCAGTGGACTTATTTGTCTGCACCGTAATGTGCAATGATTCTTTCCATTGCCACAGAACACAAACATGAAATTATATTCTTTGTTCTGTTTTTGCTATGTTACAGTAAGAAAGCATTTAAAACTGCGTCAACTTGCTGCTATCATATATAAAATCTAATCTTACTATCTATCTATCTATCTAATGTAGACTTCTTTATTGCTTTTCATCTCGAACATCTGTAAATTGCAATAAGAAGCTGCTCCAAATATATCAAGGAAACAATTGACTGATTTTGTTCCTTTGTTTACCAACAATCTATCTGCTACTCTCTGCACTCTAGTCGGTCACCAACCACAACCACAACCAAAATCACATAAATAATCAACCAATAAGCTTTCTGCATTAATTAGCATAGTTTTTATTAAATTACAAAATTATTGTATTAAACATAAGGAAAGGCTACAGTCCGCTCGAGGCGAACAGTATGATACCCTATCCATATCCCTATATGCCCCAAAGAAAAAACCATTAAGAAGATGATGCATAGCATTTTATTTAGTTCGATTAATTAAAAAAAAAAAAAAAGTTTTTTTGACGTGGCCAAAAACTTTGTATGGGCGATATATTGGAAAAAATATTGGGTAAATATTTTGTTAAACAGTTTTTTTCGCTTTCTGTGAAAATTTTCGAAGAAAACAGCATTTTAGTCAAAAACGCCCACAAAAAGACAAACTTATAAAGGAGGGCATTGCCTACATATCTTGTGAAGGTTGTAACACTCTATCTCTCTAACTTTAGCTTTAAAACGGTTTTTTCTAAATTGTGGGCGTGGCAGTCGGCCTATTCAAAAAAATTTTACACTTAACCATTTCGGAGCCCTAGGGAATATGTGGTCCAAATTTCAGCTTCCTAGCTTAATTTTAAAGGCCTAAAAATTGCGTACGGACGGACGGACGGACGGACGGACATTGGTAGATAGTCTTAGGATTTGGTCCTGATCATAAATATATATACGTTTATGGGTCTACGGCGAATATTAAGGTGTGTTACAAACTATGTGTCAAAATTAATATACCCTTAGGATAGGGTATAAAAATATAATTATTAAAAAAAAAAAAGAAGTACAAAGTTCTATTGTAGTTTTCCATTGTCATGTAAACCAAGCCGACATAGTAAGAGTAGAGGAGGAAATATTTCGCGTCAAAGGTGGCAAAGTACATAATCTAAGAGAGGAGAATAATTATATTTTCAATTTGATTTAATTTCTGCGGCGAGAAAATAACGTACATTAGTAATTCATGACAATTCGAACGACACATTTTCATAAATACATTAAATCCGCAGTGATTTGTTCTGTTTTTTTTCTGAAATCAAAGAAAAGTAAAACCAAAAGAAGAAAATGTTGATTTTTTTAAATAAATAAATAATAAATTTAATGATGAAAATTCTCATTTAACTTACGAAACCACGACAACTGAAACAATTGTTTACTTCGATTCTATGAAGAGAAATGTCAAAATATTTGCCACTGATAAAAATGTGTGTCCAGGCCAATAAATTTCGACTGCTGAATTGATTCTTTCTGGTTCACATATATTCATGCACATGGTGGTCACTGCACTGGAAATCGGTTGCAACAAAAACAACGTAAACAAATGAATTTTGCGGAGCAAGGTAGGTAAGAGTTTGGTATTTATTTGCTTCTTCCATCTCTGCAGCAAGTATTTTTGCCATCCATCAATCCACGTGTCAATTACTGCTTTCACAGAAAATATAAAAGTCATAACTCCGGGGATCAGCCAACGAGCATCACCCACTAGCGAAAGACTGCAAGTGTGCATTGTAAATATTTATATTGCATAAACCACGGTTTTATCGTGTTCCAGCAACCACGTAGAAGTCTTCGAATGAATCTTCTTGGACTATTCCAAGATCTGGTTCAATTAAAGCCATCACGTGGGGATAGTAATCCTATATTGATGGAGTCTCTGAAATGATACGAATCAAAGGGTTGGGGTGGGATAGGATACTGCGCGTCATTTTCGTTGAAAGCGAGCACAGATATTGGTCAATGGGGATAAGATTGGCGGTTTCATATAGGACTTCTGTTCTAAAATAGTGGCTGTTGTGAGGACACTTTTCGCTCGAAGATTTGTAACTTTTTCATGTAAGTGGGACTGATAGGGTACCATATAGGAAAGCAGTCGGTTATGATTGGACGTATCTGTTATGTATTTTATTTCATACTGTATGAGCATTCAGTGAATGAATTCCTTTCATACAGACGTGGTCTTTTCTTGCTTTTGTTGGTTTCAAGCATATCATTTGGCGACGAGCAAGACAAAAAAATAAAAATTAATTAATTTTTTTCTCTATCGCATGTCTTATATAAATTGATTATTAATCAAAGAACTACTCGCTGTCACTTCTGCCGTGTAAACATTATTCGCGCGGGTCTCATATGTGTATGGATATTCTGTATGTACATAAATAGTCAGTGGTCGATCAGCAGACGGAACAAAAGAAAAAGTACAGTATTGAACTGTTCGACCAGTCCAAGAACGATTTCAATATTTATTGTGAGCGATTAGATCAAATATTTTTGGTCAGTGCAATAGAGGATACAAAGAAATTACCCTTGCTTGTTACATTAATTAGTGGCGAAACGTATAGAGTAATGTGTGCATGCCCAGCGCACCCATGGACAAATCATTCGATGCATGCAAAAAGTAGCTGCAAAGTTATTTGAATCCTAAGCGTACGGTGATATTATCAGGGTTTAAATTTAATAAAAGAGACCAGAAAACAACAGAAACAATAAGTCAATATTGAAACAGTTGAAACAGTTAGCTAGACCATGTGAGTTTGGACATTTTTTGTCGGAAGCTTTACGTGATCGGTTAATCTGCGGATTGTGTAACCTTAATATACAAAAGCGGTTGCTTTCGGAGGAGGACATTTCATTTGAAACGTCATGAACAAAGGCTATTAGCATGGAGGTTGCGTTGCTGGGAACGAAAGCCATGGACAACGATGATGTTGTTTCAGCGGTTAAATCATTTGGAAGAAAACAGCTCAAAATCTAATTTTCACAGTCGAAAAGTAGAATAGTCATCGTCCTGTTATAGGTGTGGGCGTCAACACAATCCGTCAACTTGCCCTGCACAGCAGTGGACATGTTTCACATGCCATCAAAAGGACACACGTCTAGAGTCTGTAATAAGGAGTCTACTACCAAGGGAAGAACGTCAAAAGGCATAAGGAAAGTTAAATATTTTTCGGAATTGTCAGAGGAATATACAGAGGACACACTGAACTTCATTAACACAATTGACAGTCAATCTGGTAAGCGAGTTGGAATTATTTCTGATAATAGAATTGAATGTCGTCATAGTCTTGAGGTCAACAAGATAAGTCCATTGGTGTTGACAGTCATTATGGATAACCGTCCCATACAGGTTGAAATAGACACAGGAGCTTGTGCTACGGTCATGTCAAGTAAAATATTTGAGGAGAATTTTGGTAAAACAAATTTGGCTAGTTTTGGAGGAAATTTAAGGTCCGTGACAGGAGAAAGCCTGAAAATTGTTGGAAGAAAGCCGTCAAAGTAGTGTGGGGAGAATGTTCGAAGGGTTTGGATTTAGTCGTAGTAGAGAGTCAAAGGCTGTTTTTTTATTTTAATCGAAAGAAAATGGTTGGATGTTGTCTTTTCAAGTTGGAGAGATTTTTTCAGTCATCCTCGCAAGTGGGTCGAATTCAAGAGCAGTCGGTCATAGTTAATAAAGTCATAGAGAACTTGCGAAAAACCTACTCATCAGTATTTTCAAAGGAGCCTACTACCATTATTGGTTACACAGCGTCGGTATCGCTGAAGGAGGATAAATTACCTATTTTTTGTAAAGCATATTCAGTTCCTTATTCTCTTCGGAAAAAGTAGAATGTGAACTCCTTCGTCTTCGGGAAAATGATATTCTCAGTTCAGTCAAGTTCAGCAAATGGGCAAGTCCACTTGTTGTTGTCGTTAAAAAAAAGCGGAGATATAAGGCTTTGTGCAGATTTTATAGTTTCTCTTAATAAAGTAATAGATATATAACATTATCCAATTCCAAATGTTGATGATATGTTAGCATCTGTAGAAGGTGGCGCGGTATTCTGTGTTCTCGACCTTACTGAAGCCTTACAGCAGTTAGAAATATCACCTGAGTCACAAGAGCTTTTCACAGTTAATACGCTTGATGCGATGCAATAGATTTCAAAAGGCTAGAGATAAAATCTTACGTGGTACCAATGCTTTGTGTTACATGGATGATGTTTTCATCAAGGGAAAGACTTTTGAAGAGTGTGCTGAGAATTTTGAGGGTGTCCTATCCGCTTTCAAGAAATATAATGTCCAAGTTAATATCGACATATGTCAGTTTTTTAAAAGCGAAGTTGAATACCTCGGGCACGTAATAACAAGTGAGGTTATAAAGCCTAGTGTCGAAAAAATAGAAGCCATTCAAAATGCACCGGTCCCTGGAAGCGTCGCTCAAGTGAAGTCATATCTAGTTCTTCTCAATTATTACAGGAAATTTGTCCCAATGCATTCGTCATTGTTAGCTCCATTGTATAAGCCCACTCGTAGTGCAACAGCATTTGTCTGGGACTGGTTTTGTTGAGAGGCTGTCGCTAGAAGTAAAGAAGCGCTAAGTAAGATAACCCTATTGCAGCATTATAACCCATCTGAACCTTTTATCCTATCTTGCGATAGGAGCAATCTGAGGAAGGCGTAGGAGCAGTTCTTAGCCAAATGAAAGAAGGCAGAGAATGTCCTGTTATTTTTGCTTCGGCAACCTTAAACTCAGCGGGGAAAAACTAGTCTCAAGTAGAAAAAGAAGCACTAGCCATCATTTTCGGGGTACGTAAATTCCACAAATACTTGGTTGAAAGAAAATTTACCCTATTTACAGATCATCAGCCTCTAAAAGTGATTTTCGATATCAGCAAGGGAGTCACAGTCACTGCAGCAAGTCGTCTTCAGCGATGGGCACTTTTATTGTCAGGATTTGACTATAAAATAAAGTATAAAAAGGGGTAGGAGATGTCAGGTCCGGATGCTATGTCATGCATGTCTCTAGAGAAGAGCCGAACGCACGAAATGACAGAAAACCTTATAAATGCGTTTAAAGAAGACGAATATATTCCGATTTCATATGAAGGTTTCATTCAAATAAAGATTCTGTTTTATGCAAGGTCATCGAATTAGTAAGGAGAGGTTGGCTAGATTATATACGGATGATGTTTTAAAGCCCTATTTTACCAGACGATATTCACTATCCATCGAACAGGGATGTATTGTGTATGGAATACGGGTCATAGCTCCAACGTCTCTACGTTCGGACATCCTACAGCTGTTACATCAAAAGCACCCTGGAATTGTCTAGATGAAACTTATAGCAAGATCAATTTGCTGGTGGCTCAAAATTGATGAGGATATAGAAGACACATGCGCAGAATGTATACCTTGCCAAAGAATAAGAAGAGACAACAGTCAGGAAAAGTAATTTTTGGGGTGGCCGAAATTGGAAAATGCTTGGGTGCGACTTCACATAGATTTCTTTTTTTTTCTTCTTCTTTCTTTTATTAGTTGTCGATGCTACATCAAAATGGATAGATGTGTTCTAAGCTAAGCTATCAGTGAAAATAGGTATCTTTTAAAGCACGAAAATAATGTCAGGATTGCTTAAATGCGCCCCTGCTTGGAAAAACAAGTAACACCGTACCCATAGTCAACCACTATATCAAAAAGCATGTCATGTCCTCCATGTTGTCCTGCTACTTTACCAAACGAAAATCCAATCCAATGGATGCACCGCAGCCCAACTTTGAAAACCATGAACCTAATGAAACCATGCTACGGAGGTCGCAAGGAATTCGATATCGGACAAATAGGTTACCTTATTGATATTATATGTACGTTTTAATTATTTACTAGATACTACCAGTGGACTAATAAAGAATTAAGCTTGAATTAAATTTTGTAGAGCAAGAGTAATGTTATGTATTAAATTTCATACTTGTATGAGCAGTCAGTGAATAAATTTCCTATCATACAGACGTGGTCTTTTCTTGCTCTTGTTGGTTTTAAACATATCAGTATCAACTGCTTGTAGAGAAGAAGTTTGGTCCTTGTTTCGGGTCCACCTCTAATTCACATAAGTGGCAGGACTAATAATAAGGCAAAGTTTGCCTCTTGAAGGGTAAGGGCTACGTGATGGTTGAACTTAAAGCTTTCTGAAAAGTTCACCCCTAAATATTTGACATGTATTTCTAAAAACTGGCTAATTGGACTGGGAATTTCAGCCGTTAGTCCAGTTACTTTACTTCTAACGTTGTTCAAAAACTCCGGAAGGTGGTACGGGGACTAGATTGAAAATTATTTTCAAAATGCTCTGCAAATGCACTTGATTTTTCGGCATTTGATGAAACCAATGAACCGTTTGATAGAAGGGACATTTTTCCAACAATTTGGTTTATTTTCTTAAAGGTGTCTAGGCCTGGTTTGATAAGGTTCAGTCTCTTTTTGAATTCACAAGAGGATCTTGTGTTCTCACTTATCAGCGTGCTAAGACAGTTCAACTGCGTGCGGTGGAATATTCGTTGCAGAATTTTCTGAAGATTTTGCCTGTGTTTATACATATTCTGAATGTGTACTGGAAGATCTTTGTATTTGGACGGAATGTTGTTGGGAGTTGGTTGCTCTGCAATGCTTTCAGAAATTGAGTTTTCAATTTTTAAGATTGCTGAGTCAATTTGGTGGTTACTAAAATTTAAGGTAGAAATTGGGATGTTGTCTCTTAATTTTTCGTTAAGGACTCTTGAAACGTTTCCCAGTTAATTTTGTTCAAATTTGTGAAATGGTCATTGGGTGCAATTAAGGCCTGAATACTGGTTCTTAATCGGATATTCAAGTTAACGGCAAAATGGTCAGAATCTGATAAAATAGTCTTACATCTATAATTCAGAAGATGTGCAATTTAACAGACAAGACTAGAGGAACATATAAAACAGTCAATCAGGGGGTGCGAGGGAACGTGAAACCAGACTGGGAGACTCTCTCGAAAGAGTGTTGGTGGGAATTGGCTTGGAACCAGTTGGCTATAGCCATACCAGGTGGTGATATTTGTGAGTCCATCCACAAGGGGTGGCGAACATTAAAATCACCACTAATTACAAATTGGGTGTAGTTTCGGTAGAGTTGTGCAGAACTTCAAGGTCTTGTTTAATGTCTGAGTTAGTAGCCGCACATTGGTTGTAGAGAGATATTAACATAAGATTGTTATTATTCTCAAACGGGATTGCTACGCAAGTAACTTCGAAAGTTCTAAAACCCTCTAATCCCATAGATTTGCTTGGAAGGAAGATCGGACGAGAACCACTTTCGCCGGGTACATGCTTACCTCTTAGATGGCCGGTGTTTCGGCTGTATTTTCGTCTCAGATAGAAATAAAACGTCAGGGGTATTTTTAGTCAAAAAGTTTTGGAGAGATATCCGTTTAGGATGTGATATTAGAAAATTTACGTTATAACTAATAACGTTTAGATTTCTTATTGTCCTAGATATAACTTAAAGCAGAATTCCAGGTTGAGGTCGATATCATCGGGACAGGCTTCGTAAAGAGAAAGGAAAATTGAGATCTTTGACATGAGCGTCAAGAAATCGCAGCCAAAGAATTTCTGGGAATCACCCGGGAAGGAGCAGATTGTGGATTTGAAACCACTTGTTGCCTTGGGGACTGTTGTAGGGCTTACGGCTTTTGGGGCTGTAATTATTGGTTTGTTTTGAGGTTTGGGCTTAGGAGTGGTAGTGGGGATGGGTGTTTTTATTTTCATTATATCAGAAAATGACTTACCCGGAATAACTATGGACTTGATTGCTACGGTGTTGACATTTGAATTCTTAATGCGTTGGTCTTCCTTCTCGCGCTTCGATGCTAGGACTGTCTTATATGCTGGGCATCCTCGGTAGCTCGCTTGGTGGTCTTCCGTCTTGCAGAGTATGCAGTACGGCTTTCCTTCCTTCTCGTCTGAACGTTTTCACTGACCGGGCTCATTCTCGTTCTTGCATTTTACGCACCTCGGCATCAGGTCGCAGTTGATGCTGACACGGCCAAAGCTTTGGCGATTCCGGCATTGTGTAACTTCGTTTGGGAAAAGTCTTTCTCACACGACTGCTTCGCCAAGCAGGTTCTTCATTTTGACAACCTCCATTACACTAGTTCCCTTCTCGAACTCGATAACGAAGGCTTTATAGATGGTGGATTTATTTTTCATTTATTTGAAGGCATTTGCCTTCAGTGAGTTAAATCCAGCTTCGAGCAGTCCGCTGACGATGTCTTCGGGAGCGTGTGATTGGTGTATTTTTTTAGGAGAATTATACACTTCCGGTCTTCCTTCGCGGTAAATGTGTGGTGCTGGATTTGCTGAGCCCTCAGGTAATCCCTTACCGCCAGGTGGTCTTCTCTGCATAGAGTCTTCACAATGGATTTGGTTTTTTTGACTTTCACTATATTATACTTTATTTTGTTGTCCTTGGCTTTAAATAATCTGTACATTGCCAATGTAGCCAGATTGAAACAGGCTATTGGCGGTTGTACAGATTTATTTTCCTGGGCTCAGGTGTCGTTTTTGGTATTGTCTTTGGATGAAATTCTTTCTCGGCTTCTTTCCTTCCGGATCGATCTGTCAATTTCCTCTTCGTCTGTTTGGTAACTTTGGTAAGTCCATCGTTACCTTCAGCTCTAATGTCATCGGTCTGGGTAGTGTTTTTTGGCAACTCTGCAGAAGCAAGCTTCTTCCGCTTAGGAGCTTCCTCTTCCTCGGTGGAATCGACGTTGTCATCAATCGGTTTGGGTGCCGAATTTTTGTTAATAACCTCTTCTTCACAGAGATTTTTTAAGAAATCGCCCACGTAGTACCAAAACGTCGCAGAAAACTTTTGAGGAGCTTCTTCGCCGTAAAGGTTCCGCAGATAGTTGACTTCTTGCTCGATTTTTTCGAGCAGACCTGCCTTGGCGACCTTAATTTTTTCCATGTCTCATGTATATTTTCGGATGAAGGGAATTCACTTTTTATTGCTCTTGGGTTTTTTTGGTATTTTTAATACGGTCCGCGTATTGTCTGACCTGTGTCTTCTGGCTTTATTAGCCAACTATCCTTAACTCTTTGTCTGTCTGTCTGCCTGACCCCTCTACTGTAAATGAAATCATTAACCTAACTCGTCAAGTAAATGTACCGAAAGGTACATAAAAATCGGTGAGTCTTTGTATACCCTATCCTCAGGGTATATTAATTAAGTAAAAGTATATATACTCAGTATATATACTAAGAAAAAATTGTTTGAAGGCTTAAGTTGATGAAATGAAGAATGAAGTTCCCATTGTTTGATTTAATTTTTTTGGTACTGAGCATAAAAAGCACTAGGGGTACCATCAACACCTTAGGTTCCCCAGGATTACCCAAGTCTTAGGGGTTTTTTCTGTAAAGGGTATTAAAAAGAAATGGATTGATTATATACTTTTCGGTTTTTGTTTTCCTCCTTTTTAGCTTTCATGTATACATTAGTATACTAAAAAGAAAGTTATTGCGATCTTTCGGAAATTTCGAACTTAAACTGAGTATGAGGAATGATATTACGACTATAGAAAAGTCCAAAAAAGTGGGTCATATCAATCAGCCAATGCCGTCCGTCGGTCTGTCTGTCCTTCTGTCTTGTCTGTCTGTCTGTCTGGGCACCGCATGGCGAAACGGTTCGACGGATTTGCTTCAAAGTTCGTATATAAGGATTTCGGGTTACATCTCGGGGCATCTTTTTATTTTTTGCTTTATCGTTTGAAAAAACGGTACCTGGCATACAATTTTTTGGTGAAAATCATATATAACTCTATTTCTAGAAAATGGTCCCAAGGATTTGGTCTTTTTTGTACTAAGGATACTTGGGATGGGACCAAAAATACTGCATACTCAGTTTTTTGAAAAAAATTCGATTGACGGTAATTTATAAAACCGCCAATAACTCGAAAACTAACAGTGCGAACTCCAAAGCATTTTTTGCGAAAATTTTCATAATTCGATTTTTAAATTAAATTTGTTTTCTCAAAAACGGCTCTTACGATTTTGATCATTTTTGTACGGTTGTATTTTGAACAATTATATTAGATAAATGTGTCCAATGTGCGAAGTTGCATCAAAATCCGGTAAAATCTAATTTTTCAAAACCTAAAAAGTAATTTAGATAAATTTGTCACCATTCATTTTGCAATTCAAAAAAGAATCTCATGTCCCGAGAAAGTTTCGTATGACGCTGTCCTGCATTTTATTTTTCAGAGATATTAATATTAGGTAATATTGTTACCCTCGGCCAAAAAATAGTTTTTGTAATAAATAAAAATTGACTCAAACTACTGCATTTTGTTTTGTGGACGCAATTGTTTAGCTAACAATAAAGATTTTTATGTACAGTTGTGTTCAAAATGATAGTAGCGCGACATTGAAATCGATTTAATTACTTGCCTGGCAAAAACTATTTCGCGTAGACTGTAAAAACACTTCGGTAAATATCTGTAAAAATGTGCAGTGTTTTGCAGAAAAGGGTTTAATTTAAGTTTACTTTGTCAAAAAGTAAGAGAACATTATTTTGGGTTTTTTTGTAAAAATTTTTTTTTCAAAATTGTGTAAAATTGGCCGAAGTGGAGCGTGGTAAGCACACAAATCCGTAAAAGGGACAGATTAGCAGGTTGCGTCAAATGAGAAAATCATATAAGGTATTCAGGATGCACATGGGTGTGGTGTCTCGGCAATTGCCAATGCCTTACGCTATGTCGAAAAGCCAGAAACACGGGGAAGGAAATGCAAAATGTCCAAAGATTTATAGTACGCCTATCAAAAAACAACCCAGCGAAATCTTCTAAGGTCATAGCAGACCTTAAATTGGCAGTACACGTCTTATGGGGCAGCTTTTTAAAATCAGTAGCGTGCCATATTTTTCTACCATACTAAATTGAAAGAAACCCCTCATAAAGTGAGTACCCTCTGTAGCTGAAGCTGCTATTCACGCCTATTTAATTCATTTAATTGATGTGAATTCAGAGTTACCAATGTCCATTTGGTAACTCCTTCGGTTTTTTTCTTTGGGTTTCTGTTGAAGAGCTTTTGGTTTTAGAGCTTCAAAAACAAGTTCTGAACGGTAAGCGTTATCGTGGCGATCTTGTTTTGATCTGTTGTATTCCTTTTAATGTGTGGAAAATACGTTAAAATGCAGTTACAAAATTGTAAGCCGTTTTCTTTAAGGAAAAAGATTATTTGCGTAGGTTTTCATAGCGCGCGGTCAGTTTTTTTATGTTTTATCTAATCTTAATCTTAGCAGTTAGAAATGGATTCAAAATCATCCAAGGACTTAAGTGCCGGAAAAAAAATGAAATTGTTGACGCGAAAAAAAATTTCATGAAAATTTGAAAAATAAAACAGAAGCTCTGAAGCAAGTAGCTGATATTTTTTCTGTGGGTAAACGAACAGTTTACAGAGTTCTCAACGAAAACAGTACCAAAGGCCACAACTCTCCACCAAAGAAGAAAAACCATACTGGTCTCAAAAGTAAAGTTGATGAATTCGATAAGTGTGTCATCAGGCAAATTGTGCATCAGTTTTTTCCAAATAACGAACTTACAAGGCTGGATAAAATACTGCATAAGGTAGGACTCAATGCAAACATCACAAAAATTAGCAGGTCTTCTCTGCATACGGTTTTAAAAATTAAACTGGGTTTTAAATTTGCCCATCGTCAGCGAAAGAGTGTTCTTTTGAAAGGAACTGACATCATAACATAAATTTAAATATTTTTTATTTTTTGTAAATAAAACAATTAAAATGAAAATTTCAATCTGAAAAAAAGCATGGTAACCCAACATAATATTCTTTCAGGTTTTTGCTGATTTGAAATCCTTAGTCCGGAAACCCTCTAAGAGCTTTTGTTAGAAAAGCACCTTACGAAAATAAAAGAGTGCGAATTAAAAGCAAACATCCCTATCTTACCTGTACTGCCAATTTATGTTGGACAGAGTATAGTGATGTAACGATTCGCAGAAGACTGTTAGAAAAGGCATAATATTGTTTATACGAATGAAAGCAAAATTTTCCTAACGTAAACCTTTAAACGTGCGAAGGTCACGTATTTGGGAATATTTTTCGTATTATGGTGGGGGACATTTGATAAATTGCATCGTGGATAAACATAGTTATGTAAAAACTTTTAAAAGGTTATGCTCCCCTTTGCCGAGTAGAAAATACCACTAAAATGGTGTTTCTGCAGTAGGTATTACACCCCAAAACACACAAGTAAAAAGGCAAAACAGTGGTTTCGGGTCAGGGGTATTGAGGTCATGGAGGGCCACCACAATCCTTCGACCTGAATTCTATTGAAAATTTTTGATGTGATGTAAAAAAATATGTTGCTGATGCCAAACCAACAAACAACCGACAACTCTGGAAGTTTTTAGAGGAAGCTTGGCGCAAAATTACTCCTGCTCGTTGGCAAAGTTTTGTAAAGTCTATGCCACGTCGGTGTAAAGCAGTCCTGAAATAAAAAGGTTTTCCTACGAAGTACTAAACAACATTAATTAAATCACTGATGGATTTTTGAAATAAATAACATCCTTATTATGGTTGTCAAAGATCGATATTTGATATATACGATAAAATTTATCAAACAATCGAAAGTTTGGTATTATGCGTGTCAATTGATAGATTATACTTCCATTGTAAATAATGTTTAAAAAAGGCATTATGAATCGGTTTTACATTTAACTTATTATTTTTATAATGTTTTCTTCGTGGTTGGCGTTGGTTGTGGTATAATTATTTTTCGGTATTTTATCAAAAAATTTGTCGGACTTTTTGCATTTATATATCTGATGCACATACATTAAGTGTTCACAGACCTTAAAAATAAAATTTAAATTAATTGCCAACTAAAATATAAAAGCATCGCATTTATAATATAAAATCCTTTTCTGTTGTAGTACACCGTAGGTCTTTATTTGGGTCAATCATTTTAATATGTGTTCCATCAACAGCTCCTACTATGTTTGGGATACTACTTTTTACAAAAAAAATATATTTTTCCCTGTCGTTCTTCCTCCCGTGTGTATTTAAATTTCATCCATACGGATAAAGGCACCGTTCTAAGACTATAAGTACTTCTTTAAGAATGCCCAACACTGTTGGCTGCGCCATGCCAATTTTATAATCGTTTCCAACGCCTCGTTGATAACTTCCTTGTGCTAAAAACCTTAAAGCAGCTGCTAATTTTAGAACATTCGGGATGGATTGCTGTCTTTTTAATGGCTTCAGTTTGCTGTTAATATCAGTTAATACCTCTAAGAAGGCTTCTTTCGAAAGTCGGAAGTTCTGTAAGAATTTGCAACCAAATCATTAAGAGTGCTTAATTAAAAAAAACTAATACCACTTATAAATATATGTATGTTCTTCCAAATTCAGCGGGTTTGATGCATCTTCTTCGTATATTGGCTTGGTCCACTATATTTTCATCCTTAATATCACTTTCTCCAAAAAACAATTTGATAGTTGACATTTTGCTTTGTTTTTCTAATCAATGCATTCATAAACAATTTTTGTCAACGACAAATTTGTGACTGGGTGAAAATACGTAAGCGATCAAAATTGTTGACAACGATAATACCAGTTTTATCGATAGAACATAGATCTAAAAACTCTATACAATTCACAAGTGATCAAAAAATTTGATGTTTGACATCGATAATAACTACTGTGTTGGTATCTGACAACCGTAATAAGGGTCTAAGTACATTTTGTAAAATATTTATATTTTTTATGAACACTAGATACTATTAATTTGAACAATAGCAATAATATCTTGAAATACATTGATTTTTATCTAGTTTTTAAGTTACGTTTAAATTCTATGTATTAAATTTTGTTAAATTATACTTCCTACGATTAAAACAAAGAACAAAATATTCGTAAACATCTCGTTTTTTAAGTGTCGCTAATATTATACTATTATTTTGAACACAGCTGTACATACGTATTTAAAATATTTTTGTATACAATTGGTACCCTTCCTTTACATTAATAAACCTTCTAAAACTCCATATCAAAGTCAATAGTACTGACCAGTCACTGTAATGACAAAGCGAAATAACACAGCAAACATGTTAGATGTGTATATTATATACAGGAGTATGTACCCATGTTTTATTTCATTTCCATTAGCTATTGTTTTGCTTGTGCGGCCAACTCTTTGCAGACTGACTGACTGACTCAGTAAAAATTCCATGCACAAATAAAGGTAAGTCAAATTATACAGGTATACAGAAACACAGAAAAATACTCTTAAATCGAGGCTCAGTTACCACGAGACTATCGAATTGAACGTCAAGCGCGGATTGGAGTTCGCGAGTTTTTCCATTTAATAGTTTAAATTGGTACGTGTGTTCGTTCATCGTTAAATTTTTGCTTTTAATACTTATATATTTATTCTCCAACTACGAAAAAATTAATTCATTTGAATTAAAAATCGGAGAATTATATGTACGTCTGCGCAAATATTTTCATGTTAGCTACTACCTACGGCGTAAAATGTTTAATATAACAAAAATTAAACGACGAAATTGATAGGCTTCTGTAAATATGTGTGTTGCGTTTGTGAATGAATTAACTTTTCTACGAGTCTCAAATATCCAAATTTTAATAATTGTTTCAAGTACATACCTACATACATGCGAAATTTATGTAAATTCATACGAAAAATTACTCGATCAAAAGATCTCCATTAGCTACAATAAAGAAACCAGTGGGTGGATATCTCCAAACGAATCACCATAATTCTTCGTATGCTCTCTTGCAATCCACTAAAATGGTTAGCAGTCTCAACGATGACAGAATAATGACAATTATGTGTAGGAAACAAAAGGTGTTCTTCTCAATACCGACATTTTAAACAATCCACCGACGCAAGATCTTACAAAATAGATCTGCATAAATATGTGGCTTATGTTATGCATTTGCGAGATACTGGTTTCCGCGACAACAAAATCTGAAAATACAGCTTTGTAGATCTCGATTAAATAAGCACAAAATACAATATAACAACATTATCGTTTTTGTCTAGTTTAAGAGATATAGAGGGCAGGCACAATATTCTCAATTTTTATTCAATGGAAAAATAAATGAAATAATGGGAATAGAGCGGATTATTTAACGAAATTTATATGCCTTTATTAAAAAATATATAAAACTTGTATGATATATTTTATTCTAAAAAATAAAAAATCTTTTTGTTTTCCGAATATCGTGATGAAATCTGTTGTCATAGGCGTCCGCCTGAGAAAGGGGTAGCATCACATCACAGTTCAGTTCGCTTCTGACGAATAAATCTGATGAATAATTCCGTTTACGCATTTACTGTAACCATTGAAATTGTTAGTCATTATCTCAACATCAAAATGTACGTACGTCATTACCTACGAAACTTTAGGACATACCACATATGTACATAACTCAGTATACCGTACGTGGTTTAATTCTATCAACTAATTTTTATTCTTAAGATCAAAATTTACGTTATTAGTTTCGAATTACGATTTTTCAAACACACATGACTCAGTTAAGTATAACGTATAAAGTTTATTCATTCACAAATTTCAATTTAATTGTTTGTACTTTTCGATTAATTTAAAATCAGTAAATAGAAATCCAATAACCCTAAGAATAATTAAAATAAAACAGTTGAACTGCAAAACATGACTCAATTACGTAAAATAAATAAAGCAATGCAACATTATTATGGAATACTTCTCATCTGTTTTGGATTAATTGCGACCGTAAGTATTGCTCGATGTTTTTAAAGTATTTTTAAAAGAAAACCAGATTAAACACAACCCTTAAAAGGTAAATCGACGAAAAAAGGAATGTGTCTGGGCGAATCGTTAGAGCTCATATCATATCATATCATATCTTCATATCTTATGAAGAGCATGACCTAAAATATATTTAATATAATTTTTTTATATAACGATTTCCTTAATTTTAAATTGAATTCGTTTTCTCAAAAACGGCTCCAAAGATTTTGATAAATTTTTGCATTTTGAACAATTATGTGAAAAGTGTCCAATATTTGAAATTACATCAAAATTGTAGGTACCGTTTTTGAGAAAATCAAATTTTACTATTATTTTTGAGGCAATTTAGAAATGTACATCATGGAACGAGAAAGTTTCTTTATTTTTAATAAACTTCAATACGCTCCATTACTATAGGCTTGAAGCATTGCTAAAGCTCAAAAATAGGCATGGCCTCAAACTTTGTATTGGCTTTTCTGATTTGATTGGGAATTGATATTGATAGGGGTAGGGTATGATGTTGATAGGTTATTATATTTTTCGCCCCAAGCGAACTTTAGCTTTTCCATATGTTCTTAAACCCTATCCTAAGGGTATATTAATTTAGACACATAGTTTGTAAAACACCTTAACATTCGACGTAGACGAATATACATATATTTATGATGAGCATCAAAATTTAAGACTATTAAGCAATGTCCGTTCATCCGTCACCAAATGTTAGGCCTTTTAATTAAATCTGGGAAGCTGAAATTAGGAACATATACTGCCTAGGATCCCGAAATGGTGAAGAACACATTTTTTTTAATACGCCCACTGCCACGTCCACAACAAAGAAAAAACTGTTTTAAACCTAAAGTTGATGGAATAAAGCACTAAGACCTTCACAAAATATGTAAACCGTGACCTCCTTAACAAATTTGCGATACAAAGTTTGCTGCAACGCCTACTTTTTGGGCGTGTTTCATAACAGAATGTTGTTTTCTTCGAAAATTTCCCTAGAAAAAAAAGTACCTATAACGAAATATTTAAACAATACAATTCGCAAATTCTACCCATATACAGACCACGCCCACTTTTTGATAATAACCATATACAAATTTGTCCGGTGGTGTTAATTGACTTGCTCTAGGGTTCGAAATCTGATCACCGAAGTATTATATTTCATACAATTTAGTTATAGTATTAAAAACAGTTTTGCATAGTCTACAACTTATTAAATTTTGCCATTGACCGGCCGTTTAAAGAACAATAAAATCAAATGGGGTATGATTTCAAAAGTCGTTACCGCGGGTACCGGCTACCGGCTGTGGCTCTGCACCCTTAACACGTGAGGGTGATGAGTCGCCAGAAGCGCAAACTCTCTCAATTTTCCTATCTGTGAATACGTGTGAGCCAGCCACATGAAGTAAGATTTAATTTGCCTACTTACCCGCCAAAAATAAGTGTTGGGAGTTTTGCAACATTTCCAAATGCCAAAAAAAACAGCTGGTCAAGGCGGATGTATTGAAAAATAGCAAGTGCTGCAAAGTGTTATAGCTTTTATAGCTATTTTAATGTAAATGTTAAGGATGAAACAAAAATTGTAACGAAGTTGTTACAATTTAATTCGATTTTTTTTAATAAGAAATAGTTAGTTATTTTTTATCTGCCTTAAAATAAACATACTTGGGTTGTTGTATTTTCTCCCATTCTGGTTAATAAAATGAGATGAAATATATGTTTTATTGCATTATTGCATAAATATAACTTAATTTGTAATGTTTGCGTGTAAAATATTTATAGTAAATATTTGTAGAACGGTTTTTATATATTTATATATTAAATTCTTTGATTGCTTTTTTTTATAATATACGCCCACTAAACGGATTTTGGATATACTTCTAATGAAGTAACACAGTGCGGACATTAGGGAAATGAAGGATTAGAGAAAGGGAGGAACCGATGCACGTTGGTTTTAAATCTTTGTAAACTATAATGTGTAGGAAAAACGGAGCGGGGTATAGCATTCCACATTCGTATTGTACGGTTAAGAAACGAATCCTTGTATTGCACTGTACGTCCGAATACAGGCTTGAGGGTGAACTGATGTGCATTCCTAGCATGGCGAGTATTGCGGTTGAATTGATATAGGGGTGGAATGCAACTGGCTATTTCATTTGAGCATTTGTGGTGGAAATACATAAAACAATGACAGGCAGGAGACATTACGACGATGACTAAGAGAGTCAAGTGATTTCGCTACGTCTCGATCGCCGATAAGTTTTACCGCACGTTTTTGAATCCTGTAAACACGTATTTAGCGAATTCACAAATGATATCCTATATAGGGTATATGAACTTTGGCACATAGTTTGTAACACCCCTTAATATTCGTAGCACAAACCTAAAAGTATATATATATTTATGAACAGAATGAAAACCTAAGACTATTTAGATATGTCCGTCCGTATGAACTTTTAAGGCCTTATGGTGAAGCATTGTTAAAATTTTGTAAATACGCCCACTGCCACGCTTAAAATTTAGAAAAAGCCGTTTTTAAGTTTTAGTTGAAGAGATTAAGGGTTAGAATTTGGACTGAACTCCTTCACAAGTTTGTCATATGAAATTGTTTGCCACGCCTACTATTTGTAGGCGCTTTATAGCAATATGTGTTTTTATTTAAAAAAATTTATAAAAAACGAAAAAAATGTGTAACGTAAAAATATGTAGCCAATATTTTTTCTTGTATATCACTCATATAAAGTTTTTGGCCACGCCTACTTTTTGGGGCATTTTTTTTTTAATATTTTTCAAAGAATTAAATAAAATGCCATCCATCATGTTGGTAAAGCATTTTTCTTTGGGGCATATAGGGATATAGATAGGGTATAACACTGTTCGCTCAAGCGGACTGTAGCCTTTCCTTATGTTTTTGGCTTAAATTTGATATTTTTCATCCGATTCTTTTTACTTTTAACATTCATCATTTGTAAAAAAAAAGTGTATGTTCTTTGAGGATTGAAAGGAATTACATGTTTTTCGTATTTATTGATAGAGTGTATGTTGGAGACAAGGAATACCACATATAGCGCTTGAGATGGAGCATATCATGTAAAAATAACTTGTAAGAATTATGTAGTAATATGACAACAGAATAACAGAATTATTTTTATTCTGTATTTGTTATTTATGTGTCACCTTACAAATGCTATTATATTTCGACCACGACTAATCAACACGTATAATAGTGTACAAGTATTTTCAAAACACATAAGCGCTGTATATGTTTCTGAAAGGTTCTGACAATATCTTGATAATATCTGACAAAATTCTACGAGCTATATTTTACTTTCTAGATGAAGATAAACTCAAAGAAATTGGAACAATAATTGCCAATTAAGTTGGTCTATTTTTACTGACAGGAATCCCCTTCTCTTGGTTCATAATTTCACACTTGCATTTGTGTTTATTTTCCTCTAGAAAACCATCACATAATTAATCGAATATTTTACTCAACGAAAGAGAGTGGGAAAACACAGGGTTTTTTTTAGAGGTAAAGAACTTCGAAATGAAATAAAACACAAGAAAATCGTTTTAATGTCCATCAATTTGTCTTTATTGGAAGGATAATTTTATGCAATTAATGTTTAAATATGATTTCGGGCATGTGGCCGGCTCGGCTGGTTCGAATAAAGACAAGTCTAGAGGTCCAATTTTCAACCACTTTTTCAAGCATTTGGGGCGGTATGTCGGCAATAAGGCCACGAATGTTGGCTTCCAAATCCCCTAACGTTTCTGGTGTTGGTGTCAAATCACACGATCTTGGTCTTGGTGGCCAATTGACAGGTCCATTCCGCGAAATTATGCGCTCATCGAATGTTTCCTTCAATAAATCGATTGTGACGTGCGCTGTGTGGTATGTAGCGCCGTCTTGTTGGAACCACATCTCATCCACATTCATGCCATCCAATTCAGGAACAAAATAGTCGGTTATAATGGCTCTATACCGGTCTCCATTAACGGTAACTGACTCTCCAGCATCATTTCGGAAGAAGTAAGGCCCAATGACTCCACCAGCCCATAGATAACACCAAACAGTCAGTTTTTGTGGATGTAATGGCGTTTCAAGGGTCTCATGTGGATTCTCTTCACTCCAAATGCTGCAATTTTGCTTGTTGACGTAGCCATTCAACCCAAAATGAGCTTGCGGTAAACTTCGCGAACTAAACCATTATTTTCGAAATAAATTTGCACGATTTGCAAGCGTTGTTCATTTGTCAACCTGTTCATGATGAAATGGCAAACCAAACTGAGCATAAGTGACATTAGAGTTGCCAGATTTGACCACAAAATGTCAGTTTTATCTCTTTTTGAAAAACCAACCTCTAAAAAAAACCCTTTATAAAATTACAACAAACAACGGCACAAAGCAGACGTTACTGTAGCAATTACGATAGTTCCACTGACCAATTTTGTTAGCGTGAAAATATGTGACGGTGTCAGATGACTTAGCAAACTTTGTTTCTTTAAAGTAGGTAATTGCTATTTTATCGGTAATATATTGAAATTGTGTTAACGACGATTTATGACGTAGCTATAAACCATGATTATTATAAACGAAATTCGAGTTCCAAGACCTGATCTAAACCAAATTTTTATTCACACAATATCTGTTCGAATAAACAACAAGAAAAGGCGAATGTACATACATATTTCCATTTATATTTTGTGCCCTCCCAAGCACACTTTGGCGAGCAACTCTTAAATGTAGATAGAAGTGTATGTAACATACATGTTGTATCAACGCAGGTACAAATCATACAATGTCTATGTATGTATACTCAACTTAGATTGGTAGTGTGTTTATAGCTTCAAGGTTTTCGGGTTTTTCACAGTATGCTTTCCACACATTTATGTTTGTCTTTTGGTTTAATATTGAAATTTAGTCACACGGCCATGTATTCGTATCTGACGTCTTTTCACATATGGACGGTTATTAATACAAGTTTTGTTTTCATACTTTTTAAATGTTGTTGCTGTTAAATGAGTCTACAAGCGTCGCAACTAAATTGCAATTAAATAGTACAATGTACAAAACACATTTAATAATTTCAAGGGTTATGGATTGGTAGCCAAATTTTGGCTCTATTTTCTCGAGCAATATAACTGCTATATGTAATATGCATTTAGGGTTGAATAAGTAATTTTTGGAATATATGTAGTTTATGTAAAAACGACTAAGTTTTTAATTTATGATTAATTTTTTTTAATCATTTAAACGTGCACCCGCTTTATATCTTGTTGTGCTATGATACGTAATATTTTCATTTATTGAACTTACAATATAGTAATTTATTGACATGTTTATAAGGATTTGTATTTTCTTTATCTTAATTTATTAACTGATTTCCAATTAAATCTTGTTAAGAAATTATTAAGGTTTATACATGACACCCATGATGAAATATCTTGAGTCCCGAAAACTTCTTAATAGCCACCATTACGGTTTTCGCAGAAATAACCTTTCGGACCGTTCAATACAAGTTCCTGTCTGCAACTTACCAAATATCTCCAATTATCTTTCTATAAATGGTCTCCTATCTGATATTTCTAATCCAATTCATTCCCTCGCTGATGACAGTACCCTTTGTCCCTCATCTTCAGGCGTGGAACTGGAACGGCAAAGTATGTTAAGCTCAATAAATTCTGACCTTGACAGCATTCTTAAGTGGGATAAAGCCAAATTATAGTAGAATTTAATGTTCCGAAAACTCAATGCTGTCTTCTGTCATTAAAACCCCAATATTCTGCCATTATCCATGAATGCCACTTGCATTGCTGAAACCGAAAGGCTTTCCATCCTCCATATGTGCGTTAATGTCAAACTTCGTTGGAACGACCACATATTCGACGTTGCGAAGAACGCTGCGAAATGTCTAGTCTTCCTGAAGCGATGCAAGAAGTATTTCACTCCTTCTGATCTGGCTAGAATTTATAAGATGTTTAGTAGCCCAAAACTTGAGTAGAACGCGCATATCTAGTCTGGTGCACCAATAACATATTTGGAGCTACTGGATAGAATATAAAAATGTGCGATTAAACTTATTGGTGATAGAGAAATCGCGAAATCGCTTGACTCTTTTAGTAATCGTCGCAATGTCTCCTGCCTGTCGTTGTTTTATCGTAGTTTATCGCCAGTCGCATTCCACCCCTTCAGCAATTCAACCGCAATACTTGTCATGCTAGGAATGCACATCAGCTTATCACCTTTAAGCCTGTATTCGGACGTACACTGAAATTCAAGGGTTCGTTCATTAACCGTACAACGAATGTGGAATGCCCTACTACGCTCTGTCTTTTCTTCACATTATAGTTTGCAAACACTTAAGATCAACGTGCATCGGTATCTTCGTTTCCCTAATCCTTCATTTCCTTAATGCCCGCACGGTCACTTCATTATAAGGATATTCAGTCCCTTTAGTGCAGGTATGTTATACAAAAAAATTATATAGCTAGACATCAAGTTAAACGGTTTGACAAGTGGCACTTAAGGTGCTATATGAAGTCAACATCAGCCAAAAACCGCCTCCCATGTTATATGAATCAATAAAAGTGTTTCATGAGTAGAATTTAATGCGCTATGTTGCACCCAAGCAATATCAGGCTTAAGGTACGATCAGACGGTCATCCAAACTTGTCATCCGGATGACATGCTGACGTCAGAAAACTTGTTTTTTTCAGAAGGTATAACCATTTTAGGATAAATTCTACGTCATAATGACGTCAGGGTGTCATCCGGATGACAAGTTTGGATGACCGTCTGATCGTACCTTTAGATATTATCTTAAATTATCTTAAATTATGTCTTGTATTAAAGATTTATGTACCGAAATACATAGATGATTACTACACCCGTAGACTGGCACATAATGTAGGGAATTTAAAAATGGTATGGAGAAATTACATTTTAAATAAAAAAAAACTACAGCTATTGATCTTATATTAGTGAAGAAAATACAATTATCTGTAATCCTTTCGAAGTTGCTTACAAAATCAATCAGTTGTAAGCAGAAACATTCAATTCAAACACTTAGTTTTAACTTGTTCATTTGCTTTAGTATTTTGAAAGTAATTGTATTAAAGCTGGTTTTCAAACGTACTGGTTTAATTATGACAGAGTTCAAGAGGATTATAGTTTAAGGAACAAACCCTAAATTTTGTACGCGTTTCTAGAATTTTTAAATTTCACTTTAGTCATTTTGATACAGTAATTGCACCCCGCTGTTTGGAGCCAATTGTATTGAATATTATCCTGGAAAAATAAAATAAAATGAAAATGAACTAGAAATATTTTATTTTCTAAAAGGTAAAAAAAACTAAATTGAATTATTAATTAAATATAATATTAATAAACATTTTAGTTAATTTTTGGTATATATGTATTTATTTCATGTATGCCTACATATTAAGCAGCTTAAATAAATAAAAAAAATAAAGTAGTGTGGACAAATTCGAAATAAAGAAATAAGCTACTTTAAAAATATTAATTCGGATTACATTTCCTGGTTCTAAAAATTCGTTTTCCATTAAAATAATTAGGTATTAAGAACAGAAAGAATGTACAAATATAAATAATGCATTATGTGTATGTATATTGGCACTATCACGATAACAAAAAAATTAAATTTTATTTGTAAATTTATTAATTAAGAAAATTCGAAACTAAACTGTGCTTCGCCCCGTACTCTCTTTTTGTGTAAGGAGTTCCATGTTCCTGACGTAGAATTGTCGCTCCGAAGTCAGACAAGACTAACGTGTTAGTTCTAATGTGTACAGCTGACGTCTCATGGCGCTTAAGATGAGTAATGAGTAAATAAATACAAAAGGCCCGCCCTTCTTGTCCTGGTAATCACTATTTCACTGCAATTACTGCTGTAGTTATAACTAAATTTCTTTCGACATAAAGGTAATAGTGCACACACACTTCATTGACGTTGTGACAATCGTCTCCTTTGGAACCATTGTTTCTTTTCTGCTTTGAAGATGTAGGCATATTTTACTGGTCAGGTGATTGTTTTTGCTCTCTTCTAGATATTAGCCAAATGAAACTTTCTCTCTTTGAATCGACTCAAAAAAATGGTCACATTTGATCACAAATCAAATATATTTAAATAACTTTTTAAATTTTGATCAGATATTCTCAAAAACGGCTCTAACGATTTTGATGTTATTTTGCACAATGGACCTAATTGTCCAAAATAAAAACAGATATAAATCGTAACAACCGTTTTAGAGAGAACAAATTAAAATATTTATATATAAGAAAAACGTTATATAAAAAATAAAGTACACGACTACGTCATATCAAATTTATTTAAAAAAAATTTTAAAGTTTTGATTATTACGGTTCTTTCAAAAACGGCTAAACGTTATGATTATATTTTGCACATAAGTCAATTTTATTTTAATTATCCGAAATAAAAAAAAGGCCTAATCTTCCTTTGTATGGATGGTAACTTAATTTCAAAGGTATTACCCCCAAAAAATGATATAGGTACTTTGAAGCAAATCTGTCAAACAGTTTCGCCATACGGCTTTTATTTTTTTTTAGTACAAAAATACTATAACTGTAAGTGAATTTGAATGAAAATTATAATTGGGGTCTTAACTATCAGGTCGTACAGTACAATACGTGAATTATTTTGAACATCACTGCTTAGTTTTATAAAATAGGAATACAAAATCGATAATAACCAGTTTAAAAAACATGATAAATATATGAAAAAAGATAGGACTTACAGAATTTTATCGAACAAAAATGAAAAGAATAGTACCAATTGCGTAATTATGTTTTCGATATATATGTTAGAGTATATTAATATTGAATTATATGCCGCAGAGATTTTTTTTGGTGGCGCTGTGTTGTATTGAAAGATCCTTGTAAGAAAATATTATAAAAGACGAGACTATAAGACATTACGTGTGTGCTCAAGGAGTTTCAGTTTATTATGCATGGGTCAGTACTAATATTTAGTGATTTTACTTAATTCTAAAAAATTTGGCTAAAAAATATTTTAATCCTTAAACCTATACAAAAATATGAATAATTTTTTTCTAATATTTGTTTGCCAGTAGATACTTACCAGTAGTGTCATGTTATATTTTCCTAATTTAGGGTTTGTAACTATCAGTGTTTAATGTTTTCTCTAAGTATAAGAACCGCATTTCATCATAAAATTATCTGAAATAATTGTTGCCATAAAATACAGGTACATCGATAGCCGCGTAAAAAGTCCACGAGAAAAAACTACCCATACCTACCAACAACCTTTTTTTACCACATAATAACAATCGCCACATTACGTTGTATATCTCAATGGATATACTCCCCAAATCCAGTGCGAGCAGAGGGAAAAAGATGCATTCTGGCTTGGTTTGCACAACCTCATTAAGAATATCCCAAAGGATGAGCTTTTGTTTGTTGGCGGAGATTTGAATGGACATGTCGGGAAGTCTAACGAAGACTACGAAGACTGCCTTGGAGGACTAGGATATGGCACCAGGAATTTTTCTGCTGAAGACATCCTAAGGATTTGCAAGTCATATGGTCTAATCGTTTTAAATACAATGTTCATCAAACAGAACCGGCACTTGGTCACTTACAGCAGTGGTGGAAATGAAACCCAGATTGACTACCATTTAGTGGCAAGTTTCATGAAGTCTAGAGATAAAGATTGCAAAGCGATCTTGGGAGAGGTAATCACCCGGCAACACTGTCTCCTCCTGACAGAAATATCCATAGAGAAGAGGAACAAAAATAAACAAATAAAGATTTCTACGAAAATCAATTCGCACAACCTGGACAACGAAAAAGGCGAGACATTTATTATCAACATGAAAAATTTCCTCAGTAATAACACCAACGAAGTTGAGGATGAACAGTGCAGTACACAAGATATGTGGGATTCGCTATAACGAGCCTGCTTAAAGAAAGCTAAAGTTTTGCTTGCAACCTAAAAGGGTCAGTACCAGCACGGAAAGGAAACTTGGTGGTGGACAGAGGAAATTCAAGCAGCAAAGGAAAAGAAAATAGCTTTCAAAGCTTGGTCAAAGGGCCACTCTAATAATAAAGTTGAAAAAACTTACCTTGAAGTTGAATACAGACATTCCAAAAGAATCACGAAGAAAAAGTGTACCCAAGCTAAGTGTATGCAGAGCCAGGAACCAGGTAACCCACGAGATTCGACAAAACACAAACAAGGACACAACAATTTTCAAGATTGCCGCACAGAGAAGAAGTAATGCTCAGGAAATTCGTTCGCCGAAGTTCATTACCAATGCTCAAGGCCAAATACTTGTGGATGAGAAAAAAATTCTATACAGGTGGCGAGAGTATTGCAAACAACTTTTAAACGAATAGTTTCCCCGGCTATGTTTTCCATGAGCCGCCCCCAACAATGAAGAAGTGACCGACATAACAATCGAAGAAGTTGGGAAAGCGGTCGAAAACTCCGAGAGGAAAAAAGCGCTATGGGAACGAGGAGTTCCTGAAACCTACGTGCAGACGATCATGGACATGTACGAGGGAGCAAAGACAAAAGTCAGATGTCCTGCAGGAGTCACCGATGAATTTTTAATAAAAGTCGGTGGTAAACAGGGAAATGCTTGAAGTCCTTTGGTCTTTATTACACACCTAGATTATTCGCCTGAGAGAAAAGTGACGGACCTATTTCTTTGCTGAGGATGGAGCCATCATAAGCGATGATCAGACTTCCCTGCAACGAGCACTTAATGTTTGGGTAGATGTTTTAGATGGGAGTTACCATCGTTTTACCCAAGAATAGAAGAGTATCTCTACTGCCCATTCTCTGACCCACGCCAACCCATTCCAGACATTTATTTGAATGGGGTGGTGGTTCCCAAGTGTGAAAAGTTCAAATATCTGGGATCAATGATTAACAGCGAAGCAACCGTTGATGACGACATCAGTCATCGTGTAGGATGGATGAAGTGGCAGGAAAACTCTGCCATCTTCTGTAACCGAAAAATGTCCCCTAACCTGATAGGAAGGCTCTACACCGCAGTTGTGCGCCCGGCGCTCACTTACGGTTCACAATGCTGGAAAAGTATGAGGGAAAGTTGACAGCAGCTTAGGTTAAGATGTTTCGCATGACAGCAGGAGTAACAAAGATTGATCGAATTAGAAGTTCCAGAATCCGAGGAAGCCTTCACGTTAATGAACCCATCTGGAAAAAATTGAACACGACGGACTCAGTTGGTATTGTCATGTTCAAAAAATTTATCCTTCGAACCCCGCCAAAAATGCAATGGCAATCAACGTTCCCTTACAATCGCGTAAGAGAGGCAGGCCTAAAAACGACTGGATCACACAAATGCAGAAACACCAGCATATGATTAGCCTCAATGATGAAGAGATCCAAAATCGGGATTTCTTCAGGTTGGACTAGGAGGAAACAATTCAGATTTTGGCAACATAACAAAGAGTTCGAAAAGTATATTTCCCGATGTGTTCGCTCTTTACAACCCGAATTCCTATGTCAGGAATTAAGATTTCCTCTTATAAGGAAATCACCATTTAAAGTCAATCTTTTCAAACGATTTCTAGCGCAAGTACTATTTTCAGCTGATGCCTATTTACCTGGGAAATAAACACAGAAAACTTTGATAATTTGTTGGTTCTTTAATTTTATTTTAATTCCTACATTTTTTATATATCGCGTTCTTATAACAGGCAAGAGCGAATGATAAACTGATCTTCTAACAAGAATCGCAACACCACCACCTGTCCGTTCGACCCTATCATTCATTTAAATTCAGGTGTTGTTTGAACCAAGGTCCAGCAACTAAAGCAACGTCAATGTTGCTGTTATTTAAAATGTTTAAAACCTCTGCAGTTTTGTTGCGAATCCCTCATGTCATAGGGATCATCATATTACTTATCATTACTATTCAAAAACGTAGGTGCTAAGTGTGCGATAACTTGAAATTGCTCTAATTAAGTTTTGCAGGTAGACAAATTGGTAATCTTTTCCATGGTTGAAGAGTTAAGTTCCTCGATCGTAAACAGGGGACAGTACTGATTGGAAAAGTTGCTTGGAATGTTTCCCGACATTTTGCTAGCAGCATTGGAAAAGCTGCTATAATAGTTGTTGTTATGAGGTTGTGCTGGAGAGTGAGTGTGAGAGCTAGTGTCAGCGTAAGAACCGCTCCCTTGTCGACGACGTTGCGGCAGTGGAGGAAAATCGAACATGGAAGCAAATGATATGTGATTCTGCCTATTTGTATGAGCGCGAACTAACGATTCCAATTGCAATGTGTTGTTGTAAAAATCTTTTGACGGAGAATGCGGCTTTTGTCTTAGAAACTTCGGTCTCATTTCCAAATATTTAATTTTGTTTTCACACGATGGGTCCGTCGATTTATGACAGCCGTTACAATTACACATTCATTTATAGCAGTATTTTCGCATTCTTTAGTCTTATATTGACCAGCGCAGATAGCGCAATATGATTTTATATTGCAGTTTCGCTCGTCATGTTCAAAATTTTGCAATTGTGACATAAGATCAACCTACCCTTTAGTTTCCTTTGAATACTCCCGTTACCTATTTATGTAGAATGGACCGATATTGTTTCTTTAGATCAACTAGTTTAGACGAATTATTTTCTAATGAAATTAAATATATCACATCGGAATATCGCTCGAACGATTTTGTTATCTTTCTAATATAAATACATTTTAAACCGATTTGAATTAGTTTAGTTTTTAGAAAATTTGCGTCCATTTCGCCCAATTAGAATCAATTTAGAAGCTTTTTCACTATGAAGATCACGTAAAAAACATCTATCGCTCTTAGATATGATAAAATAATTGCACTTGACTCCATGTGCACAAAAAAATACTCCTGACTACCAGGAATGGAACGGTGTCGGTGGGTTGGTGTTAGACCCGAGCAATATTGTCGGGTTCACAGATGGTTCACTCATGAACGGCCCCTGTGGTGCCTTTAATGATTATCGGATTAAATTATCTGAGTCCTTAGGTAGACAAACCACTGTATTTCTAGCTGAAATCAGGCTGCTGTTAAGCCCTGCTTTGCCCTGGTTACTTCCGAGACTGTAGACGAGGCTATATGCAATCCAAACACGCTGGACAGATGTAATTCTGTAACACTATCCTGGGTACCCGGACGCACCAGTATCCAGGAAAATGAAAGAGCTGATGCTCTGGCTAGGCAAGGCTAGCCTTTGTCGGCCCTCAAAATTAACTAGTTGTTGACCGTTAGGTCTAAGATCCTTGGATGACCTAACTCCAAATACAATACAATGCATACCTATCTTGGTTGTAGCACTCTATCTCTCTAACTTTAGCTTTAAAATGTTTTTGTCTTAATTGTGGGCGTGGTAGTGGGCGTATTTAAACATTTTTTACACTTAACCATTTCGGAAGCTTAGAGAATATGTGGTACAAATTTCAACTTCTTAGCTTAAATTTAAAGGCCTAAAAATTGCGTACGGACATTGCTAAATAATCTTAGGTTTCGGTCCTGATCATAAATATCGAAAATTTTCGAAGAAAGCGAAAAAAAATATTTAACAAGATATTTAGCAAATATTTTTTCCAACATATCGCCCACTCAAAGTTATTAGCCACGCCTACTTTTTGGGGGCGTTTTTTCAAAAAATATTTGTTTTAAATTTAATAGAATAAAATAAATTGCTATCCATCATCTTCTTAATGCTTTTTTCTTTGGGGCATATAGGCATATGGATAGGATATCATACTGTTCGCCCCAAGCGGACTGTAGCCTTTTCTTATGTTATTAAGTTAAACTGAATAGCTACTATTTTGAGGTATAACTGCTCTAAATGATATAACTCTGATATGAGATATAGCTAGAAAAGCCACTTAACCTTTAGGCCTAACAGATCTGCATCAGTCAATTTTCTTAAAAAATGTTAAGGCAAAAATTGTTCTCTTTTGAAGATTGAGTTTTCAACATATATTAGAAACAAAACATTTTACTATTTTTTAAACTAATATAACCACTAGATATTATAAAATGGCATTTCAATGGTATTTCTTCACAACTGTCATGATTAAGAAGTTAAAGTAGCCAGGCTTTATGCGCTTACATCTAATTTTTTTTGTATACCCTTTACTAGGGGTTTTTTCATTTTTAGCATAGCTCGGAACACTCCTTTATAATATTCGTAGAAATCTTGAAGTAAATATGTACATTTATGAGCAACAAGCTAAGATGATTTAACAATGGTTAATCCGTACGCAATTTGTAACATATACTCCCTAAGGTTCCGACACATAATATTCATCCAGAAACCATGGGTGTGGAAAAATCGCATCTGTGGTCTTGGTTGCTTGAATGATTTATACCACGTTCTTTATGATGAGCAATCCAAAAGAAGTAGGACTTTTCTTATTGTATCGAAATATTTTACAGCTACTATGATCTTTTGTAGCCAAGATTTGGTAGCTGTTTCTATAACTTACCATGCAATTGATAATTGGGAAACCTTTGTCGCTGTATCGGCTTATTTCCCCTACGATTTTTTAACCCCTCCTCCACCAAAGGCTGTTGTAGAGCCGGTAGAGTATTGTGAATCCAAAAGGTTGGGTCTTGTCTTGTGCTGCGATGCTAATGCTCAGAACACTGTTTGGGGTAGCAGCAAATGCAACATAAGGGGAGATCGACTCTTGGACTTCATTTTATCGTCTAATATTACCATCAACAATGTAGGTCATCGACCTACCTTTGTTACAGCCAGAAGACAGCGAGTGATTGATGTTACCCTATCAAACAGGCATTTTAAGTCTATCATAAATTGGAAGGTATCGCCAGGTACCACCTTATCAGATCACAGATACATCGAATTTCAAATCTACTGCGAACTTTTACCTTCGCAAGAGAGGAGAAATCCGAGAACAACGAACTTAGAGAGGAGCTTGCCAACTCCGTCAAAGTCCCACTCAAACTTAGATCAAGACAGGGAGTTGAGAGGTCTGCTCAGGATCTGAACAACGTCCTTACCCGCTGCTTTGAACTTTCGTGCCCTGTTTCAAGTCACCTGTCCCGGATGGAATCTTTCCAGTTTTGCTGAAACAAGGTTTAAGTCAGGTTATGCCAATGTTGAAAAGAGTTTTCACCGCGAGCTTGGCATTGGCCTATATAACTTTCCCGAATATTTAAAGTGGTTTAAATACCAAAAATTGGTAAGTCTGACTACACTCTAGCCAAAAGCTTTAGACCCATAAGCCTGTCTTCGTTCTTACTGAAAAGTTTGGAAAGACCGATTGAGCTGCATTTGCGCAAAGTTGCTCTTCGATCACATCCTCTCTCTGACATGCCTATCAGCGTGGAAAATCCTGCGAGACTGCGCTTCAAAACCTTGTTGGTAGGATTGATAGTACTCTTGACCAGAAGGAGTGCGCGTTGGGCATTTTCGTCGATATTGAGGGTGCTTCTGTTAAGGTGACCTTTGACAGTATGTTTAACTCTGCCAGACAGCATGGTGTAGATGAAACTTTGGTGTTGTGGATTAGAGCAATGCTAATGTACAGGACGTTGGTAGCCGATACAGATTGTGGCAAGTGCGTCATAACAGGGGTAAATAGGGGCTGCCCTCAAGGTGGTGTTCTGTCTTTGCATACGGCTTTCAATTTTCCTGACTACTACAACTACACTCAAGCTTATACGGATGATGTCGCCGTTCTTATTGTGGGTTCAAATCTAGGGGCTGTCTGCTCAGTGAATCCTCTTAAAACCACGATTGTTCTCTTTACGAGAAGGAGAATCGTCACTGGTCTGTCCCATCTCGTGGATGTAATCCTCGATAAAAAACTTCTATGGTCCAAACATGTCGAATCGAAAACCGATAAAGCACTGTCGACTTTCTGGCAGTGTAAAGGAGCTTTTGGTAAGACATTGGGCTTGTCTCCGAAATGGGTCCTTTGGATCTATACGGCTTTGATTAGACCGCTACTCTTATACGCATCAGTTGTTTGGTGGAACAGGCTTTCGCGGAAACGTGTTACTGCTTCTTTTGCCAAACTCCAACGAATGGCATGTCTCGGCTGCACAGGGGCCTTCCCTAGCACTCCGGGCTCTGCTCTAGATGCTTTGATGAATCTTCCCCCCCCCCCCTCGATTGAAATATCATGGTGTGTACGCTAAAAACCATATTTCGCTTAAAGAGAAGTAGATTTTGGTACCATGCGCACTGAAATTTTGAAGAACTTGCTCGAGAATTATCCTTTGACTCCTGTCTTATGGATATGCCATCTTATGCAATGACACCAGAAATCCTTCTGCGAACCACATCATCTTTCCACAGGCAACGGAATGGCTTCGGCCAGACTCTGAACCATGGATTGAATGCCATCGTATTTTCACGGATGACTCAAAAACCGGACAGGGGCTAGAGGCATTTGCATTTGCAGTGATAGCCAAGGTGCATTAAAAGCGCTGCTACCTCGTCCAAGTTAGTGCTAAGACTCAATATTTCTCTGAAGTTGGTCGGAAGACTGAACACAGTGAATCTTGTCTGGGTACCAGGTCACATTGGCATCCAGGGTAATGAGATCTCGGATGAGCTTGCTAGGCAAAGGTCAGAAGAAATTTTCTCAGGACCCGAACCTGTGTTGGGTCTGCCTGCATCTTTAGTCATGTCTTCTATTGATTCTTGGGTTTCTCGTGAACACAATATTCAATGTTGGTGGTGCGATTGCGGTGGATGTAGACAGACCAAACTACTGCGCCCGGACATTTGCAAAAGGTCAGCATCTTTTCTTCTATCTCTGCTTGAAGGCGTCCTTTCGGGACACCAAGCTTTTGCTACACACTTAAATGTGTTGTGCTTAGCGACACCACTACATGTCCTGCTTGCGGTGAGGAGGATGTCACAGCAGAACACTTTTTCTGCAGTTGTCCGGCCTATGCTCGCATCAGGTGGCGGATTTTCGGGGCTGACGTGGTGAGTGCCGATCATCTAAGCTCTTCATCACTGAAGCTCCTTCTCTTTTCTCTTCGAAAGACGGGAAATCTAAGTCAATCAATGTAAGGTGTCTGAATGGTAGTACAATGGACCTGTAGTTCCAAGCATAGTAGCAACCTCCGACAAAGAAAAAAAAAGGTTGATGTCACACACCATGAAGATCGTTGAGCGGACATTAGATGATCGCCTAAGGCACATAATACGGATGTCTGACGACCAGTGTAAGTCAACCACACATGTAATCCAAAGTATAAGGATCATAATGGAAAAACATCGTGATTCCTTTAAGGATCTGCATATGATTCTGGTTGAATTTGAAAAAGCATTCGATAGAAAACCAAGAGATCTGATATGGGTAGCGCTAAGACAACGAGGAGTTCCTGAAACCTACGTACAGATGATCATGGGCATGTACGCGGGAGCGAAACAAGTCAGATGTCCCCCAGGGGTCACCGATGAATTCTCAATTATAGTCGGTGTTTACCAGGGAAGTGTCTTAAGTCCTTTGCTCTTTATTACAGTCCTCGATTATCTGCTTGAGGGAAAAGTGACGGACCCTAAAGTGCATCACTTATTCTATGCTGACGATGGAGCGATCATAAGTGATTATCACTCTTCCCTGCAACGAGCACTTGATGTTTGGGTAGATGTCTTAGAAGGGATTGGGTATCGTATTAGCCAAAAAAAGACAGAGTATCTGTACTGCGCATTCTCTGACCCAAGCAAACGCATTCCAGACATTTTTTTTAAGGGGGTGGTGGTTCCCAAGTGTTAAAAATCCAAATATCTGGAATCAATGATCAACAGAGAAGCAACCGTTGATTACGACATGAATCACCGTGTAAGCCTAGGGTGAATCAAGAGGCAGGAAAACTCTGCCATCTTCTGTGACCGAATAATGCCCCTTAAGCCGAAATGTATTGGTATTATCATGTTTAAAGGAGGGATCCTACGAACCCCGTCAAAAAGGATATGGCAATCAACGTTCCCTTACAATCGCGTAAAAGAGGCAGGTTTTATAAACCTAAGATCTCCTACGGAAACAAGAGAGAAGATTGATTATAAAGTGGAAAAGTTGATTACTGATGTACCCCCGCCAAGAAAAATTTTCGTCGAAAGTTTCCAGGCAATGAGGGTGTGTCTAACCATCTTAACAATAATCTTAAAATACGAATATATGAATTCAAAAATGAGCCACTTAGTGGAATTCTACAAAACTTAACGAAGGATGGGTCCACCTACTACTCCTTGTGGAAAGTAGCTAAGCGTCTAAAAATACCTCAATTCCAAAATCTGCCTTTAAAAGCACCAGACGGTAAGTGGATCGGAAACCCAAAACAAAAAAGTGATCTGTTCGCAGGACGGCGCAGGGACAAAAGTCCCAATTGTTTTTTTGGGCCTGTGTCCCACTTAAGTGGGGACATAAGTCGCACCAAACCATCGGGACAAGTCCCAAAATATTTTGTAAAAGATGGGACATATGTAAGTCCCAAATTTTTTGAGAACTAGTATTTATATAGCAAAACGTTCTGAATTTCTATTAGGCATCCAACACTTGTTCCGCTACACCAGCAATTCTACATAATAACTTTAAAAATTAAACACACAGCTTGAGAGATAATACAATAATAATAATTATTTATTATAACAAAACCAGAACTAATAAAACATTTCATAATAATCTAACCAAATATTTATCAAATAAAAAACAAAATAAAATTCAACAAAAAAAATTATTTGAATGACTAATGCGAAATAAAGGCCGCAAAGCTATATTTCGTTTTTAAAATTCTTTATGATTTCGTGATGGAAATGGGATCACTGCACTGAAACCCCATTACCATCACAAATTCATTGTGAATTTAAAAAAAGAAATAAAGGCCGGCGGGCCTTATTTTGCAGTAGTCATTAATATAAGACCACATAACTGAGGTCTGTGGTCCACTTAAAAATGCAGCCAAAAACTAGTTTGACTGGCTATACATTCTGTTGCGTGCTCTTTATTGGAAATTTTCTAAGCTTATCAAAAAACAATATTTATTTGGTAAGACATAAGTCCCAACTTATTCTTTTGCCCGGTGTCCCACAGGGACCAACCCTATATCTGTTATATATCAGGTATATTCCCATGGACAACAATTCCATGATGGCTACTTTTTCAGGTGACACTGCAATATTAGCACATGATAAATGTACTGGGAAGGCGATAGAGAAACTACAGAACGCAGTTATTAGAGTAAACGATTTTACGCAACATTAGCGTATCCAACTAAATCACAAAAATTCAACTCACATAAACTACACAAAAAACAAAATGAATAATCTTCTGCTATTCATTAAAAATAATTGTGTACCCTATGCCAATACAGCAAAGTACATTGAAATTACTTTGGACGTAAAGTTAAAATTGAAAAAGCACATTAAAAAGAAAAGAGGAGAACTTAACTCAAAATATAGAAAAATGCACTGGTTACTACGAAGAGACTCTGATATGTATATCATATCTGCTGTACGTTCGGAATCCAATTATGAAGCTGCGCAAGGAAAACAAATATTCAAACCATGCAGACATTCCAAAACAAAGGTCCTTCGTGGAATAATGTTAGAAAGCACGCTGTGTCTCACAATCAGCGATTGGTTAGTCACACAGCCCCGAGGTAGAAACCATCTTAAATGTACGAGACAATATCTGGAAACTGAAAGGAACCAAGGCTCACGAGCTAATGGTCAAAAAGCTATGGAAAGTATTTAAAATCTTAAACGTTCCTCAATTTGATTTTATATATAAGAAAAATCATTTGTCAATCTTACATAGATCGGTCACTCACGGTTTTTACTGCGGTAGGTTAAGCCGAACAACTGGTGATAAATTCGATAAGAAAAAGAATTAATCAATGCGCCCCTAAGGCGCTCTTTATAGTCTCTGGCTAGTCTTAATACGGCGATAAGTAGCACTGGTTTTCAACGCCAACCCGATTACTGAAGCGTCAGCTCCATATGTCCGATCTACAAAAAAGGCAATGTGTCATGTAAGATCGACCATAGACAAAATTTTCACACTTAGGCAAATCCTGAAATAGACCAACGAATTTAAATTCGGGACACACCATCTTTTTATCGACTTCAAAGCCGCATATAATCGTCAAGAGCTCTTAATTGCGATGGCCGAATTCGAGATCCGTCTTAACCGATCAGATGTGTCGTATAACTATAGGAAACATGCAGTTCAGCAGCAGCTCATCAGAGCTCTTCGGATTCGTTTCACGGATTTCAGCAAGGAGATTCGCTATCGTGCGATTTCTTCATCTAGTCTTTAAGCAGATAGTGCATCGGGCAGGCGTTAACGGCGCAGGGACATAGGTCCCAACTTTTGTCTTTGAAACTTATGGTCCACTTAAGTGAGACATAAGCTTCCAAATGGAATTTGGGACTTATGTCTTACTTAAGTGGGACATAATTCCCAAAAGAAAAAGTTGGTGAAAATTATATAAGCTTACCAAAAAAAATATTTATTTGGTGAGATATAAGTACCAACTTTTGTCTTTGAAACTTATGGTCCACTTAAGTGAGACATAAGCTTCCAAATGGAATTTGGGACTTATGTCTTACTTAAGTGGGACATAATTCCCAAAAGAAAAAGTTGGTACTTATAACTCACCAAATAAATATTTTTTTTGGTAAGCTTATATAATTTTCAAGGAAGAGCGCGCAACAAGATTGTATAGCCAGTCAAAGAAGTTTTTGACTTTTTAAGTGAATATACGACCTCATGGGTTATGTGGTCTTATTTCAATAACTACTGGGAAATTAGGCCCACCGGCCTTTTTATCAGATATTAGATTAGTGTGGATATTAACCCCCGTGCAGGGACGGGAAGTAAGAATAACCCTGCAGCGCCCGTCACTGCTTGTCGTAAAAGGCGACTAAGGCGGAGGAAATCACATCTAGGCAATTCAAACATCCACGTGAGCCAAGCAACATATTTAACACCTTTAAACTGCCCACAAGTGTGCATGCAAATCCGTGGGTTGACACGACTGGAGATCACCGGTGTCATAAAAGTGAGATCAATCATGAACTTATATCAGGAGCATGCACTTGTTGAACAAACAAACTCGCTTAACCTAGCGTTATGGAAATCTACGTTCAAAGAAACACTATCCCGCCAGGCACCTCTAATGCTATGCATGGTTGTAATCCTGGGACTAGCAGAAATGCACGGGTCAGACCTATTCGGTTTCCGGGGAATAGCAAAATAATGCAAAGACTTAGGCGAAACATAAGGGTCGCGAGTTGGAACGTTGGAAGTATTAATGGTCGCAGCTACGAGCTAGAAGAGAAGGCGATTGGACGTCTTGTGTGTCCAAGAAACGAAATGGCGAAACACCGGAAATCGGACGTCAAGACAAAAGCATACAAGATGTTCTACTATGGTAAGAATGGTATCGGTATCATTCTTGCGGCAGAGTTGCTTAGCAACGTATTAACAATTTCAACGTCCAGTGACCGTTTGATGTCTCTCATTGTCAGTGCATATGCTCCCCAAATCGGGTGCGAGCAGAGGGAAAAAGATGCATTCCGGCTTGATTTCCACAACCTCATCAAGAATATCCGAAAGGATGAGCTTTTGTTTTTTGGCGGAGATTTGAATGGACATGTCGGGAAGTCTAACGAGGACTATGAAGACTGCCATGGAGGACTAGGATATGGCACCAGGAATTCTTCTGGTGAAGACATCCTAAGCATGTGCAAGTCATACGGTCTGATCGATTTAAATACAATGTTCATCAAACAGAGCCGGCACTTGGTCACTTATAGCAGTGGCGGATATGAAACCCAGATTGACTACCATTTGGTGGCAAGTTTCCTGAAGCCTAGAGTTAAAGATTGCAAATTGATCTTGGGAGAGGCAATCACCCGGCAACACCGTCTCCTCCTGACAGAAATATTCATGGAGAAGAGAACAAAAATAAACTAATAAAGATTTCTACGAAAATCAATTGGTACAACCTGGACAACGAAAAGGGCGAGACATTTATTATCAACATGAAAAATTTCCTCAATAATAACACCAACGAAGTTGAGGATGAACAGTGCAGCACACAAGATATGTGGGATTCGCTATAACGAGCCTGCTTAAAGAAAGCTAAAGTTTTGCTTGGAACCTAAAAGGGTCAGTACCAGCACGGAAAGGAAACTTGGTGGAGGACAGAGGAAATTCAAGCAGCAAAGGAAAAGAAAATGGCTTTCAAAGCTTGGTAAAAGGGGCACTCTAATAATAAAGTTGAAAAAACTTGCCTTGAAGTTGAATACAGACGTTGTAGAAGTATCGCTGAGAAAAAGTGTGCCCAAATTCAAGCTAAGTGTATGGAGAGTCTATATCAGGAGCTGGAGGAGGTATCTTCTTCGCCTGCTGATAGGAACCAGGTAACCCACGAGCTTCGACAAAACGCGAACAAGTGAACAACAATTTTCAAGATTGCCGCACAGCAAGGCAGAAATGCTCAGGAAATTCGTTCGCCGAAGTTCATTAATAATGCTCAAGGCCAACTACTTGTGGACGACGAAAAATTTTTATACAGGTGGCGAGAGTATTGCGAGCAACTTTTAAACTAACAGTTTCCCCGGCTATATTTTCCAGGAGCCGCCCCCAACAATGAAGAAGTGACCGACATAACAGTCGAAGAAGTTGGAAAAGCGGTCAAGAACTTCAAGAAGAGAAAAGCGGTTGGGCCGGATGAGATACCCAGTGATTTCTGGAAAAAGATAGGAGACATCAGGCTCAGATGGCAAATAAATCAACCACAGATGTAATCCAAAGTATAAGGATCATAATGGAAAAGCATCGTGATTCCTTAAAGGATCTGCATATGATTCTGGTTGATTTTGAAAAAGCATTCGATAGACAACCAAGAGATCTGATATGGGTAGCGCTAAAACAACGAGGAGTTCCTGAAACCTACGTACAGATGATCATGAACATGTACGCGGGAGCGAAGACAAAAGTCAGATGTCCCGCAGGGGTGACCGATGAATTCCCAATTAAAGTCGGTGTTTACCAGGGAAGTGTCTTAAGTCCTTTGCTCTCTATTACGGTCCTAGATTATCTGCTTGAGGGAAAAGTGACGGACCCTAAAGTGCATCAGTTATTCTTTGCTGACGATGGAGCCATCATAAGTAATGATCAGACTTCCCTGCAACGAGCACTTGATGTTTGGGTAGATGTCTTAGAAGGGATTAGGTATCGTATTAGCCAAAAAAAGACAGAGTATCTGTACTGCGCATTCTCTGACCCAAGTCAACCCATTCCGGACATCTATTTGAATGGAGTGGTAGGTCCCAAGTGTGGAAAGTTCAAATATCTGGGATCAATGATCAACAGCGAAGCAACAGTTGATAACGACATCAATCATCGTGTAAGCGTAGGGTGGATGAAGTGGCAGGAAAACTCTGCCATCTTCTGTGACCGAAAAATGTCCCTTAAGCTGAAAGGAAGGCTCTACACCGCAGTTGTGCATCCGACCGACTCAGTTGGTTTTGTCATATTCAAAGGAGGGATCCTACGAACCCCGTCAAAAAGGCAATGTCAATCAACGTTCCTTTACAATCGCGTAAGAAAGGCAGGCCTAAAAACTCCTGGATCACACAAATGCAGAAACACCAGCATTTGATTGGCCTCAGTGATGAAGTGATCCAAAATCGAGATGCCTACAGATATCTTTTGAGGTCGAACCGGCGAACCCCACAGGCGGACCAGTAGGAATGCAGTGAAGTGGGAGGGTTATGATCCCTGTAATCCTGATCATAATCTCGTCGTTAAATGGAAAGAAGAAGATTAGGGTGGATATTAACTCTACGCATGGCAATATAGTGGAGATTCGGCGACGAATTACCCTAAGAAACCGCTGCTACTTCGGTTTGGCGAAGCGGGCGGGTTGAAAACTCTTGACTCGAAGGACAGAGTGCATGCTCTACAAAACCCTTATCCTGCCAGTTCTGTTATTTGCCGCCAAGTGTTGAACGATAAGCAGGAAAGGATAGTTAATACATGGATCATTTAAAAGAAATATTCTTCAATGAACATATGGTGCTCTGTGCATGGACAACAGTGAATGGACAATAGGGTTCCAGCCAAGGTTCGGTACGACAAGGATGACCGAATCTTCGTTTTGCAAACTAAGCCAGATGGCATTGGCCTTATGTGCTTGAATAATTTCCGGATTTTTGGCATAACATCGGTCCTCCACGGTTCCCCACAAAAAATGCCGATATTCAAATGCGACTCTTCAGAAGAGATGATTTTACGCATAAAAACGGTGTCCAATTTAAGCTGCTCATATGCCGAAACTGCAAAGCGATAACAAAGCGACTGGTCTTGCGCCTTCAATTTTTAAGTCAATTGGACTTTGTAATCGAATAATACGAGATCTTTGTGCGATTTCCCCTCAGGCTAGTGCGTAGATGGTTAAGATCGATGGCATTCTCGGCAACAGCAACCATTTTCTTGTCGTCTGTATGCACCGTAAGACGACGGGGACCATGAATGTTGCCCACTAGAATACCAGTCTCTGAACTATTTGCAAAAACATGTGTACAGCAGGCGCGGTGGGTGCTTCATTTCGGCCAAAACTTCTTTTCAAAAAATGCACTGTTTGAGCTACACAGCGCTCACTCTTGAAATAAGTTTTCAATATTTTCCAACGTTCTTCAAGCGTAAAGTGGCTCATTTCGTTCCGCGGATGTATGAAACAGACTTTCTCTCAAGATTTCGAGCAGGAAACAGCTGTTAGTGTCAAAAAAACCTATGATTTTAAATGAAACCACTAGATGGCCCACCCTTTATTTCATTGTTTCGTAAGCGCAACTAAAACGGGAACTCAATTTCTGTTCGCATATTGATGCGATTATTTTAAAAGCCAACTCATTACTTCGTTAATATAAAGTGTAACATTGGTCCGAAGAATTCTCCGACACTTACATGACCAAATCGCTCTTCATTTGCGTTGTTCGAGCCCTTCTCGAATACGCCAGTCAAGTGTGGTTGCCCTTTCGCGAGTTCATGTATCTGGAACCGAGAATATTTAACGTCGTTTCCTTCGAGTAGATCTTCTAGGCTTACCCTAAAACGACCCGAAATCGAGACCGCCTTATACACTAGAATACCACTGTAGAACGCAGTGACGTAGTTCAAATTTTCTTCATTCATCGACTGCTCTCAGGCTCTGTGGATCTTACGTCTATTTGCAAATATTTTGTCTTCTTCGTAATTTACGATGTAAATTTTCTAACTATTGACCCACCGTTGAGATCTTATGGCTCCAACCATCCGTATACTGCGGAAGGCTAACGCAAAACTTACGGTTTTTTTTAACAATTTTTCCCATACAAATTCCTTGTTTTTATATGAGTATATAAGTAATTTATCTTGTCCAAAATATTGGGGTGTTCGCCATACCAAAATTAAAGGAGTTTGCTTTTCAAATACTAATAGCATGGAGGCTAGCCTATACATTTAATATTCACCACAAATCGCTTATTAGTTATTCAATAATTATAAATTCAGAGAGTTTTCCCTGCGAAAATATAATTTACAATCATTATGTAGGTGTCAATGTAATTAGTTTTTGAATATGTAAATGTTTTGCCTCCATTTAGACACTCCAAGTTTATATTAAATGTTATATATTGAACTACAATACACATACCCAATTTGAGTTCAATTGAATGTCAAGCAGCGATTAAGGTATATCCGAAGTTGAATTGCATACCAAATATGGATACACAAAAATTCGACATTGAGTATTTGTTAATTACTAAACTAAATCTTAATAGATACAATATTACGTGTTGTAGCTATTTTAATAATTAGCTTGTAAGCTAAATATATATTTGAATTATTTATATTAATTGATTGATACCCAGAAAATTGATTTTATGATTTCAGGATCTTCAACTGGTTAAACTAGTTCGAATAAACATTTACGAAATGAAGTACTGACTTGCATTCTAAGTAACTTTGTTAACATATATTGTATAGAAAAAAAATATGTCTAGAATACAAAGAAGGCATATATAAATTTCTTCTAAATTGATTTTTTTATTTTATTTCGAACGCTCGTTTGTGAAAGTAAATAGTAATTTTATTCCGCATTCTTTTGTTTGTTTAAAATTAAAAATTCCAAGAAGGTAGTGTATTAACTGCGTGCAGATAAAGTAGAACAGTTGAAACATTAAAACAAAATGTTTGATTTTGGTAAATATTTTTTTTTTAATTTAAACTATAAAGTTTAAATGGGTGCAGTACCTCAATGGTTGTACGTTGGAATACTGATGTACTCCGAAAGTTTTTTTTAACTGTACAGTATTTAACCATTTCAAAAATTCGTTAAACATTTGACATTGGGTATGCTAAAAATAGTATACACTTTTAAGGTTCACACACCGCCTCGATTACAATAGTGATGTATATGTTCGCTAAGCTATCTCTTCAAGTAGAAGACTCTCTATTAAAAAATGGTTTGTATCGTAAATACAACGGCCATCCGTTGTTTATTTCAGTGGAAAATCGATACAGACCGAACTCATCTGTTCACCGGAAAATATAAGGTCCCGAAATGGCCCCCTCGAAGCTTAAAGGTTTCCAACCGGGGCTATGTACATGGAGAAAAACGAAATACCGAAGAAAGGACTTAATGCCTTCTACGTCTACAAGAAAACTTACGGAAAAAAATGGGGCTAACAACCGAACACTGCACACCGATTCTAACCCATGTCTTAATTGTCTGGTGACGGGCGGTTAGTACCAAATCCCATCATAAGAACATGCATTTGGTGCAACGAATTGCTTGCTGGGTATAACAGGTTCAATTAAATCCACACCGCAGCTTAGTCTGGAAACGGCTATTGACTAAGAGAGAACAAAATTTTAAAGCCTGGTTATTTCGGACACTCAAAGCATACTTGAAATCTTTGATCGGATAGAACTTATGTTATCTACTGCTTACGAGAAACTCAAATATGACTTCGAGAAATATAGCAGAGTTACTATACCCAAAAGACAGGCCTCGGACTGACCCTGAATGTCATCAAAGGTATACCCATCTACACAGGTGGAACTTTTCAAGCATAGATTTTTTGCGATTAAGAAAGCAATACAGGTTGGAACTACCAGAAATGAAAATAACCATCTATGTGGACAGTCAAGCAGCACTTAATGTTATCGGTAAATGCGAAATGTGTTACAGACTGCCTCTGTGCACTCACAACTATACGTCATCAATCAGTTCTACTCTGCTGGGTTCTCAGGCACGTTGCGCTAGAAGGGAACGAAATAGCAGATGAACTGGCCAGATACGGCTTTGATCTGACTACTAGCAGACGGAAAGATGTCACCGCCTTTCAAGACCGCTAAGAGTTTCATCAACAGTGTCATTACACACAATATTGACACTTAAAGATTGTTAATTAAATATTGTTGAATGCATCCATCTGCATTTACCTTAGTTTTCAAAACACTTCCTATAAATAAAACACTTTTATTGTAAAACATGTTCTGTCTCTTTTATTCAATTCTAACAAACTAAACTTTTTTTTTATTTCAACAAAGATCGAAATTCCTTTTCTCCCATGACAAAAATCAAATCCGGGCACTCGTTGGGGTATTAACCGGACACTGTATCATTACATTGGAAACATGACTTAAAGACTAGGGGTCTTCGCAAATAATTTCTACAAAATCTGCAAAGATGAAGAGGATAAAGAGTTTGTTGAACATCTCCTATGCCACTGCTCAGCTATAGAATAATGCAGCTTGGCCTGCATTGGACCCTCATGAAAATGAAATTATGTACTCGCCAGTAGGTACTTATTTTTAAACGAATATTTTCACTATCGAAACTCACGTTTGAAATTATGTGCAAAAAGTGGATAGGACCACTTTGTCTGCTTACATACATGTGAAACAAATCGCTAGCAAAGCTGTAGCGGTATTTAAATGAAAAGGAATTTTGTCTGCTTTAATTAAAAGTGTACGGGATCACAATCTAGTTTGATTGACGAATGAATAACGACGTGTGCCATATATGGTCCGGAATGCATTTAAAGGTTAAAAGAGTTTGCCGTTGCAACACGGCCAGATGCGCTCACTTGACCGATATTATATATTTAATATATAATGTTAAAGACCATATAATGAATCAATAAATTATATATTATAAGATGGATTTTAGGAGTTTTCCGACTACCTTAAATGCCTTTGCATCCAAACGACAGGGCTTGAAATAATTACGCCTCAATCATCAAATCTGAGGAGGAAATTATTTCCTTTGAAGTGAATTTTTTGTTTATGAGAAATTCATGCCACATTTGTATGCAGAAATTCGATTTCTATGCGTTTAATAAAAACATTTACGTAATATATTGCCTCCACCGAATTTAATTAAGTAGATACTGAAAACATTATTATTATTATTATTATATACTTTATTAATAAGTAATAAAATTACATTAATAATACAATTTGTGCAGCGCTAGCTACCAGGGCTTTCGGCTGGCTATAGATAAAAAATTTAATATTATGAATCTAACGTGAATATAATGTAAATTAAATAATGTTATATACTATTCTCTAATCCTAAGTTCTTAAAGATTTCATAAATTAAATTTATATTTACTTCCGTAGGGTTTTTAAGTAAGTCCGGTAGGTTATTTGTAGGTGCTAGTTGTTTAGTTGCAGTTTTGACTGTAGGACATTCAAAGGTTAAATGCTTGATGTTAAGCGTTGTATTGCTGTTACACAGGTGACAATTTGGTGGATCGCTTCCTGTCATGAGGTAGCTATGGGTGATAAAAGTATGTCCCAGACGAAGTCGTACAAAGATCTTGTTTTTGATGTTTGAGCAATTTATTGGAAACACCACCTTTTCAGCCTGTGGGTTTATAGTTGTGTAATGGTGTGAGAAGGATTTCCAGCCTTCTAGTCTCATATCTTCCCAGAATCCATAAATTTTCTTTTTAGTGTCTTTGTTGTTTTGACAATAAAATGTTAATATGGGTTCAGCTACTGCTGCTTTTGCCGTCAGGTCGGCTTTTTCGTTGCCGGTTATGCCTACGTGTCCCGGTATCCACATAATTTTAATATGATATCGGTTTGCGATTAGCTTGTCCCGAATGGTTGAAATTATCTCCGTTTTATTACTAACGTTTTGAATGGCTTTGATTACTGACAGACTGTCGGAGCAAATTATAATTTTTGCTGGTTTTGCTAGTTCAGTAGCCTTTAAGATTGCCATAGCTTCTGGTGACAGTACTGATGATAGTTGTAAGAGGAGCCCTTTCGTTAATGTTTCACCATCTTGGTCAACGACTGCGAAGGACGTTCCATGCTTAGTTTTTGATCCATCCGTAAAAACGAAGGACCAGTTTTTTTCTTGGTACCTTGCAAAAGTTTCAAGGAACATTTGCTTGTACTTCTCGTGGTTGGTGGATGTTTTTGGCAGCGTGGTAAGGTCGGTAATAAAAGATTCATTTTTTAACAACCAAGGGGGATGAAGTGGAGGCTTGCATGTTTTGCTCAATATGGGTATCCCTATAGATTTTGCGAGGGATATCGTATTGTATATTGTGGATGTGCATTTAGGCGTTTTACATCGACGAAGAATCTTTTTAAGATCCAGAGTAATTTGTGTTTTCTAGATGGAGTTTAACTTTTGGATTTGCAATGAAGTAATGTAGTCGTATCTCTGTTGGATAGACGGAAGACCGGCTTCAGTTAGGATGTTATTAATCGGTGTACTTCTAAAGGCTTTTAGGCTGGTTCTTATTGCCGCGTGGTATGTTGGTTGGATGAGTTTAAACGACGATTGCGAACATTTTCCATAGATGCTTAGTCCATAGTCAATCTTAGACAGTATAGTGGATCTGGTGATGTTGATCAGAGAATTTACATGGCAGAAACTGTTCTTGGAAGCGAGATACTTAATCATATTTAATCTGGTAGCTAGGCTTTTCTTAAGGTTTAAACAATGTTCCTTAAAATTAAATTTAACATCAAAAGTGATACCAAGAATATTTAACGAAGTTACATTTTTTATGTTTGCAAAGTTTCTGTCTAGAGATATATTTTTTGAACAACTAGTTTTCCTACATAAGTGCAGAATTTTGCTTTTCTCAACTGAAATCTTTGACCCGGAGGTATCACACCAGGTCGTGAGATCGACTAGGAAGTTTGAAAAAGCTGCAGAAGTAGTTGTTAGATTGCAACATTTTGTAAATATTATAAGGTCATCCGCGTATAAGGAGTGACCGATTGTTTTATATTTAAGAACTATTGCACTTAACTCATTAAAAGCTATTATAAATAAGATTACTGAGAGTGGTGAGCCTTGCGGTATACCATTGCAGAGACGTTTGACCGATGAATAAATGTTATTTAGTTTTATGCGGAATTGCCTGTTAGTTAAAAATGCTTTAATGTACCTATACATTTTTGGGCCAATTTTCCACTGTGTCAATTTATTTAAGATAATATGTATACCAATTCTATCAAATGCTTTCTCAAAGTCAATTGATAATATTGAGATATGGTTTTTATTTGAAAGAGCAGAGGCGATAAACTGGTCTACATGTAACAGTGCGTCCATAGTGCAGCGACCATGTTTAAATGCAACCTGGTTCGCATTTATAAAGTTATTCTTTTCTAAAAACCAGAGAAGCCTTTTTGAAACTATTTTCTCCAAAACTTTTCCGTTACAGGGAAGAAGTGATATTGGACGGTATCCACTAATGTCGGAAGGTTTCTTGTTTGGTTTTGGTATTGGTATAATGCTCGCAGTTTTCCACATTTGCGGGATAATTCCGCGTGAAAAAATATCATTATATAGCAATAAAAGTCGTTGCTTTAAAATTGGAGGACCGTTCTTAAGCATGGTGTATGTAATACGATCAAAGCCAGGTGTTTTCCCTTTGGCTGTGTTTATAGAGCTCTCTAATTCTATTAGATTGATAGGAGCCTCAATAGTTCTTGCTGATGAGTTTGTTTTGTATATTGGAGCGTCCCTTGAAGTCGCAATATTTTTCATGCGTAGAAACTTGTCAGAAAAGTTTGTGTCATCTGAGTAGATAGACCAAGTGTTTGCAAACTGTTCCGCGATTTTAAAGGGGCCTGATAAGGTACCTGTATCGCAGTTGATAAATTTTATTGAGTGTGGTACATAGTTCCCAGTTAGTGCCTTAACATCAGCCCACAGTTTCTTTGATGTAGCATTTGGGTTTATATTCGAGGTGAAATTTTGGAAACAGATTTTTTTGGCGGATTTTGCAGTTTTACGGAAGAGAGCGTTGGCTTTACGGTATAAAATTAGGTTTGAGTCTGTCGGAAAACGGTTAAACTGTTGCCAGGCTTTTTGTTTGCACTGTCGAAGCTCGTGAATCTCTTTGCTCCACCAGGGAACTTTGCGATTTGTGAAACTGTGGCGTGATTGGGGGATAGCAAAGTGTGCTGCATATCGAATTGACTTTTGTTTTATGGCTGCTTCTTTGTTAGTGTTTGTGGATATTTCTCTACCGGACAGATATTCAGTAATTTTAGATTGAAAAAGGTGCCAATTTGCCCTATCTGTTTGGTATTTAGGTGTGTTAATGCAGCATTTTTGACTAGTTCCGAATGTAATTGAAGTTACAATGGGATAGTGGTCACTCCCGTGTAAATCAGGTAGAACATTCCATGCAGCGTTCGGGGAGAGTTGGGGGGAGATTAGTGTAAGGTCCACATGAGTGAAAGTCCTATGCGTTGAGAAATGGGTGGGTTTACCGTTATTTAAAACTATTAGGTTTGAATAGTTCAAGAATTGCTCCACTTTTTTGCCTCGAGTGTTGCTTGATGGCGAACCCCATAGAGGACTCCAGGAATTAAAATCCCCAGTTAAAATGATAGGAGTATTAAATGAATTAATGATGTTTTCAATGTCTGAGGGTGAAAAATTTTGATCAGGTGGGATGTATAAAGATATAACTGTAAGCTTTGTTACTCCTAAGTCAATTTCTACTCCTACCGCTGCAAGGTTTGAATTAATAATAACGGGTGTATGTGGGATCGATTTGTGAACCAGAATGCCAACGCCTTGTTTTGCAGATGAGTTTGTATTTAAATTATGAAAATAAGGAGAGTATTGTTTTGGTGCTTGTGGAGTTAATTTTGGGTTATGTTCAATGTGTGTTTCTTGTAGCGAAATGATAGATGGCGTGAAATCATTTATAAGGAGTTGTAATTCGTGAAAGTTGTTTAAAAACCCATTAAGGTTCCATTGAAGAACCCTAATTAGAGACTTCTGCACGGTATATTTCGAGCTATACTGTGAAAAATCGGGGTTTGTCGAAGTTGAGGAATTATTGTGTTTACATGTTTTCATCATCTTCTTGATCAGAAGGGATAATGTAATATTGATTGTTTGTGATTAGCGATTGAGTAGTGAGGGATAGAGGAGAGAGAGTCGGCGTTACGATCATGTCTGTATTGGTGCTTTGGATTGGCGAGTTGAGTGGGTTATTTACGTTTGTGTTAAGGTGATTTGTTTTTGTGGAGTTGAGTGTGTGAATTGAGTTGGTTGCACAGGGCTCACCAACAGACAAGTTTGAGTTGGATTTCATAGGTTGGAGGGAACTAAGCTTTTCTTGTTGTTTTGTTTTTAAATTTTTGTTGTTTGAAGTGGTTGTGAGTGAAAGAGTTGATGGTGATGATGCGATTTCGCTAGTGTTTTCTTTGATATATTTTGATATATTATGTGTCATCGAAGGGGCAGAGGGAGTTGGGGTTTTTTTTGTATTGGTTTTGTTCGGTGAAGAGAGTGTTTCTCCTGTGAAATTTTGTTTGACTGGTTCCGTTACGGAATTTTCTGTTGATTGTCCATTGAGCTGGGATTGGGGATTATTGGGGAGAGAAGAGGGAGGAGGGGTATTGTTTGCTTGCTTTGCTTTATCGGAAAATGACTCGGAATTGTGGTTTAATTGAGAGGGGTTTTGATCTCTATACAACCGTTTAGCATCAGCAATGCTGCACTTTTTTGTTGTTTTGATTTTTAGAATCTCTTTCATTTGGATGAATTTCGGGCATTGTTTCGACGAAGAGGGGTGAGGGGCATAACAATTTGCACACATGGTTCTTGAACAATCAGCGTTCGAATGAGGTGGTAGATTGCATATATTGCAGACAGGTGTATTGTTACATCTTTTTGTAGTATGTCCAAGAAGTTGACAGTTCCGGCACCGCATGGGATTCGGAATATATTCCGTGACTTTGGCATTATACCAGCCAATTTCAACTGTAGGGGGGGTTAGGAAGGAGTCAAAAGTAAATAGCATTAGACCCGTTGGTCGTTGCTTTCCTTCGAATTGTTTTGTAAATTTGTATACTTCCGTTACCTTTTGCGTTTGCATTTCAGAAACAATTTCCTGCTCGGTGACATTTATAAGACATGGAGCGTAAACGATTCCTTTTGAAGAATTGAGTTGATTATGCAGAGTAATGTTGACCGGGCATAAATTAGATAGGTTTTTGGTAGCAATAAACCTATTGGCGATGGTTTGGTTTTTAGTTAGAATTAAGATGTTTCCATCTCTTAGTTGGGATATTTGCTCGTATTCTGTGCTTATTGAATCAATAGCTTTTCTTAAGGCAAATATACTGACCGATGTAAGGGGCTTATTTTCACTTTGGGGCGCGATTAGGATAAATCTTGGGTTTTTATAGGATGTTGTTTTAGGGAGTTCGGGAAATTCATCAAGGTGGTTAAGAGTTATTTTATTCTTTTTTGCCCGAGGTTCGGAAAGCGAGACTTCAGAAAGACCACTAAACCGATTTCCCGGTTTCATTTTAGGCCCTGAGGCCATATTACAAAGCGAGAAAACACTACACAGAGGGTTATTACTACCCAGTTATTTGAGAGTGAGGGAGAAAAGGAAAGCAGGATTTTTTTTTTTTTCAGAGTAATTAAAGCACTTGCGCACACGGAAGAGAGAAGCCGATCGACAAAGATGCGTACAGCACGAAAGCTAGTCGGTGACTGAGATACTGAAAACAAATATTGATGGGAATATTAAATACAACTCGAAACACCTTGCATCAGAGAAAACCACGTGAATACTCCAACCTGAAACTGACTAAATTTGAATATGCTGCGGATGAATTCATACAAAATATAATACACTGTAATAAATATTTACAAATGTATATATCAGATAGCGGCTTAAAACAATTAAACTTGTTTATAAACGCACTTCAATGTACTGAATTTTCAAAATTGGTGTATGGAATGCAACTCATAAAAAATGTTTGTTTGGCCACCACCCCATATTGACAGCTCAAACAAAAAATGTTGACAGTTAATTACTTAATTTAGCTCTATTGTTTGCTTTGCGACCATAGAGAGGTCCATTATCTGTCTCTACGGGAGCCGTACGACGATCGATGGATTTGCCTTAAAGTTCGTAAACAAGCTTTTTGGGATTACATCACGAATTTAACCTGTCATACTTTTTTTTTCTTAAATTACTTATCACGAATTTTCTCGAAAATGGTTCGAAGGAAC